>VXBQ01012586.1:281525-302086 GCA_013400175.1 Phainopepla nitens
CCCCCGCCGCCTCCCCGCGCCCCACGCCTGCCTCCCTGACGGACCCCAGGGCAGGGGTGGGTTTCCGGGGCTGTAGCTTCATTATTCCCCCTTCGCTCTTCTCTTCTGCTTCTTGCCCAGAGAACTTCTCATCCCTGTCCCAATGTGCCCAACCCCTCCCTGCCAAGTGAGGGGGAATTAGTGAGGAGGTGTTGGCAGTGGCTGGCGTTACCAGGTGCCGCTTGTTGGGGTCTGGCACAGCACAGAGACCCTCCTCCTCCCTGGGCCCTGTGGCTAATGTTTGCTGAGCGGCCACTTGCAGTGGGGTTGCACATCCCTGGTCCAGTGTGCGGCTGGTTGTGAGGGGCAGTGATGGAAAGCCTTCCCTGTGCCTCAGGCTCTGCCACGGAGCCTCCTCTGCCCAGGGTCAGATCCTGCAGTGCTGGGATGGTGTTGAGAATAGGGCCCCGTCGCGTTTTCCCACTCTCCTGCACCTTCCCCTTCCCCTCGCTGCCCAGAGCGAGAGCGCAGCACAGCCATGGGGGGACTCTTGTATATAGGAAGTGCGTGGTGGGGGGCTGGGGGGGCCCGGAGGACCTGCGGCTCTGCCGGAGCAGCCGGTGCCCTTGTTCCCTGCCTGCAGCCCCTGTGTTTCCCTCCACCCTGTGTGAGTCTGCCTGGGGCCCCTTTGCAACCCCTGGCTCCTGGTACCTCCTACTTTTGTCTTTTTTTAAGAAAAAAAAAATAATATTATTAAATTGTAAGTTTAAAAAAAAGAAAGAAAAAAAAAATGGGAAAATACCCCCTCAGCCCCCTTGCCCATTCCCTTCTCCTGTCCTGAGCCCTTTCACCCTGTCCTGACTTTTGTACAGGCTTCTTCTCTTGGAAGTCTCGTTTTATATCCAGTTCGGAGAGCTTCAAACCAAGGAGAGACTTTGCAGACTTCCTTTCTAATCCCTCCAGAGGCCGGGGGGGGCCAGCCCCCCGCCTCCCTTCTCAATGTAAATCTTGTGTGCTGTTGTCCCCGCTCCCCCCCTCGGGTTCGTGTACCTCGTGCTTGTACATTTCCGCGCTGTAGACAGTGTGTACGATACTGTTCTTTCAATGTGTTATCACTAGAGCAGGTGCCTCCATTGATGTTAGGGGAAACTATGAGAAAAATAATAATTTTTGGGGTTTTTTTTTGGTTTAAAAAAAAAAAAAAAAGAAAAAAAAAATCCCTTCCAAGGCTCTTTCCAAGGAGAAGATGGGAGGTGGCGGGGGAGGGCGTTTGTGCTAACTAACCAGTTCACCCCAGCAGCCTTGGAGTGGGGTTTTGGGGAAGATGGGAGTCTGGGCTGCCTGCAGGAACCCCCTGGCATGCCCCGAGGTGGGGTTGCAGCAAGTGCTGCTGTGGGGGGGGACTGCCCTGGTGGGGTATAAGCGTATGTAAGTGTGTGTGCGAGAGGTTTGTGTGTCTGTCTGCGTGCGTAAGGGAGCCTGGGGCAGGCAGAGCAGCCTTCAAGTTTGGGGGAGTGAGAGTGCACTCCATTCCCCCCAGTTCCCTGACCAGGATCCCACAGTCCGTGTCCCACTGCCCCATGGGGCTTGGGGCTGGCAGGTGTCACTGAGGGCCTGCCTGTGCCCAGGGGCTCTGGCTGCTGCAGGGGTGCCACTAGCACCCATGCCTTGCCCACTCGTGCGTGAGACTGCAGGAGGTTACTGAAATGGGCTGTGTGTCCTCTCCTTCTGCTGTCCCTGTGGTTGGGCAGGGAGACAGAGCCTTGAGTCAGCCCTGATCTCAAGCTGAAGATCCCTGGAGAGATGCCTGTTGGCTCCTGGGCCCCTCCATGGGCAGGCTGGAGGTGGAGGGCTCAGCCTCTCAGACCCCCAGGCACGGACGTCCCCACAGCCCCTTTGTAGGTGGGGGTGGGATTTTAGGGTGGGAGCCCGCGTGCAGGGAGGGGGCTCTGCGTCGCAGTTAAGGTACGATCCTCTACGCCACGCCACGCCACACGGCTGCTGTGGAGAGTGCAGAGCCCTCACTGCCATGGGCACCCTGTAATGCCTTTTTGTTTCTTTTTTTTTAAACTTTTTTTTTCTTTTTTTTTTTTTTTTTTCCTCCCTCCATAGTTTGTGCCATTTATGAGTCATGTATGGTACCAATAAAATGACTTTTCGGTTTGAAGCTGTCCTGATCGCTTGTACCTGAGCATGGGACGGGGCTGATGTGGGCAAGGCAGAGCGGGATTCCCTCACGTCCCTGGAGCCCGCCAGGGATGTGGGCACAGGGCTCACTGTACTCGCTGGATGATGCTGGCCTGCCTCTGCCTGCTGGTTCCTAGGCAGGCCACAGCTGGTTCCCTGCCGTGCCATGGAAAGCAGAAATCCCAGCAAAGGTAAGGTACAGGGTTGCTGGGAAATGGCCCAGTCCCCATGCCAGAGCAAACAAGCAGCTCGAGGCCTGCCCAGGCACCAAGGTGATGGGCACGTTCCCTGGGGAGCAGTGGGGCCATGTGATCCTGCCTGGGAACAGGGCAGGAGCAGCTGAGCATCATGGAGGTGTCCTGGGAGGGAGCAAAGGAGGGACAGGGGACCAACCGAAGGCTAGGCTTCCAGAAGCTGGGATGTCCCGTGCCAGCATTATCAGGAACATGGGGGAAACTGTGCTCATAAAGCAGGGCTGATGCAGCAGAGGGTGAGAGCAGGATGGGCCTGTATCTTTAAGGGCAGGGTTTGGGTTGACATCTTCAGTGAGGGATGTCACCAGGCCATCCTTTCCCCTGACAGGGCTGAGGCCGAGGGGGCTGCAGGATACAGGTGATGTGGTAGGAGCTCATGGCTGGGCAGGTGAGGGCAGGGTGGCCCCAGTGAGCCCGTGGTGTGGCAGTCAGAGTTTAGGCATCAATACCCTTGTTTCTGACATGCCCCAAGCTCTGGCAGGCTCAGTGGGATGCCCTGGGCCGGAAGGGAGCAATGCCCTGCAGGAGCAGGTCCTGCCATCTGTGACACATCCTGCACATGCACCCGAGAGCTGCAGGAGGGCCCCAAGGCAGCACTTGGGGGTTCAGGTCTGACCCGGAAAACCCAAGAGTACCTGTGAAGCCCCCAAACCTCCTTCCCCACATCAGCTCCAGTGCTGTGAGAAACTCAACTAGTTGTTGCTTTTTTTCCCCCTCCTTTATTGCTGGGATGAATCTATGTTCCCTGCTGCCCTATCCCAGTGCCAGTGCCGTGCCAGAGGGTCCCACATGACACGCTGGCACCCAGCATGCGCCAGACCAGGAAGAAAAGGAAGCAGGGCTGTCTTCCTCCCTGTGCCACCTTTACCTAAGGTCACGGAGTGCAGTGACGCCTGCTTGTGACAAGGAAAGTTAAGCAGTAACTGGGAGGTGGCGATGAGCAAGCCGTAGGTGCTGGAGGGGCCAGGGAGCCCGCCATGCAAAGGTCATTCAGGTGCAGCTCACCCAGAGCTGGTCCTGTCCAAAAGCCTCTGGGGTCCCGTGCAGGGACACAGGACGGGGGCCAAGGACCATGCTGGGGGCTCCAACTGCTCCGAGGCAGGAGGTGGGGCCTGCAGGGCACAGCTGAGGGCTGGCATAGGGGCAAAGGGTGCAGCGGGGGTGGGCTCCCGGCAAGGGTGCTGTGGCAGGGTGGGCTGCTGGAGGGGCCAGCAATGGCTCTGGCAGTGTGGGTGAGTGCTGGATCGCTCAGACAAGGAGGGAGCATCCCCAAGCTCTCCCATGCGGGACAGGGCAGGGGCTGGGGTCTCTGAGGGAGATGGAGGATGTCAGGGTGGGCTGGGGCCAGGAGCAGGGCTCCCTCCCGGGCGGAGGAGGAGTGCCAAGGTGCAGCGGGGAGGGGTGGGGCAGAGGGCTCCCCCTCGGCAGAGGAGGGGTCCGGCGCGGCCGCACGCCCCGGACNTCCCGGGGCCGCCCGCGCCGCGGGCTCGGTGCGGAGCCGTGCCGGGCGGGGGAGCTCCGCCTGCCGGGACGTGACCCCCGGGGCAGCTGACCCGCGTCCACCGGGTGCGTCCGCGGCACGACCGGGAGCGACCCCCGGCCCCTCCCCGCTCCTGCCCCCGGTTGGAGCTCCGGCGGCGGGGCAGGGGATGGAGCCACGCGGCGTGGGAAAGCTCTGCGGGGAGTGGGGGTGGAGCCGAGGGGTCGCCTAACCTTGGAGAAAAAATGCTGTCTGGGGGCCCCTGAGGCTGTTCCCCGCTTGGGGGGACCGGGACGCGTGTGAAAAATGCAGGGTTTGCCGCAGTGCCCCATTTCGGAAGGTTTTTAGATGCAAAACCTGTTTCTGTGGCTACAGCTTGTTTGTGTTGAAACTGTGAACGGCTCAGCGCACCCCATCCCGAAAGGATGCAGATGGTGTGGGGCGGAGCGGGCGGGACGGCTGCCCTTGGGATCACCCCGGGCCACCCAGCTCCGGGGCTGGGGCAGGAGGAAACCGGCAAGGGCAGGGGAGCTTAGCGGAGGGCGAGGAGAGGGATTTTTCCCCATGCCTGCCTCGGGACAGGTCGGTGGTGACCCCGATATAGAGAGGCCGCCCGAGGTGGCCGGGTGCCAAGAGCTGTAAGGGGCAGGGTGGGGCGATCCCGCACCACCGCCTGCCCCGGCAAACAGCTTGTCAGCAATCATCGCTGAAACTTAAACAAACCACACAGACCTGGGCGCTGGCGCGGTGCGGCCGGACCCTGCCGCAGCTGTGGGTGCAGAGAGGTGTCAGAGGACAGGGTGAGTGCTCTGAATCCGCTTCATCCCCCACAGCCCCCCGGTCCCTCGGAGGCACCTCCTGCCTGGCTTCCCACCTCACTGCTCGCAGGACTCCCCATCCTTCTTCGGTGCTCTCCCGCAGCCCTTTCCTTCCGGGCAGGTGCCTGATTTTTTTTCTCTCTGCATTTCCTGCTCGGAGGCAGAAGGCAGGGCAGGCTGGGTGGTCCCGTGCCCCGACGACACTGTCAGCTCCTCTCGGTGCCCAGGTGTCCACAGGAGCTGCTGCGATGGAGCTGGGGAACATCTCGAAGCCCTCGTACGGCCCTGGCCTCGAGGCGCCGGGGAGCAGCACGCCGGGGCTGGTGACAATGGCACACGGCTTCCTGCGGCTGGTGCAGCCCAACCCCCTGCCCATAGGTGGGTGCGTGGCGGCGGGAGGCTGGCAGTGGTGGGGGAGCTGCTTGGGGCTGCAGGGTCCCCGTTAAACGTGAGCCCTCCTGCAGTGGTGACTGTCCACCCAGCATTTAAACCCTGGGTACTGGGTGAGGAGGGATACGGCTGGGGTAGTCAGGAGTGGGATCCCAAGGATTGCCAGCTGTGTCCTGTTCATGTCCCATAACAACTGTGGGGCTATCTTAGCTGGGCCCCAGGACAGGCATTAGTGGTAGTGTCACCTTGCAGACTCCTGTCCCATCCTCCCTCCAGGTATCTTAATCCTAGGCCCCCAAAAACATGCAGAGCAAACCCCCCTCCGCCTGCCGTGTCTTTGCCTGTCTTGCAGCCCTCTGTGCTTGCTGGCCAGCAAGAGCAGTGTGTCCCAGTGCCAGTGGCAGCACTGTGTGTTCTCCCTGTGCACTGCCCTGCTTCTGCCCTGAAGCAGCTGTAGGTTTGCACAGGTGGTACCAGGACCCTGCAGCTGTTTGATATTCATGGGGCAAGTGCTGCCCACCTGGAGGGAAATGCCACTCTGGCTGCTGCCACTTGTGCTTCCTCCTTCACTGGCTTCAACCCTTGCTCACCATTGCTGGAAAAGGTGTGAGTAGCACACATGGCTTTATGGACTTGTGTCACCCAGACACCCCATAGGCCATCAAGGCTTGTAATGAGGGCATAGGGCACAGGCAGGGAGAGCCCTGGAAAAAGATGCAATGTGGCAGTGGGCCTTTGCCCCAGTGCTCATTCCTTACTGGCAGTGCCCTTGGGCATCTGTGTGGGGCTGGGCTGCAGGAGGGCAGCCCCAGGGCAGTGTTCCTTATGCCCACTGCTGTGAGGAACCCTCTTCTGTGGACCCTGAGAGCCTGGGGGTTGGCACCACTTTTCCTGGGTGCAAAAATGCTGCACGATGTGATGGCTGGGGAGGGCGGCAAGGCAGCTGCAAGAAAAATGCCATTCTCAGAGCTGGTCTGAGCTGCAGGTGATGGCTCAGGCTGGGAGGGTCTCTCTGAGGTGAGCAGGGTCTGAGGTCCTCTTGGAGAGCCCCACAGGGCCCCCAGCACCTGCTCACAGCCCTCTGTGCTTCTTGTCCTCCAGACCTGATTAATTTTGGGCAGTCCCAGAGCAAGTTCAGCCGGGAGGACATCCACGAGGTGAGCAGGCAGCTGGGGAGGGGGGAGCCGGCAGCCCCAGACCACCCTGGACTGGGGGATGCTGGTGGGTGCTGCTCTGAGGCTGAGCCCTGGATGCCGGGCAGCAGCAAGGGGACATATTCTGCTCCCTGGGGGGGGGGACCCATTTTGTCTCTTTGGGTCTGGACAGGGTGTGCAGAGCTGAGGAGCCTTCAGGGGCACCAGTGTTGGCTGCCTCTTATTCTTCCTATCCCAGCTGCTGCTCTACGAACTGGGTTTCCTCGTCTGCGCCGCTATTGGAGTCCTCCTCATCGTCCTCGTGCCGCTGGTGGGATGCTGCTTCTGCTGCTGCCGCTGCTGCGGGAACTGCGGGGGCCGCATGTACCAGAAGCAGGGCCGGCGGATGGGCTGCCGCCGCCGGGCGCTCTGGGCCTCTGTCCTGCTGGTCTCCGCTTTCCTCCTGTGAGTGCGCTGGCCGGGAGGCTCCGGATGGAACCCAGGGGTGGCTGGAAATGCCGGCGCTTGGCGGCCGTGCCAGGAAACTGCCATTGTTCACGAGTAGATCCCGGCACGGCGGGACAAAGGAGAGGAAGCAGCGGCGGTGGGAAGCTGGCCCCGGGGGGCTGCACACTGGCAGCGAGCAGACCTTTCCCGACAGCTTCCCCACGGCATACCGGGCTCCCCCGTGCCTCAGTTTCCTGCGTTCCTCCTCTCCGGTCCCTCCGTGCAGGGCACTTGCTGGGATGCGCTGGAAGCAGGGGTCACTGGTGTGCTCCAGACCCTGCAGGCTGGGGTCTGTGTGGGTGGATTTGGAGGGTGCTGGGGGGGAGCACTGGGACTGAGCTCCCCACATGCTGACCCTGCCACCCTTCCCTTGTAGGGCTGGTGGTATCTGTGCCCTCATCAGCAACGCCCGCTTCTCCCAGGCTGTGAAGAGCACCTTCCCCAATGTGAACAGCACTCTGGACGACGTCCACACCTACGTGGCCTCCATCCCCCAGGCATGCATGGTCCCCCTGCCACGTCTTGGGGACAAGGGGCCAGGCAGGAGAGGCAGCCCAAACAGCCCTCTGGGGAAGGGCAACAGAGGGGCTGGCAGCAGAGAAGGGTCCCCACCCTCACTGACACCACATCTCTGTCCCTACAGGAAGTCAGTTTTATCATCAACAGGAGCGATGTCCCGCTGGACTACGCCAACCACAGCCTCCAGGGTGAGGGCAGGGGCTGGAGGATCCCCATGGATGGGGATTCATGGAGCATCCCCATGGTCCTGTGGAGAGCTGCTCCAGGGCTGGGGGGTTTTGGGCGGTGGGGGTGTTGTGCGGGTTTACCTTTCTGCCCTCTGGGTGGTTGCTGACCCTGCGGGCCACTGGGCTGGTTCTTATGGGGGATGTCTTAAGGGACTGGGTCTGGAGGCTCTTCCAAGCTCCATCTCTGCTCCAGTTGCTGCTTTTCCCCATTCAGGCTCCTCTCTGGGAAGGGTGATGCAGGTGGTGGGAGGGTGGGGGTATCCCCCTTGCCCCCAACCTGGGGGGGTGGGTGAGGGGGGGTGCTGGTGGTGTCAGGGTTTTCACCAGCTTTCCTGCAAGCCCCAGGACCTTGCAGGGATCCTGTCATTGACACCACCTCTCCCATCTCTGCAGACATCGGGCCCAAGCTGGGCAGTATGATCACCTCGCGCATCAGGGGCAGCACGGACGGGGCTCTGGGATCTCTCCAGAGCCTCTTGCAAGGTACTGGCTCCATGCCTGGGAGCTGGCAAGGGACTCAGGGGGATGCTGGAACCAAGAGACGGGCTGGGTGCATGTTTGGGTAAGACTCCCTTGGAGGTGGATCCCTTTGGCCTCAACCACACCCTGGGGCAAGTGCCATGACTTTGGGGGTGCCCCTATGTTGCATTTTTTCATGGGTTCCTGAGGCTCAGCTGGGTGAGAACAAGTCCCTGCCATACTGGCAGGATGAGGCCCTGAGCTCCCTGCTCTCTCCCCAGGGATGAAGACGCTGAACGACACCTTTGGCAACATTGCCATCGGTCGCTCAGACCTCGAGGAGCTGCAGAGCAACTACAGCCAGCGGTTGGTCAGCCTGCGGGAGGAGCTCAACCACACCCTGCAGAGCTGTGGCCTCCCCTGCAGCCGAGTGTCCCTGGACGGGCTGGCCTTCACCGCCAACTTCAGCACGGTGAGGAGGGGCGAGGTGCAGGTGAGGGGCTCCAGCAGCCCCAGCCCCAGCCCCTACAGCTCCCTCACCCCAGCCTCCTCTCCACAGATCCCAGGTGTGGAGCAGCAGCTGAAGGCACTGCATGAGGTCTCTGGCTCAAACATAGAGAATGATTTAGAGGAGGTAAGGGATGTCCTTTTCACCCAGGCATAAAGCTGGGTGCTCCTGCAACTGCTGGGGCTGTGCTGATGGGGAGTGGGTTGGGAAGAGTTCTGTCAGGAGTTCAGTATGTGACATGGAGGGAAGGGCTGGCCAGAGGACTGCTGGGCACTGGTAGGGTGGACTGGGTGCTGTGGGGAGCCTGGCTGTCCTGTGCTACTAGGATCTGGGGACAAGGGGATGTGCTGCTCAGCCTTGGATTGCAGGCAGGGATGTGAGTTTCATGCTGTGCTCCCTTGGATGCAGGTTTACAGAACACTGGACACGATTCCTGAGAAGGTGCAAGAGCAGTCCCAGGAAGTGGTGGCAAGTAAGCAGGGCTTTGTGTGCTGACTTCTCCCTCTTCTAGGGTTCCTGCCTCCCTTCTCAAGCCATTCTTTCCTGGAGGCCTTCCCTGCAGCCTTGGCTGTCCCCAGGTGCCATCACGCCAGTGTCATCCTTGGCCATGACTGCCCCTTTCCTATCCTTTCTGAGTCCCCACTGCCCTGCAGGACCTGGGCAGCAGCTTGCAATGCCAGTGTGTCCCCATTCCTTGCAGAGAGCCAGGACCAGCTGGCCATCATCAGGCGGGAGATCAGAAGCTTGCAGGACAAGTTGCCGCTCCTCGGCAACTCCTCGGATGTGGAGGAGAAAGTTGGGGCCTTTGTGAACGAGGCCACATCAGCGCTGGAAGAGTACAGGGAGCCGATCATCGCCTGGGATGGGCTCAGGTGGGCGAGGGGCTGCGGCTCCATTGTCTGCAGAGTTTTAAGGCTGTTGCTCTTCCAGTTGCTGGAGGTGGGGGCTTGCTGGGTGGTGGGGTTGTGGGTGCAGGGTAATCAGAGCTGTGCCTTGCAGACACACATGCCTCTTCCCTGCTGTGGTGTCTGGGGCCTTTTTTCCTTCCCATGAAGGCAGCCAGTGGACTGCAGGATGCTGCTCAGGGTCCCAGGTTCTGCTGCCTGACTCCTGCCCTTTGTCTTGCCTCAGGTTGATCGTGTGTGCCCTCCTGTGCTGCACAGTGCTGCTGGTGGTCCTCTGCAATGTTTTTGGGCTGCTGCTGGGGCCCCTGGGGCTGAAGGAAGGTGTGCTGCCCACACAGCGCAGCAGCCTCTCCGATGCAGGCGGGAACTTCTTCATGGCGTGAGGCTCAATTGGCTGCCAAGGACGTGTGTGGGAGCGGTGGGATGGGTGGGCAGGGCTGGCCTGGGAATGCTCGAGCTCCTAAATCATCATATTAGTGCAGCTAAATGGCCTGCCCCATGGCGACTCCCCTGCGGGTGGTAAATTGAAGGTCAAACCTGGTGCTGGTGCGAGGCATTCCGGGGGAGCGCGTTTGCCCCGTGACGGCGAGGGCTGGCAGTGTGTGCGTGGGTCCTGCAGCTCTGCGGGGGAGTGCTGGCTTGCAAAGCTGTGGGAAGCTCTTCTGGAATCCAGGCTCCAGGGTAGAGCCCAGTCATGCTCTGGGGTCTGAAGGCAGAACAAAGACAAGCTTGTGGGAAGGGTGGTGTTCCCACAACTGTGGGGTGAGGGGTGTGCAGCCCCTGGGCCCTGCGAGCTGGGGGCAAGGCCAGCATCAGTGCTGGGCCACAGGGCTGCCAGTGCTGACTGCTGATGGCATTTCTGTCCCGGCAGAGGGGTTGGCTTCAGTTTCATCTTCTTTTGGCTCCTTATGCTGCTGGTGATGATCATTTTTGTGCTGCAGGGGAACATTTACATGTTCTTCTGTGAGTCCTGGCACAACCAGCAGCTCTTCCAGGTAAGCTTGCTGTGGGGAAACAGCCCTGCCTGGAAATACTGCTTCCTAAATGAGGGCTGTTGGTGGAGCAGAGGCAGCGCTAGCCATTTAGGATGCTCTTCCAAGGTGCTGCACTATGTCTAGTTTCTCCATCTCTTTCCTTGCTCTTAGCTCCTGGACACCCCTGGCAAGATCCCTAACTTCAATCTTTCAGAGCTGCTGGGTGACACAGCAAACTTCTCAGAGATATACAGGTGAGTCTCAGCCCTGACAACTGTGTCTTTGGTGGGGGTAGAGCTGCTCAATGCCCTCAGATGCTCTCCAGGAGCAGGGCAGCTTGCCCTACCTTGCCAGGCTGTGGGTAGGCACTGATCGCAGGCAAGGAGCAAGGTGCAACCTGCCTGCACAGGTGAGGACGTGCTCCTGGGAGGGAGTGGCCCTTGCCTGCCCTGTTTTCAACCCCATGCCCCCATCCCGCAGGAAGTGCCAGCAAGATGCTTCCCTGTGGCAAGCTCTGCACTTGGACCAGAGGTTGTCCCTGGATGAGCTCTTGAATATCAGCCAGGTGAGCACGGGGGTGCCAGGGTCTTGAGGGCAGGGATCTAGACCAAGGGCTGAGGGGACAGTGAGAGGCCAACACGTCCCATCGTGGCCTTCTTTGCTCTGGCAGTACACAGGAGACATCTCCACAGCTTTCGAGAAGATGAACATCACCCTAAGCTCCATCTCCCTGCTCAGCCAGAGCCAGAAAGACCTACTGCTGGACGTCAGTCAGGCCATACAGCCCCCCAACTTCACCCTCACGCTGGAGCAGGTGTGCTGGGTGCAGCCTGGTATTGGGATCGAGGGGTGGGGGTTGAATGTGGGTTGAGGAGGTCTATTGCTCTCTCCTTTTTGCTGCTGTGGGAGTCCTCTGCCATATGTGTAACCCGTTAGGGTAACAAGGCACATCCTCTACCCAGAAGGCCCTGACTCCACTCTGCCCCACAAAGAAGGGGTATAGCTCCCCTCATGAACCCCATTCCTCATTGTCATGGCTTTGTCTCTGCCTTTTCCAGCTGGATCAGAATATGACCCAGAGAAGCCTCCTGGATTTGGCTGCAGAGTTGGAGCAGCTGGCAGAACAAGTGGTGAGAGACCATGACACCCCAGTGTCATGGCCACCCTGTCCCCAAAGCCACTGGTTGCAAGGCTCCTCTGTGTCTGCCTGGGTGTTGAGGGGAGGCCCTTGACTCTCGCCCAGCTCTTTTTCTCAGCCTGGCCCATCAGCTGGCTGTGGTGAGGCACAGAGCTGGGCACTGCTGACCGCAGCTCTTCCAGGACACGAACCTGAAGAAGGACCTGGAAGATAATGCCCATGACCTGAGGGAGCTGGAAAAGGAGATGCAGGCGAGCTTCTCTGGGCCACTGGTGAGCAGTGCTAGGGGATGCCCTGGGGATGCTGGGTTGGGCTTCCCTAGAGCTCAGAGCCTGCTGGCAGGGTCTTGTCTGAGCTGTGGGGTCTGCATCTCTGACCCCCCCTTCTCTCCATCCCCAGCAAAGTCTGAAGGAGAACATCCACTCAGTGCAGAGTGGGGCTGCCCAGCTAGAGGTAAGCTGCACAAGGGGGTGCATGCCAGTCCCGGGCACCCTGAAAAGCACGCTTGAGGTCCTGCAGTGGAGGTGGTGGGGCTAACCTGTAGTCTGGGGGGCTGCTGGGGGACTCTTCATGTGCTGCAAGGGCTGCTCATGGGGTAGAGGGAGGGAGGCCATGGACCCTGCCAGGCACAGGCTCCCTCCACCTCAGGTACTTGGCACTACCAGCATGTGACTGCTGGTAACACCACAGCTGTGAGAGGCTGTGCCCCAGGGGTTGCTGCTGTGCAGGGTTGGTGAAGTGCAGAGACCCCACTTATATCACGCTGCTGAGAGCACCTTTTACCTCAGGGACAGACGACAGCTGCGCTGGACAAAGCCAGCAAAACCCAGGAGTTCCTGGAGAGGGAGATGCCAAACATCATCAAGAACGTGAGCTTGCCTTGCCCTGCTGCCCGGTCACACGGACCAGACCCCCTCACCAAGACCTCCCTCTATACAGGGAAGCCAGACCTTGTCTGGCTGCTCATCCTGTTCACCTTCCCTGGGTGTCTCCTGCACCCCTGGGTGCCCCCTTCCCTTATGGCATCCTTGGCAAGGGACGAGGGTGGGGTGAAGCATTCAGCCCTATTGCTGCTGGGCTGAGGTGGTCTGAGAGCCCTGATCCTGACATGGAGGGGACATGGGGCACGGAGGGGGCTGATGGTGCCACATCTCCACTTTGTGTCTCCTCCAGGAGACATGGGCTTTCCTGGAGCAGCTGTTGGATTTCTTTGAGACCTATGTTTCATGGGCCAAGAGCAGGGTAAGCTGAGCCTTCCTCAGTGAGGTGGAGAGAAGGGGTGAATGAGCTTCAGGGCTTGCTGGTTGCTGACATATGCTGTCCCCACCATGTCCCCAGGTGACAGAAGATGTAGCACGTTGCAAGCCCATAGCTCAGACCTTGGATAATGCGGTGGTCATTGGCTGTGACTATATCATGGACTCTGTGGTGAGTGGGGCAGCGGTGTGTAGAGGGACACACATTGTGGGGTGGCAGTGAGGTCCTCTTGTCCTCCTCATGCACAGGATGAGGGATGCAGGGAAGGATCAGGGATGCACAAGATGAGGGAGGCACTGAGCAGTGCTCAGTTTCTGCCCAGCATGCTGTGGCTAAGAGCAAAAGCCAGGCTCTGAGAAGGAGTGGGTGGTCATTGGGGAGTGCTGGGAGCAAAAGAGATGCTCCCAGTTGCTCTCTGGACCTAATGGCTCTTCCTGCCCCCCATGCAGAACGGCTTCTGGTTCAGCCTGGGCTGGTGCTCCTTGTTCCTGCTGCCCAGCATCATCCTGGCCGTCAGACTTGCCAAGTTTTACCGCCGCATGGATATTGCTGATGTGTACAGGTGAGGAGCAGCCCCACCTCCTGTGACTACACTGAGTCTGGGGTCCCCCTGCCACCTGTCCCTTCATGTCCTGTGGTAGTCTGTGGGGCTCACGCTAAAGTAACGTGGGCTGGGGAGAACCTGAGAGGTAGCTTGAGATCCTCAGCCTCTGAGGATGGGGATGTTGTGGAGCTTTTCTCTGCCTGCCCTGACCCTCCCGTTTGGGCAGACAAAGGTGCATCCCCTTTGGAAGAAGGAGTCTGGCAGGGCTGCAGCCCCAGCCTAGCTTGAGTCTACCACCTGACTCTCTCTGTTTTGCACCATTTTTGTTCTGGAGCACTGGCTTGGGAGCACAGCTGGATGCTGTGCAGAATGCAATGCGCTGTGTGGTTGGTGGCATTGCCACGAGGGTGCAGTGCTTGCTCACATGCCTGTGGCCACCGGTGTCCTGGGGCTGCCCCTGGGCCCTCTGGGACACTGCTCAGCAGCTCCACCACCAGCACAGGCACTGACCCCCGAGGGCAGTGCGCAGTTTCTGGTTGGATTTCCAACTCCTGAGGGCTACATCATGGCCCTGTGGTGCAGCTGCTTGCTGGGGGTTCCCCAGCTCCTGCCACCCATCTTAGCTGGCTGGAGACATGGGCTCAGCTGCCCAGGAACCTCAAGGAGCTGAAGCTGAGGCATAGGGAGCTGGGTGCTGCTGAGTGTGGGGCCCTGCTCTGCCTGCCTGGGGAAGGAGCACTGATGCTCTGGGGGCCTGTAAGAGCCCATGCTCTCTGTTCAGATCAAGCAGCCAGGATGGAGTGGGACCCCAGCACCCTGAAGCCCACATGCTCTCCTTTTGTGACTCATGGGAAACCTTGTCCCACCATGAGATGCTGGGCTGTCCCACAAGGCATCTTCTTGCCCCACTAACACTGTCCCCTCTTTTTTCTCCCCTCTAGGAATGAAGACTTTGAGATGTAAGTTACTTACACTGCCGGGTCCACTGTGTGGGGTGGGAGCAGCCCCTGTAGTAGAGGGAGGGGGTGGAGACCAGGGTGAGTGCAGACCAAGGAGTGTGCTGGTACCAGGGGATGGCTGTGAAGGTGAAACTTTTGTAGTGCACACAGTTGTGGTGTCCCTATCATCTTCCCACACTCCTAAATCTGGAGGTGCTGCTGGTCCCAGTCTCCCAAGCTGGTGGGTTTGGGGAAGCTGTCTCCATACCCTGTTTCCTGTGGGATAGTGTGATAGAAGTAGGATGATATTTAACCATCCCAGTGCATCCTGAGCTGTCCCTTGCTCCCCTCTGTGGCTGGGGATGACATATATAATTCTGATTTTGCAGGCCACCAACATTCAACTCCTACAAAATCCCCAGGCCTTTCACAAGGCATTAGCTCCCATCACCCACAGATGGAGGAGGAAATGGACAGACCTCCTCACTTGAAAAATGTGACTATTTATTTTTGCAGGGAGCCTGTCTCTTTCTAAGACTGTAATTTTTGGTGTCAAACAATAAACGGTGTGTTTGTGTGCACTGTGGGATGTGACTGTGCTCCTCAGACCTAGCAGTGATGGAAGTACACAGGGCTGGGGGCTGGTAGAAGCTGAGGCTGTGCCTGGGACCAGAGGGCTCTTTCTGGTGTTCCCAAGTGTGTTTTGCCCACAGCCAGCCTACGGGTCAATGCAGGATCACTGCTCAGCGTCACCAACACCGGGTGATGTTCCCCTCACTGGGCAGCCCTTTGCACCTCTGACTGGGTCAGTGCCAGGTCCCTCCCTGGGACAAGCCACACAAAGAGCCTCCTGTCCGTGAACTGCCACCCCAAGCTGTCCCCAGGACATCAGCCCTTCCCTCTGGCAACCCTAGTAAGTATCATCTGTGGATTTCCAGTGAGTTTAATGGGGTGCCTGCAGCCCCCACCTCCTTCCCTCTGCAAGATATGGTGGCATGGGTACTTTCTGTGCCCAGCCCCTGCACAGAAAGAGCTGCATGCACAGGTAAACCAAGGGTGACTTGGTCTAGAGCCTTGGGGCGAGTTCAGGTATTGCTTTGTGCCGCTCCTTGGTGCGAGTGCAGGGACCATCCCCAAAGCCGTGTCAGGCACAGGGGATATACGTGAGCAGCTTGAGTCATTTCCTTTGTTGCAAAGTCCAAGTTGCTCTGGAGCAGAGTGAGAGGGCCAGGCCATACAGCTCCCCCTCCACTACGTGCATCTCTTTTTATTACTTTTTCCACTTGCCTTCAGATCTAATTGGTTGTTTTTCCGTTTGGCTTTATCTGAAGCTTCACTGGCCTTACCTCCTGCTGTCTCCCCCCAGCAGCGTCTGACTGCAGAGAGATCCCTGCATCTGCCTATCAGTCAGCTGAATCTGTCCTTCAGATTGGTTTGGCCCCTGCCTCCCCTAGAGATGCCCACCCTTCCTGGTTCCTGGAGTGAGATATCCAGCAACCCCTTGGAGAGCATTCAGCTCAGTTTTGTCTCATTTTCCTCTGCCGTGGACCCTCAGCCTCCAGAATTCTGACTACTTCCTGTTTGTCTAGGGCTCATACATAGAAGCTTCTCTCCCCACGCCTCAGGCTGTCCCTACTGCATCATGTTCCCCGCTTCCTCTTCCCTTGCTGTGCCTTGGGGACGCCAGCTCACGCATGACTACTGCTGGCTTCAGCTTGTTGGCTTTGTGGGCGTTCTTCCCTGCTCTGCTTTCTCTGCAGAGCCAGTACTGGAAGGTAGGGAGCTTGACCCTCATTCACTGTGTTGCTGTGGCCACCTGCACCCAAACCCAGCCCTGGCAATGAAGATGTCCCCTGCAAATGACTGCACAGCCTTTGCCAAGGTGTGGGGCTTGCTCTCCGCAAGCATTCAGTGCAGCTCCAAGGGCAGTGTTCCAATCCCCGGAGCCATGGCTCTAAGAGGTGCTGGGGTTCATCCATCATCCTCCTCCCAAGCAGCCCTGAGAGGTGGGTGAAACCAGCATCAGGCAAGGCCAGCAGCTGCCTGGAGAGGAGGCAAGGACAGCTCATTACAAAATGCCCACAGCGGATGCCACCAGATCTTCTTTCAGATCTCCGCTCACGTGTGTGGCAGCTGCCCGAGTGAGAGGGAAACTCACAGTGCCCCATGGCCACAGCACAATGCCCCTCCAAGGAAGGTCTCATCAATAACCAGCCAGTCTCTAGGGAACCATTGCAGCAGTTCCTCTTCCTCTTTGCCAGGCCTTTTTTCACCACAGGGACTTTCCACAACCAAGCCCTTCTCTGGGGGAGACCCTGCCACATCTTTACAGTAGTTTCACAAACAATAATCTCTCCAACGACAGCTCTGACAGTGTGCCTGGAAGCAGATTTTGTTGGGCCAGCCAGTGCTCTCTGTTGCTAGTTTTCCTAAAAAATAGACAATTTGCAGCTCTTGAGAAAAAAATCCTCCCTTCCTCAACTCTCTGTTGGGCCCAGCCACAGCCATGCAAGGCCTGGATAGCCCTTTGCTGTGGCACACATGCTCCAGCCTGCCTGTGCAGACTCCTGCCTCTGTGGCTTCATAGTGGTAAGCAGTTGAGTACCACAGCAGGAATGGGCTAGCTGGGCATGCTCTACGAGCCCAGCTGTGAGCCATGCTGGGCACCACCAGAGAGATAAGCCTGGCCACTTTTCACCAGAGGCAAAACGAGATTGCCCTCCTCTTGAGGGTGTGTACTCTCATAACATCCACCACCACCACCTCAGCAATGCTTTAGGAACTTTTATTTTAAAAGGAGTCTGTCTTCCACACTTAAAACCACTCTCAAGAGGATTAATGCAGGTGAATCTCCCGCAGCCCAACAAGGTAACAGACAGCTCCTTTACGCCACAGCCTGGAATGCAGGGGCAAAGCCACAGCCAGGGTCTTCCTCCTGGTGGAGGGGGCCAGGCACTGGGCACCTGAGAGAGGCTGGAACCTGGATCTTCCCGCACAAACTGCTCCCAAGTTACACTGATCTTGCAAACAGAGGCACAATATGAGCCAGACAACCCTAACAAAGCCCCTTTGTATGCAAAGGGCAAAGGTAGAGGAGATGGGAACAGAGGGCCCGGTTGTCCTGCAGCATAATCTAAGCTTCCACAAAGGAAAGGGAAAGGCAGGGCCAGCCCCAAGCTCACACAGGCTGCTGCAAGCTTCTCAGCTCAGAAGAGAGTTTGGGTACTGTCTGGGACAGAGAGATAAGGGAATTAGGCTGCTCTTTTCAGCTAAGTAGCTGCAATCAGTCACAGCTACAGGACTGATCCCAGAGGAATTGTGGTGAGACAACGTGTGGAGTGCTGCAACTGCCAGCGTGTGTGCTGGGACCCCCAGTGCCATGGAGCTGTGCCACACTGGCATTTAGCATCTGACTGAGCCCAGAGCAGCAGGAGTCAGTGACTCAGCTACAAGCAACATGCCCTGTTCCTCACAGGCAGAGCTTGGAGGTACCACTCAACTCACTGAGCAGAGAATGGGGGTGAAAGACTGCGTATCCCTGCCTACCACTCCACCACCAGTACTAGAGGATCAGGGAAGTAGAAGTGGAGTTAAAAAGGAACCAAACAAACCAAAACCAAAGTGCTTTGGGCAGGGAGCGGTTCTGTAGTCCTGTAGTGCAGCCAGTGTTTTCATCTGCAAATGCACCTGGCATTTGCTCCTCCACTGGCACACACACAATTGCACTTGCTAAGAATAATAAGAAAGCCTGCCTTGGTTCAGAGGAGAGCCCCCAACCCCAGCCACCCAACAGCACAGCCTCCTCATCATCTTTGAGATGCTGCTGCAGGGATGCTTCAGAAAGGAGCAGGCTTCTGTACTGCCAACACAGGTAGGATTTCCCTTCCTTGTCCACCCAGGGCTTGGGATGTCACCGTCCTTTCCCCCTTCACACACTGTCATCCTGAAGTAGTGCTGAGGGCGAGGAAGTCCTTGCCATGGATGGCTGAGGAACATCATCAGCCACTGCTTTTGAGGGGATTTTGTGCTCTCGGGGTGGGGCGGGAGGGGGGAAGGTGGTGCTCTGCAGGGCATCCAAGTACATCTCGTCCTGGACACGGGGACGCTGCACAACCCTCTGCAGCAGTGGCTTAAGCAACCCCACAGTCAGCTGGTTCCCCTCGCTGGAGAAAGGCACTGGGTCCTCCTGGGAGTGAGGGAGGTGCTGCAGGACCATGGTGAGGATGTCCGAGGTGGTGAGCTCAGCGGGGCACAGCGGCCACAGCCTGTCCAGGTAAGGGTCCAGCTCCCGGTGCTGAGCAAACTCAGCCAGCAGTGTGATGAATATCTCCTTGTTAAGCAAGGGGCTGAGTTTGGAGAACTTCTCTGCCACCTCCACCACCCGCTGCCACTGCTTCAGACGGATGAGAAGGTGCAGAGCTTGCAGCACAGCCTTAGGCCTCTTGCTGCAGAGCAGCAGTTCCAGCTCCATCGCATCATCTGCCTCGCCGTGTTTGTTCTTTCGGGCCAGCACTCCCAGGGCTCTCTTGTACAGTGGCACCCGGCCCTCTGGGCCCTCCTTGTTGCTGTATGACCAAGAGCTGCAAACGTACTGCTGGGTCAGCTCCACAAAGCTGGGCAACCACTTGGGTTTGAACCTCAGGAAGGAGGCGCAAATGAGCTCAAAGAGCGGGACCATCCCATTCTGACCCACCTCCTCCAGCTGCGGCTGACACAGGACCTTCTTCCATACCTCTGGGGTGGCCCTGGCTACCAAAAGGCCATCCCCATTCTGCTGCAGCTGCAGGCAGCTCCTCGTGGCCTTCCAGGCAGCCTTGGGGAAGGAGGCAAAGACAGAGTTCAGATAGGCCAAGTTGTCCTTGTCCATGTCAGACTGCAAAATGCGGCTGACCTCCTGCTCCACCAGCTCCTTGCAGTAGCTTTCCACCTCACTCTCTGGGGCACACACCACGCAAGTCTTGAGGAGCTCCAGGCTCATGTAGCTCTGCAGCTCCAGGCTCATTGTGCTCAACAGCTTGGCGTAAGTGTCCTGTAGGCCTTGGGCTGGCTTCTGCTTCTGGTGGAGGCTGTGCTGCAGGATAGCAGCAAGGACCACAGGAGCCTGGAACGTACCACCTTTTTTCAACTTCTCCACTGTCAGCTTGGAGCTGCTAAGGCTCCTCCTCTGGTAATATCTGCAGGCCTCCTCAAACACCATCTCCACCAGGCATGGCTCAGGCCTGCTGCTGTCCTCAGGTTTGGGAAAGCTAAAGCTGTAAATGCCAGTCTGACTGAGGAGCTGGATACCACTGTCCTCTCCCTGGGACTCCAGGAAATGCACCTCTTTCATGCTCAGGACTTCCTTTTCTACAAGCCTTCCACTGTTCTGGTCGACAAGGTACAGAACTCCAGCCAGCACACAGGCCAGGATGCTGCCAAAGGTCTTCAGCTGGACAGGACTCCCTTGGACCGGAGGACCACCCTCCAGATCAAAGATATGCCTCTGTGTCCCATCTGGCTCCACAATACTCACAGAACCCTTTGTGCTCACCAGCAGCAGACCCCCACCGTTGGACACAGTGGAGGTGTGAATGTCCAGAGGTGCAAAACCTGAGAGAAGGCCCACAGAACCCAGCAGGAGCTTCCTGAAGTCTGACTCGCTGCTGGATCGCAGCACCTTGCTGTGGATGAAGCCTGCAGACGGGGCTGTGATTGTGAACTCTGCCTTCTCTGGATGCCAGATAAGGAGGAATTTGGAAGTGGTGGCAGAGCCGGCAGCAGCAGGCACCAGGAAGACGTGCTGGGGAGAGGCCAGGACCTGGTACTCGGGGCTGTTGTGCAGGACTATCCTCACAGTGCCCAGCCGCACGCCCTGCTCCGCCACCTCCAGAGCACGGGCACAGACACAGAACCGGAAGGCACACTTGCTCATGTCCAAGTGAGCACCCAGCGGCGGCCTCTCCTCACACCATACCAGGCTGGCTCCCTGGCTGCACACGGAGACGACTCGTGCCCGGGCACCCTGGCAGAGCTCCAGTGTCTGCAGCAGCTGCCAGCCCACGGCCACCACGAAGTGCCAGACCTCGGTCCGGCCATGCTCCCACACCACGGCCAGTACCCAGGAGCCCAGTACCAAAGGGCTCTGCAGGAAGAGCAGTCCCACAAGGGCTGGCTGGGGCGGCTGCCAGCTCCTCTCCAGGTCGGCTCCAGCGATGCTGTGGCGCTGGAAGGCCACCACCCGCGGCAGGGTGGGAGGCCGGCTCTTCTGCAGGAGCAGGAGATGCTGCCCGTCGGGGCTGCACTGGACGTGGCTGGGCTCTTCTCCGCGGCACAGCAACTCCCGCAGCCAGTGGCCTCGGCTGAAG
>VXBQ01012586.1:302611-431100 GCA_013400175.1 Phainopepla nitens
CGGGCGCGCTCCCCGCCGCCAGGGGCCTCGCCGGGCACCGGCACCCCGTGCCAGGGCCGCTCGCTGGCCGCCCCGGTTAGCCGCGGGAGCGGCCGCACGCAGCCCGTGCAACGGGAGGTGCTGCTCCTCTCCCGCCGGTAACGCCGCGGTGCCCCGGTGCGCGCCCCGGGTGCTGGCCCCGAGGCCTCCTCGGGGCCTGCCGCAGCCCGGCCCTTCGGCTGCTCGTGGGCCGTGCCGTCCCCGGCTGCCCGGGCGTTTGGGCTCGAGATGAGAACTCCTGGGAAAAGAAGGAGCGTTCGGTGGTCGTTCCAGTTATCTGGTTTACCTCACCCTTCTCCGAACACTTGTGTGGTCAAAGCAAAGGGGAACAGCGAACAGTGGTAAAGCAGTGGGAGCTTGCAGTGTTTATTATGCTGAAGGCAGAGGCACTTGCTGCATGAGCAAGCTGCGGCCTCGGTCAAACCCTGTTGCGTTTGTCGCTGTGACAAAGTTTGCTCCTCAGCAGAGACTATAATCTGAATGTATCGTGAGAGCCATTTAGGGTGAGCAGGTGGGTGGAATATGCAAGGCAGTGAGATAAGCTGAATCTTTGCGATACGTGGTGATTGCAGTTCACCAGGTGTTTGAGCTCTAGTAGGAAGCGTGATGAAAATGCAGAAGAGGAATTTCGAGGGGAAGAAAGGACAGCAGTTTGGCTTTCCAGTAATAATAGGTTGTTCTACTGTGTCATTTATGGCACTTTTTCCTCTGTGCAAAGAGAAAGTGTGGGCAGTGTATATACAGTGTAAAAATGTTAAACAGTTACTGGCTAGCATGCACAAAAGGAACGGTGAGACTTTAATGAGCTGCTGGGCTAAGCATTCATCTGCTCCCTCCCCCTGCTAACACACCAGGCAGCCCTACAGACATCCTTAGAAGGGAAGGGTCAGCCTCTGCTGCTCAAAGTAGCTGAGTAGCTATATTCTGGCTCCCTATTTTTGATTTTTTTTTTTTTAACTTACACCTTGTTTGTGTTTTAACTCCTGAGTACTTACGCTGCTGATGGTCTCTATCTCAGAAATGTTACCCACTCTGCAGCTCCACCTTTCTTATCTTGGCATGACTGCTGTGCTTTAGGTTCTTAGAACGTAGCAGCTACCTCAGGAGTCAGAGCCGAGGTTGTGCAGCTGCACTGTGTTCAGCTTGGGCCTTGGATCCACACCACCAGCTGAAGCCATAGAAAAAGGGCAGGGGAAGGTTACAGGGAGAGTGTTTTCCTTCAGAAGGAAGGCATTTGAAAAAGTTGGCAAGTGGCATGAATATTTCATAATAAACTATGTGAGATGGGTTCTAAAGGGCTCGAAAAGTGAAAGTCATTTTCTTACATGAGAGAGCTGGTTGTGGTAGCCAGGAATACAGAGAGAAAGTGTGGTGAAATAAAAAAAAATTACCTTGTATGAAAATTGTGTGAACAGGTGCTGGTGGAAGAATGCAGCGCTTGTCTGGATGAACTTGACAGGAAGAAGTGTAGCTAGTTGGTGGTGTGAAGTTGATGGAGTGGGTGTTATTTTAGCTGGACAGATAGAAATTAAATGCAGTTATGGATGAAGTGTTAAAATTGTAGCTCAGATGTTACTCTTCTATATCATTGCTAAAGCAGGTGCAATGGCAGGTAGCATGTGGCTGTGTTTGCATTAGGAAGCTACTTTTCCCATTTTTCAAGGGGGAAAAAATAGGTCAGAAGTGGTGTAACTTTACGTTGTACTATGTAGAAGCATCTACACTGCTCTGAGTGGGATGGAAGGAATTTTTAGTAAAAATATATATACTACCATTGTACTGGGAGTTGTTGCTTTCTACTGCAGAAAAAGAAGTAGGATCTCTACGGGTTTTTTGTCATCAGCACGCCCTCAGAATGTTTCTCATTACATACTGCCTGGAGGCACCTGGAAATTCTGCTCTGTGTATCCAAAGCTTGTATGCTGTGTTACTGTTTCCCCTGCTGGGGGGTTGAGCACCGTACAGTTATAGAGGAAAGCACAGTTTGAGAAGTTTTTATTCCAACGGACAATATACAAATGAAGTTGTAAACAACGGATGGAATATAAAAGCAGTGTGGATGAGCTTGCACAAGCTGTAACTGCCAATGTGAGAGTTTGTGGAGAGTAACCTGCAAAAGGGCTTACGGCAGAAATTTGGCCACGATGGTTGCTAAAGCCTTGACAAAATCTAGCCCTGTGTGTGCTTGCTCTCTTTGTTTTTCAGTAGTAGTCTGCTGGACTGCTGATAGATGGTCCTAGGAATTTTAATAGAGTTGCTGGAACTGGGTCCAGACACTCCCTGTGCACTGGGATTCATAAATTCTTGTGCTGGGTGCAGGTTGTCTGTTGCTTACAGCGATGGGTGAGCGCTGGGACCTGTGTTGTAACTGCCTGTTGTTCAGGTCCAGATTCATCACATGGATCAAGTGCAAGTTTTTCCTGGTACTTCACTGAAGAATTTAATGAGTACTGCTCTTATAACACATTGCTTTCCATGATGGAGGCAGTTTTTGAACAACTTTCCCTTAATCTTGAGTGATGTACCTGCAGAACACCTTGAAAGGCAGAGTGTGATCACACTGAGTGCCAGGTGCATGCACTCAGGGAGGGAGGAGACAATGCTGGCTTTGAAATGTTTGAACAGGTGAGTCCAATCTTAGTAGCTCTGGCAAGTCAAGGGACATTGGCTTCTAAAAGCCGAAGTATCTCAGTTCTTATTCAGAGTCTTTATAAAATTGATTGAGGTTCAGGGCTTTGACATTAACAAGCTAATACAGGTAACATCATTTGCACAGCCTTTTCCAGATAATGAATAAATGATTTGCCAAGTAAGTTGTATGTGAAAATACAATTTTGCATTATCTGTATTCTTTTTGTTTAGCCAAGAAGTGTTACAGTGTATTTTGTGAGGGGTCCACACTGAAAAAAAAATACACTTATTCATGTTTGGTTGCACGTAAGGGTTGTGTATGTGCATTTATAATCTTGAAAACTTTCAGGTTTGTTAGTCAAGGCAATTGAATGCAAAGTGCTGAGCTTGGTAGGCTGCATGCAAGGTTACACAAGTTACAAGTTTTGGATCCTGATGTCATTATGGTGTAGATGTGCATTAGTGTTATCCTCTTGACAGTATTTTTGCTATTAAAAGACAGTCTATGGAATACTAATAAGTCTTTGCAGGAGCTGAGTGACAATGTGGATCACTGTGTAGCAGTTTTCAGTGTGCACAAGTCTGAGTAAATATCAGACTCAAAATACCTGGTTCATTTTCCCTGTGGCTACTCTAACAAAAAGCTAACAGAGCCGTGTTCATTGGAATGTCATATGTGTGGTTGGAATCTCTGTTATGAGTCCTGGAATGAAGCAGAAAGGAGGAGGATGGTTGGATGTGCTCATCTCTTCCTGACTGGATCAGCTGATCCTGGGGTTGATGAGAGATAAAGCAAGAGTCTGCTTGAACTTGTGTCTGCCATGGCTTTTATCTTCCTGCCTTTGAGCTGCCAAGACTCGTGCTCTGTCAGGTTTTCTTTTAGTTCCAGATGAAGCATCTTGGATGTGCTGCACAGCAAAGTATTTGTTGTTCTAAAAATCCCCATGCATGTGCTTCCCTTGGCCCTGAGGGGCAGTTCTCCTGTGCAGTCAGTGAATACAGCAGGATTCACTTAGCAGCATGTGTTAATGGGAATGACCTATTGACAGAATAAATTATCCATTTGAACCTAAAATGTGGAAAATGCACTGATGCTTTTTAAATGTGATGTTTAAAGGCAAATCGCTAATTATCATCAGTGTTGTTGTTTTCATAAGCTGTCATGGCATCGTGATAATTTGACACCTCTACAACTTACTTATAAATAATGTTTTGTGCATTTAACTGTTGTTTTCTGCAGCTGCCTGGACGGTGTCCATTAGCAAAATGCAGTTTTCTGTTTATCTTTATGACATCTAGAAAATGTAATTGCGTAAAGTGAAAAGAAAAAAACATCTGTATGACCTGATCATCATAGGTCGTGCAACAAACACAGCATAATAAAGCGTTGGCATGAAAGGCAAGGTTTATGTTTCTCTCCTTGCTCCTCCATATGTTCCTGTGTAGAATAGGAAATTATAAACAGGAACATTATTAAATCCTTGCCTCTAGCAGTTGTCTTTTTATGTGCTCTGTGCAGCTTTGTTTGAGAGAATGTGAATCTTAAGACCCATTTTGACAGAGACTAGAATTTTCACATGATCATGTGATCCTTCTGGTGCTCACCCTTTGTGTCTTGAGTTATTTCGATTTTTCTGTCTTTCTGGAAATGTAGGAAAAGGGTTAAAATGCAGCTCTGAAAATCCAGAGACTAAGCAGAGCTTATTGATCCTGTCCCATTTATGTACACATTTGATGTGAGAACGCTGACCTAGAAGCACTGAGAGTTAGTTTATTAGTTTTGACATTGGGATTCATTAGCTGTAATTCAATTAGAAGCACACTGATGGATGTGTTTGTATGCTGGGGCTCGCAGCTGTTTTAGGTTCAGAAACTTAGAGTTCTAGTAGGAAAATTGTTCTGTGGAGTCTTAACCAAGATTTGTATTCCTAGGCTAAAAGTGACATCAGTATTGATTTGGTTTTTAATAGATTTCTCAGTGTTTCCAGTTATGTTTCTAATTAGAATAATGTCTTATTTCCCTCGACAGTTTAAAAATAATGCGAAGTCTGTAAAAGAGAAGCTATCAAGATGATTGAATAATGTTTTCTTTTTTGTTTGTTAGTTAGAAACCTTCTTCCATCTTAGTTGGATACATAGATCTACTAGGCTGTGGGAATAATTTTGGTCTTTACAGAAGGTTGTGGTGCAGTAGTTGCTAAGCTTTCTTCTGTCGGCGTGTCTCAGGGCTCTTTCTATTCTCACCCCAGCCCATAACCAGCCAGCTGGTTCCCTTCCTGGTGGGACGACAGCTCCTCTCTGCCTATGTACATGTTAGCTTTTCAGGTGTGAGATCTGCTGCTCCCTGTCCTACCCTTTCCCATCTTGGCAAAGCTCCTTCCTTTTGCACCTGAGGCAGGGTCTTTTGCAGCAGCATTATTTTTCCAGGCCTAAAAATGTTTTTCTGCCGCTTAGAACCAAGATAGGTAAAGGGATGGACGTTTGAATAACTGACTCTGAAGCCTGAGAATCCTAGTTCGGAACACAGTTGTAAGTCAGCTAAAAATTGTCTGCAGTGGAAAGAACGTAAAGGAGATCTGGAACTGGTATTCAGTAGTTGATGGAACTTGGTCTTTGAGGGAAAGACAGATCTAAACCTGCTGTGGTTGTGGGAGGAGGTTCAAGCAGTCTGGTATTGAGGCTACATCTGAAGCTATCTCCACATCTGCCAGCTCAGAAAGCTCTGGGGTCCTGGATTCAAATGGTGACCGCACCTCTCTGTGCATAATTTATCATGGTTGAGTGCAACTACCACAAGAGCCTGCCCATGTTTTTCTGGAGCATGACCTCTGTGTGTGGTATGCTATTGCCATGTGTAATTATCTTTGGAGGTATGAGAGGAAGGCTAGGAGCTCAGGGGTATGAGAAGGGATGGCATTCTCTTTCTGCTAAATCCTTCTGACATGCTGCAGTGATGGAGGAGGTTGGAACAGTGCTAAAGCTGTGATGCTTGCCAGGAAAATCTGTGATTGCAGATAAATGTGTATTTGCGAGGTCAGAGTAGCACTGCACTTGGTAGCATCACAATGAGGCTGAGAATATGTGGCAAGTTGTGTGTTCTGAGTCAGCCCCTGGAGCAGGTTGTCTCTCACAGAGTGCTCAGGACCACATTACTTTGTGTAATGGCTCATTTTGTAATAAGGATGCTACTTTTTTTTTTTTTAATGGTATAATCAGTAAGACACCAGTTAATGATAGTAAAACTTCTTTGCGTTTTTAGAGAATCCTTTGCTGTCAAATGGATCATGAAATTAATCTAGTTTAAAAAAAGAAAAATCTCTGTAAAGCTTGTCCTCTGTGTTCCATCCTCCTCCCAAAACTGAACCACATGGGATGCTTTTGAGGCTGGAGTTCCTCTCTGGCTTGATTTACAGAGGAGCTGGCCCAGGTAAGAATGCTGAGGTGCAGAGGTGGGTGTGAACAAGGGTGGCAGGAGTGCTTTAGGGAGGCTTTCCTAGTGTTGGCTGCCACCTCAGAGTACAAAAGCAGAATTTGAAGTGCTTTGGTAGGCAGCAAATTAAACAGATAAGAGAAGACTTTCAAATAGTTTCAGGAGTTTCTTGTCACCAGATGCCTTTGAGCCTTGACCATCATCAAAAAAGACTGGGTACCTATTTGATATCAAGTATCACAATTCCTCCAGTGAGATTAAAAAAATACCTTTCTAGATGTAAACTGCATTGGTCTTGATAATGAATCAATTTCTAATAGAGAAGAATAAAGACAATTTATCCATAAGGAACCTATTCTGTTTCTCCCTGTGTGTGGACTTCTGTGTGTCTTTGAAATGGGATATAGAGCTAGATGGGTCCTTTGATCTGATTTCTTATCTAGTGTAGTTATAAATGCCCCTACTTACAGCTTGTGAGAGACTGTTAGTGTTTCAGTGCAGTGAAAAGTCTTTCATGGTTGAGGCAGACCAGATGTGCCTTGAAGAAAAGTTCAAGTTTTCTGAGCTTTTTTGTCTGTTCTTACCTTCAGGGTATACAGCATGGCCCAGACAGAGAAGAAAGGTGGGCTGCTCCGGAAATCTTCAGCCTCCAAGAAGCCGTTGAAAGAGAAAGTGGTGTTGATGTATGATGAAATTTTCACGGTAAGGAATTGAGCATCTCTTTTTTCTAAAGTGTTGTGTTAAATTTTCTTGGTTTAGTTAATGCTGAGGGTTTTTTTCAGTGGATTTCTTTACTCAAGGTAAGGCCTGTACAGTGTTGGCACATGCTCCAGGCTCTCCTACTGTCGTGCAGGACTCTATATTCTGTTCCGTTCCAAAATGTCTCCTTGTCCTGTTGCTTACCAGAATCATACCATCTAAGGGAAGTCATGGCTTTCCCAGTATTTCTCAAATAACAATTCAGAAAATAAACAGAGGCATCCCAATTGAGAGCTGCTTCTGTTGGTCCTTTTTTTTTTGGGAATTTCTGTAGCCAGAATTCTGCAGTTTGAGACCTCTTGGTCATGCAGCAGGTTATGCTGACTCTGAGCTACCCATGATAAAGACTTTCTTTAAATTCTGCCTGAATGAATTCTTTGCCCTCATGCCTGTTCCTTTTCCTTTCAGACAGAGGATCCCAGTAAATGCAACCCCAGGTTTTGGGAGGAGCTATTTCTCATGAAGGTAACAGAATGGGGACATCTTGTTGCTGTTCTGCCTGCAAAGTGGCAGACTGTCAGTGCAAAGACTTCTGTTTCTAAGGTGTTGGTATAACGTGCATGAACTGCTTCTTAACCTGACAGGTCAACCTAGAGTATCTCGAAGGCAAGCTGGAGGCTCTGGATGGGGAAGAATTAATGAAGATAAAAGATAACATCAACTGCTTGTTTCAGCACTGCATCCAGGCCCTGGGTGAGGAGCACCCAATCAGAGTGGTGAATGCATTACAGGTACCACACTGGGACAGGGAACACTCTCTTTCTGCTTCTGATGAGGCCATGTATTTATTGCTGGTATAAAACACCTTTTGCTTATTTCTTTGCTACTGAGAAGTGATGTCTGCAAAGCAGTTGCTATTTGTTGTCTCTGGAGGTTGCAAACATTGATAGTCTCTTGCTCTTGGCAGAGCAATAGATGGTTTCAGAATTCAGGAGGATGTGATGGTGAAGGATGAAGTGAATGGCAAAGAGGAGACAAAGGGACTTGTTCACATTGCAGGCTGTCAGTTTGGGGTCTCAAAAGTACTTAGGCTGTGTAGCTTTGTGTTTTACTTTCACCTCTTCTCCCTCATTTCAGCTGCCTTTTTCAATTTCCGTATGGGTCAAAAAAGAAATAAAGCTCTGGAGAAGTTAGTGTGAAATTTACGCAGGAAATTGCCTCAGCTGGACACTTCCTAATTGGAAGCTGTGAAGAACTGTCACTCAGAATTCATAGCCATTTTTGTGCAGGTTGTGCCTTTCCAAAGCTCTGCTATTCCATCTCATTCTTGATGTTTGATGTTACTAGTTCACAAGCTGATTAGCACAGTTTGGTGAATGCATTTGCTTTAGGAGCATGCAGGATGCATCTCAGCTTTAGGAGTACAGGATATGAAACTCAGGTTTGAAGAAGTCTTCTGGACTTGGGACCAGCAGGGAGCTGGGAAAAGTTGATTTAAATCAGAATATTTACATCTCTGATGTACAATCTTGCATTGTTTTATTGTTATTTTTAGAATTAGTCTGAAAGGCTGCTACTAAAATTGTGGTTATAGCTCAGCTTAGCCCTGAATTTCTGAACTTGTATTCAGACTCTTGGAAGAACTTAGGGCAGGTCACAAGAATCCTGGCATGTTAATGAAATTAGGAACCAGATAACACATCCTGGGCTCGAATTGGGAGAGTGTTCCCTTAATCAGACTATATGAATGTGGAAAGTGATCCTGAAGCCAAATTTAAACTTAAGCAATCCTTTTTTTGAGAAACAGCGTGGTGACCAAAGGTTTGTTTAGCCCAGCATCTGTTTCTGACAGTAACCAAAAAAAGGATGTCTACCTTACCTTTTTGCTTTTGTATGGTTCTAGAGGTCTGCTAGTTCCATCAAGTCTGTTTTGTCTCCAGCTTTACATCTGGAACTAATTACCTCTCACTGGTGAATTTAATCTGGAATCTAAAACTGCAGTGGTTGTATTCTTGCTCATTCCCCTTTTCACAGGCCTGGGAGGTGCCTGATGACAAAAGTCACCCCAGACATTTCCCTCTCTTAGGACAAATGAATAATTTGCTGCCCATAAATTTTTTAGAGAATCTTCTGGAAGCTTAGTGTGCTGATACTTGTGTATCTTCAAGAACTTGGAATGAAGCAGTAATTAAGCTGCCTAATAGACTTGAAGACTTTTTTTTTTCCTTTTTGGTGGGAAGATTGGTTCTTGTTATTGACAAAGACACAATTTATTGGTCCAAGTTGGCATAGCAGTGTGGCAACCAAACAAATTTGTGTTCAAACAAGAAAAATATGGACAAACATATTCTTCTGCAATTTTTATGAATTTTCAGCATCCAAGGTCTCTTTTAGAAATGACAAGGCTGTAGGAGAGGTCAGACAAAATGTGTACATTTAATTTTAGTATCTGCCAGTGCTAGGAGAGGTTAGTGGGTTTTGCTGTTGAGTTGGAGGTGTTGCCTTACATCTCACCTTCTGTTTTTTCGCTTTGCAGACTTTGTGCGCATTAATTCGGGGTGTCCATCAGAAGAACAAATCCACTTCTGGGTTTGACATCATCAACATGCTTGTGGGTTTTGACAAGGCAGAGCTGTGTATGAAGGTGAGGCCCTGGCAGCGTACAGAAGCAGTTTGCACAGCAGCTGTGTTGCAAGGGCAGTGAGCTGTAGATGGGTGTGTCTACCAGGCAGCAGCTTTTGGGGAAAATATTTGAGCCCCTTACTGGAAATGGCTGTCCTGAAGTTCTATACCTGCCAGTAACACAGACATTTGAGGTCCCTGGGTTGGTTAGTAATATAACAGAGCACATTCTTCTCTTTTAGTTCCACACTGTGTAGTCACTGTTGTTGAGAAACCTTAAGGCCAGAAAAGGCTGTCACAGGCAATCACCACCTAGTATTGAACCTCACATCTTGTTCTTTATCTGAGAGTCATACCCTGTGTTCTCACACTCCATCAGCACATGTCCTTCACTGTAAGATGTTGAATTTGGGAAATGACAAAGTAACCAGTGATAAAGCTGAATTCTTATTGTATCTTTCATCTCTCTACAAGAATAGCAATTTTTCTTCTCTATACAAACTGTAGTACATTTGGGGAAAACTTGAAGTAGTAATTTGTCTATCAGAGTTTTAATCATAACTTATATATGTATGTTAATTGGGGGTGTGCTGCTGCATCTAGAGGAAACTCATGGAAAATTATCACGATGTTATACCAGTAGTCATTAAACTGTAGTTACAACAAAACTGTGTTGAGAAGCAATAATATGAATATAGCCTGTGTAGCAGTAGTAATGGCTCAGTTATTGATTATGGAATAACATGGCTTTCCACTGGTGCTCTGCTACTTGAATCTTCCAGAAAGCTTTTTATAAAAAAACGTTTCAAGTAGTTTAAAATACTACTTTTAAATAATGTGACTGTTGTCCTTTAGAATCTGATGGAGAGCTTGGACTCCCTCCTCTGTGCAGAAGGTTCTGAAAGCCTCAAAAGCTTGTGTCTGAAGCTACTTCTCTGCTTGGTGACAGTAAGTAACAGCTGTATAATAACTTAAGGGCTTATGAGAGCTGCGTCTGAGGGATGGAGCTGTTTCAAAATTTCAGCAGAATGTTGCAGTGTGAAGCTTAAGAAGGAGAAAGAGCTTGTGAGTGAGAACAAGGGTCAGTCCAGGATATGCATGATGGCTCTAACCATGATGCCAAAGCAGGCTAGCAGACACTTTTCATCCTGTAAGATAGGTGCCAACTGAGGCTAAAGGAGAGAGGCAAGAGGAAGTATCATTTGGGTTCACAGGTGTGTTTTTTTTAAGGAAAAAGAGATTTAAGAAGTCTCAGATAAATGGAAAGAAAGGGAGGAGGGTTGAGGAAAGACAAAGTGTGGAGTAGAGCAGAGTGGTGAGGATGTGGAGAATGAGGAAGTTGTAATAAATGACCACTCATCAGCTTTTTGAGATGGTCAACTATGAACTATTTTGACTGTGGTAAGAGGTAATTGAGAGTGGTGGAGCTCTTCATTACCCTCTTCATGATGGGAAGGTTCTCAGTAGAGCATATGTGCCCTGTTTTTCATTCTCTGCCTCCTGTGTAGAGCCTGCAAGAGCTGATGGCTGTTGTCATTCATGCAGCTGTGTAAAATACCAACATGTGGAGGAACAGAGGAGCTCTTAGTCTGTGGGTGATGGTTCTTGGCAGAGAGAGTGCTGGGAGGCAGGACAGTTTTCTTTGACTTCATGTCTAGCTCTACTGCTAGTCACACCTAGACTTGCTAAGTGTGGGATTCTGGATAAATGTGTCCATCTGAGCAGAACTCTCCCGTTCCCAGTGTGTGCCAGAGGCAGCTACAGCATCGGTGGAGGGTTTGGATGAGATTTTAAAACTTGTGTTTGTACTCAGGTAACAGATAACATTAGCCAGAACACCATCCTGGAGTATGTGATGATTAACAGCATATTTGAAGCTATATTACAGGTAAGAATTCTTCCTTCTGCTCAGCAGCTCTTCCATAGTGAGAACTTTCAGTAATGTGTTTGCTTTTCAGCTTTTTCAATGCGGTGTAGTTCGCTGGCACTGTTGTTGCTTCCATTCATAGCTCAGTCATACATATATTTTGTAATGTTCTCTTCCCTTTACTCTAGTCTGCTGTTTTTAGTCACTTCTGACTATTTAAAGTATTAGTACTTGAGACATTTCTGCACAGTTAGAATCGGAACAGATTTCTGGGCTAATTTCACACAGAAGTCCTGTATTGGAGAAGCTGTTTTTCAAAAGGTAGTGTGGATATATCAAGGTTTTTTCTGCTCTTGGATAGATTATACTTTTTTCAGTGGAACTGAGCCTTGGAGAAACCTAGAACACTTGCACAGGTACTGGTGGTGAATCACTGAGATACTGTGCAGTGCTGTTGTGAAATATATTTACCTTTTATGCCCTGAAAGCCTGTGTGCATCCTTTCTGTGATAAATAAGGTTCTCTCTGTGCAGAACTTCCTTGAGGCACTGACACTCCCTTCAGCCTAAATATCCTCTTTCAGATAGGACATAATTTGCTCTTACACCTACATTTCATGGCTATGCTCTGAGTCACTGCAAGCTTCCTGAAGCAGGCCTGAACAGAGCAGTGTGATTGTTTATTCCAGATCCTGTCCAGCCCTCTCAGTCGCAGGGAGCATGGATATGATGCTGTTGTCCTTCTGGCCTTGCTGGTCAACTACAGAAAGTATGAGGTAGGTGTTCTGGGTAACAGAAGCATCACTTCTCTCTACTTTATTAATTTAGAGTGGCCTCTGGATTATGAAGGCAGCACACAGTGCAGTTTTTAGCAGTGCACACTGGAGCATCAGGGCGTCAGCACGGAACAGGAGAAGCTTTGCAAGGCAGCCCTGTTATGCTCCCTGTGTCTGTCTCTGATCTATGTGTATAATCAAATGTGTATGATGTTCCTACAGCTTGTTCTGTGCCAGCATGAAAGAAACTACCTTGGGAATTTGCATTTCCTTTGTGGAAGTAGTTTGAGGAAGGTCCAGTAGCTCCAGGAGAGTTACTGTTGTGCCAAACCACGTCTCTCTGTGTGTGTGTGTGAGTGTGTGGTTATACATAATCTCCAAAGTAAAACGAGCTGTCAGTCATCCTGGGCTTCAGTCTCAATTTGTGATTCAGAACCTGACTAGCTGACTGAAAGAGCACAGATCCCCAGAAGAGATGGTGAAGCTGTGACCAAAGAATGAATTGAAACATCACAGCTAGTAGTTCCAAGAGAAATGTCTCTCTGTCTCTCTGATGGATTCCTCTTTGAGGAAGTTTATTTATCGTCCTTTTTATGTTTATGGTATATTCCCATTTTTTCCCGTTATTCAACAGCTTGAAAAAAAAAACCCCAACATTTCAAATGTCAGAACAACATCTAATGTTGGCTTTTCTTTGTATGAGGCATGATGCTTTAATGATCAGGGTTTTTTTCTTCATAAATAGGAATATCTTAATATACTTCATTAGGCAGCAAATAGGAAAGTTCTGGAATAACCTGCCCTTCAACAGAATTATTAGGAGGGAGCAGGCCTCAAAACCTACCTGGTTTTATAATAGGTCTTGTTCTGAATTATGAATAGACCTAGAGAATATGCAAGGACAGGAACTACACTTGGTGTCAAAGTAAGGCCTGTCAATTTCTCATTCCCATCAATGATGTCAGAATCATGAATTGCAGATTCTGTTTAGCATTCTGTGCTGTGGTATCATGGAACAGGAGCATAGAGTTTGATTTCAGTATATTGCTATGAGGGAAAACTGTTGGGAATTATCAGGAATTATCTCTAAGTAGGGTTACTTATGAGGGCAAACTGGGAAGATCAGAGGTTTCATTGCAACATCCAGGCAAATGGTGGAGGGCTGTGTGATCCCATCCCTGAGGCATGGAGCCCTGTGGAGTGTGGTTTATGTCCTTAGTAAGGCAGAATGCTCTGAGTGCACGAGACTTGTCCTTGGCTCTTCGCAGTGGCTTTCTGGGGAGTGTTGAGTTGGGGTCAAGTGCTTTGGAGAACTGAGATGTTTTGAAACTGGGCACTCTTAAGGAGGTTGTGCTGGTGTTTGAAAAGTGCAATCCATACAAAACAATTAAAGCAGACGTGTAGCAAGGGGAACTCAGCTCAAGCAGCTCCTCTGGCAAGGCTGAAAGCTGCTCCCAGAAGGGTTTTACGTGACAGCTGCCCAGCACTGCCCTTTGTAGCAATGTGTTGTACTGCACTTGTGGAAACCAGCAGTAGGCCTGTAGTAATGCAGCCATAGTCTTTGTCCTTGAGTAGCTGCTTTAATTTGCTGTTCTTTGGCCCTTAGAGTCAATATGGTGGGTGTCTGGTTGTTAGTGAAATGTAGCACACTTTCATGCCTCAGGTGGTCTGGAATTCTCTTTTAAGTTAACTGTGGTGCAGCTGAAAGGTTCTATTTTGGTCTGAACTCCATTGGTTGTGTTTTCTTACTGTTTAAGGAAATCTAATAAGGCTAGAAATTCATTAGCTCACTATGATTTTGTGTCTGTTTTTAGTGTAAATACCAGTGTGTTTTACATGATTACGTTCTTTTGTATTTTTGGGATGTGAATTTTGTAATCTTCTCTCAAATTTCTTGGAGAGTATCTCTTCATGTTGTCATTACCCGTGTTGATGAGATCTTGACTTGCTTATTAACTTCTAGGGATTTACATTTCTTTACTTGGAACTTTTAAGGGGATGCCCCTGATTAAAATCCTAATAATTTTCAGAAGTTGTTCCAACTATATATTTATTCAAGCCTTCAGCTATATTTTATTATTTTTTTAATACTAGTCTTGATTTCATAGAAAATAGTTTTGCATTGATACTGTGAGAAAGAAAATGCTGTGGGAAAAAGTATTTATTTGATCACTTTCCCAGTGTTTTAAGGGATGGCTGATAGGATAGCAAGTCAAAACATAAAATCAGGTAGTGACTTCTGAATACAGACTAGTTGATAATATCTAGGCAGAAGTTTATTTGCCTCATGTTTAACCTGCTAGAATTGTATTGTCTTTTGTTAGAGCTGAAAGAAATTAGTGAAAATGTGGGGTTTTCCTTTTGTGAGCTTGTCTGGCAGCATACAGTGTATCCAACAACCCTTTGTGTCCAGTTATGTGCACTTGCCTCTCCTTGGTATAGACAGCTACAGGTGCTGAAGAGACACAGTTTTGGAGAATCAGAAAGTTCATGTGTTCTTCTTTTTTTTTTTTTTTTCCCAAATACCTTGCTTAACTCAAATTATTTAAAAAAAACCCCAAAAACTCTTCAACAAAAAAAGTAATTATTCAAGCTCCAATTCCCTGCAAAATGACCTGCCTGTAGAGGAAACTTTTCTTCTGTGTCTTGATTCAAAATCAACTTTTTTAGTTTTGCACTGACACATATAACCCAGGAAAAATGTGCATTGCTAATCTGAAATGCTTCCTAAATTATTAGCATTTGTCATTACATATGGTGCCCATGTGCTTTCTTCAGCTAAGTTAAGGCATTTATATTCTCCAGAGACTTCCAGCTCTTAGTGGTGTAAACAAAGTATTGCTCTCTAACCCAGCAGTACATGAGTCTAGAATGCTGTCCTGGCTTCCTGGGTGCTGCTTTAAGCAATCTTTGCAAGGTGTTGCAGAAGGGAGATAGCAGAGCACTAAAGCTCCATCCAGCTTCACTGCCTGTTCCTGCTGCAAAACTGTGTGTGTGTCACAGATAACAGGCTTGCAGGATGGCTGCTCCACTTTCCAGACTGGCAGATGAGCTGCTGGAGGGACAGAAGCTCCCTTTCTTAATAAAATCAGGAGACTGCCTGGCTGAGCCAGTAAGGGAAACATGTCCCTGGCCTAATGGTCTTAGCATGTGCTGTGATTGCTGCTTATTTGTGTGTATTCTGTTTTATGGGACAGAGATTATACCCAGGTGGCTGGGTAAGCTTGGAAACATAATAGCGTTTTCTTTCCCTGAAGGCTGAACTTAAAACCATTTTTCTTTCTCCTTTTTCCCCCCCACCCTGAGCAGTCAGTGAATCCTTACATTGTGAAGCTGTCCATTGTGGATGATGAGGCCACACTCAATGTGAGTATTGGCTTGATTCCTCTCTGCTGCTGGAGTGTAGGGTAGTGAATGCAAGCATGGTGTGTGGTAGAAATCAGGTCTTGGAACAGTGCTGCTCTAAGGAACACCAGTACAGTGGTTGCTCAGCCCTAACTGTGCTCTTGCACAGGTTAGGCAGCTCATGATTTGGACAGTTTGATCACCACTTAAATGGTGGGGGTGGTTAGAAAGCTGGGTTGCAAAGAGCATGCTAAAATTGATCTATTATGCATTCATGAACTATCTGTACACTATTTGCTGCCATGTGCCAAAGAGGCACAGGATGATTTATGCCAAAGGGAATCTCATTTCCAGTGCTGTGTCACTTGATTTTACCAGTCCACAAGTCAATTCTTGTAACTCAATGGAAGCTTGTATATGAGTCAAGAGTCCTGCAATATATTTTGGGTTGTAGCCACAGTCTGAGTTTTTTATCCAGGCCTGGATAAAAATTGACAGCATACTGAGTTATGTGAGTTCTGGACTGGGGAGCTGTTCTTTGGGCATGAAGTAAAAAGCAAGCTCCATGCTAAATAAAGGATGAGAACTGTTAGTAGTTCTGTAGTGATGGAGACTGTTTACAAGAAGTCAAAGGTTATTCGTGTCTATGACTCTTTGTTTTAAATTTTTGATGTCCTTCCTCTGACACCAACTTCTTTCTAAATGTCTTGGTGCTTTACTAAGGCTTCTTGAGTGAGAGCTCTATCTGGAGGACCAAGGAGAGTAAATGTTCTCTGTTGAACTTAGTAATTAGATAACTTTAAATTTTATTGTCTTGATTTTTGTATTGTAATGTTGTTTTATCATAGCACATCTTAATAGTTCAAACAGCTTCAAGGGAATTTCTGCATAGCATGCTAGGTTATCTTGGGGGGGGCAGCATTGCTGTGTGTGTTCAGTGTGTGATTTTTCTCCCTTGAGATTTTAATGTGAAGGTTTTTTTAAATGCTTTTTGTTTCAGGGAATGGGACTTGTAATTGCCCAGGCTTTATCGGAATATAACAGGTAAAACCAAATTGTGTCTGTTTTTCAATACAGGACAAAATTTCCTAAGTCACTTGATCCCTTTCCTTCAGAGTTAGCCCAAACTGCTTGTGTCCTCTGTAACAACACAAGCATTTTAAGTTTCACATCTTTCAGCAGCCCCACTTCAACTCTACACAATTTACAAATATTTTAATATCCTTTGTCTCTTCTTTTGTGAGTTCTGGAAAAAGGCTGTTGAATGTTGAAGTTTCCTCCATCCTATCTTCTTGTCAAATAAGACTAATGCATAGGGATTTAGGTGAAGTAACCCTGGTTCCATTTCTAACCCTGAAACTTCATCCTTATTCCTTTTTGTTCAGGCAGTACAAAGATAAAGAAGAGGAGCATCAGACTGGTTTCTTCTCAGCCCTAACTAACATGGTAAGCAAGGAAGTTATGTTTTTCTGTTTGTAAAAAGGTGCATTCATGGAAGGTCAGCAGGAGAGTGTTTCTAAAGAGTGTAAGTTTGGAATGTGAGTTCTGGAGGTAGATATGGATTGAATGAATTAAATCTAAATACAGCTGAAATGGTTGTGTTCTGAGAAGTGTGTTGTCTGGCTGGGAAGGCTCTTTCAGAGGATGAGATCTCTACTCTTGTGCTGATAGCTGAAATTCTTTTCCTGCATCTTCTTCTCTCTAGTGGACTTTATTTTTAAAATCATCTTATTTTAAACTTCTAATCATTTTTTTAAACTTCTTAAACTTTTTAAACAGCTATGTGTTTTTAAAAACTAGTTGCTACTCTGGTGATGTGGCCTAAAACATAGTGACACATAGTCTGATCTGTCACTAGTCTTTGAGGTTCTGTTTCTCTACTTTTTTGTTTCTCAAGCATGGATGCACTTTAGCTATGGAGTAAAGCTTGGATTCTGCATTGGGCAGAATCTGTCTGCATTTTTGAAGGAGTACCCTTTAAAAACAGTTGTGAATTTCTTCCTGGTAGAGAGTATCCACTGTTCCCCTTGTTCACTTTGGCTTTGCTTTAGTCAGAGATTCATTGTACTCTGAGATCTATCTGACAGAAAAATTTCCTGTAAGTAAGGGTAGTTTCAGTGTTGACAGCTGTCTGTCAGGAGTGACTTGGGTAAAACTGTGTCCACCCTGGGGCAAGCAGATAGGAGCTGGGATCCAAGATCCAGTCTTTTTTTTTTTTTTTTCTTCTTTTTTTGTGATTCGACAGGTGAAGCATTGGTCAGTGACAGTACAGCAAAATAAAATGTGTTTGTATCCATGTGTTGTGTCTTGCTGTCTAATAGCTTTCCCAAATTCCTGCTGTGCAATGCTCTCTCTTTCCATAGGTGGGCAGCATGTTCATAGCAGATGCTGATGAGAAGATCTCTGTCCAGTAAGTGCACAGATGTTATTTACACAATGAACTGGTCAGTGCAATCCGTTCTGTCACGGAGCTGTTTAATGTCACAAAGCAAACTGGAGGGGCAGGTTCTCCTGTCACTAAAAGGGTACCACACCCTGCAAACTGTGGATTTGCCCTTCCGTGAGAAGGGTTCAGCAGGAAGAGACACGGCTGAATTGCTTTTAAAGAAGTCTATAAAAAACACTCCAGTGGTTTTTATGAGGCATTTATAATGTATAATAGGTGTGTCAGAGGTGACACATGAGAAGCAAAGGTTTGAGCATTCTGGCCTTCACCAAAATATTTTCTGAATCTTGGGGGCAAGTGGTAAATATGAGGGATTTTAGTGTCTTTAGGACCCTCTGCTCCTAAAAGAGAGGACTTTAAATGGAAAACACTGAGCAACTAGGGGCACCCTCAGTGGGAAGGCAACAAAGATTGTAATTGTGCTCTAAAAGTAGCTATTTTTATGGATTGCTGCTACTAGTACTGTTTTTAGTACTACTAATAATTGGAAGAAAACTGGATTGCAGAGGCAGAGTTTTCCATAGCTGAAAAAAATTCTTTTTTTTTCAGATAGGCCATGCTTCTGAAAAACTTGGTTTCTAGTATTCTGATCACTAACTGTGCCTTTGTCTGTATCCTTCCCACAGAACAAATGAAGCAATCCTACTGGCCCTCTATGAAGCTGTTCACTTAAACAGGAATTTCATCACAGTTCTGGCACAAGTGAGTTTCAGTGGAATGTTTCCCCGTTTCTTTGTAGTGGATATTTTTGAAATCAGAGAGACAGAAATCGAATTGGTGAAAATTTTATTTTTTTCCACCTTACGTATTTGTTATAGGATCAGCATGAAAGAGCAGAAGCAGGCCAGGGCTAGGGAAGAATTTTATGATATACTTCCTGCCTTGATAGTAAATGAGTAGAGTTTTGAGGTCACAGTTCATTTTGGAATGATTAATTTTTGCCACTGAATGAAAAGGGCTGCATGGAGTGCCTTCTGTGCCCTATTGGAGTCCACTTAGGGGGAGGATGGAGTGAGAAAAGCGATTGCTGTAGCTCTCAGAGCAAATCACAATTTTTTTAAGTTAGGGTTGAGAAAAACAAGCTGATTCAGCTCCCAAATTGGATGGACTGTCCTGTATGGGTGTGCATGGACTGCATGTTGTTCTCTGTTTGGGTAGTTGTCACTAAGGGACTAACTGCCATGTGTGGCAGTTGTTGTTTCAAATGCTGTTTTGTGTTCAGACTTCCTTGAAGACTCAGCCCCTTTGTATGGGAATCAGTGTTGTTGGAGCATAGCACTTGTCCTTGGGCTTTTTATGGTGGAGAAACAGCCTTCTGAGAGGCAGTAGGCTGCTCTGATCACAAGTCTCTGGATGCTTTCCTAAATGCTGTGTGAGTTTGGAGAGGTGGTTGCTGCTTGGAGGCAGATAATGAGCCTGTGTGATCCAGTGATTGTGCTGAAAGGGTAGCCTGATGTGTTTAGGAAGACCTTCAGGTTCAGGCTTTTAGTTTTGGTTTGTAGGTACTGCTTGTAATCTGGGAGAAAAACAACATCAGCAAAACAGTTATCACCTTTCCCCAGTTTATTCAGGTTCTCAAAGCACAGCCATACATCGCAGGCTAGAGGCTTGGCATGACAGAAGAGAGCTCTGGGGACTCCTGACACTAATGCTGATGGAAGAGGTCTGATAAGCAGATCTACAGCCTCTAAAGAAAGCTTCTGTTTCATGGATGGTTAATTTGCTGAAATTCCCTGCTTGTCTTTTCCCAGGTTATTCATTCCTACCACTTCTCTGAGATTTCTGCTCTTTCAGTTCTGTGTAATACCCACTCAGGCCTTTCTGTGGTCAAGATATTCCTGAGGGAAAAGAGCAGAGCAGAAAAAGATCAGTTAGAGTAAAAGCTCTTAAAAATAAAAGGATAGACTGGTTACTTGTGAAAGTGGTAGTTGAAGCAGCCACTGATCAGTGGGTTGAATTGGAGAACTGATATTCTTGGGTGGATTGTCTGTAATCCTTTATTTAAGAGAGGGCAAGGTAGGTCATGTCATGTTGAAAAAAAACCTCATAAAAGCTGATGAATGCTCTTGCCTAAGCTATCCATTGCTTGGTGCTGCATGAATGGCTTCCTGCTGCTGTGTGGCACGTGAGAAGAAGTTGTGTGGATATCTGGAGTGTTAAGTGTGTGCTCACCAGTTGTGGGTGCTCGGGTTTGCTGCTGGGTGGCACTCTTGTCTCTCAACTGCCAGTTACTGTTCTGGAGAAAGAAGGTAAACCCCCAAAACCTGTCTAAGGAAATCTAGTTTATGTAAGACTTTCAGTGAAAAATTGTATTTTAAAGTGTAGATTGGTAGCTGTAGGGATGTAAATTGTCTTTGAGTTGTAGTATGTGTGTCTGTGCTTCCCATAAAATATATGCATTTATAGTTGCTCATAAAATGAGATATTCAAAGGCAGTTTGGAGGATATCCACTTGTGAAAAATCCCATGTAACTAACATCAGATCAGCAGTTCTGTATCTTCCTTTTATTTTGAAATTGTGATGATATATTAAGGCAGATGATACATTTATGTAAAACTTGCCCTATGAAATGGACACTTTGCTTGGCAGCCAGACTCAGAAATAGCATGGCAGATTGCCTACGCTCTCACCAGTGTGGATAGGTCCGGAAGCCTGCAAAGAGTGAAGCCAAAGCAGTAATTAGGCAGGCAACTATTAGCAAAGATGAAATGGGGAGAGTGACTGGCTGATGGAAGCTGAGAGGATCAATAATGATAGTATTATTTATGTTATGCGCTGCTTTCCTGCAGGGCTTTACAGTGAGAGACAGGAAAGTAATAAATTGCCATCATCTTTGAATATGAACAGGTGGGGGGCAGGAGCAAGGAGAATTTGCTCTTAATGAAGTGAAAGGATCTTGGAGGAAGACTTCAATTGCACATCCTTGGGTGGTTTTAGGGGGAATTAGAAGCTATTAACATCGTAGGCTTTTGCAAATCTTCTCCCATTCTGCATTAGGGAAGGGCGTTTTTTTCTGTCTGCTGGGGAGAGCCACCACTTTCTGATGTTTTTTTTTTTTTGTTTTGTGGAGTAGAGAAATTGGTGTACACTTTAATTGTTAGACATCCAAGGTCAGGAACTATGGCCTGGCTCTTTGGAGAAGAAGTTGAAGTTTCTTGAAACTTCCTGAGTCATGCATTTGTGCAAGAGCATGGAACAGTACAAATAGTGGTCTGTGTTTCTAGTGCCTGGGAAGCAGTTGACCTGTGCATTTGTGTTTTCTCTTAGAGCCATCCTGAAATGGGCCTGATGACAACACCAACGAGCCCAGTTCCAATGACACCTGTCACTCCACTTGGAACCACCCCACCTTCTTCAGATGGTAAGAAATGTAACGATATTCTGAGGAAAAATAATTTAGAACTGTAAAATAACTAGCAAACTATTTTCTGAAGATTGCAACTGAAGATCTGTCTAGAGCAGATCTTGGTGGTCTCTTCCTGGAGTGACTTGCCTTACTAAACAAAAGCAAGATTATTTGACTTAAATTTATTTTTATTTTGCCTTGTGTATTGCTCAATGAAATTATGCTGATATTCCTTCTGAAAACAGCACTGCTCCGATATCTGCATGAAGGTACACCCACCCCATTAGTTATTCTGTGTAGGCTTTTACTTATGAATATTTCAAGTGTCAGGTCCTTTGCCTGGGATTATTTGTCATTGGAACAGATTTACAGGGAATCGCTGTGGATTCCTGCTTGTTGGTAATGCACTTGTCCTCAGCTTTGAATTAATTTGGATTTGAATTCAGTCTGGGTGTGCAAGTATTCCTCCCTCTTATTATTGCATTTTCTTTGATAGGCTTTGTAAAAGACTGCTTACCCTGAGATCTCTCTTCTAAGTGAGATGTTATGTGTCCACATAAATATGCTTTGAAATCATCTAAAATAAACCCCTTTCATTTTAAGGTATGGATAGACATAGCCACGTTTAAGAGAAGAAATGAAATGGCTGTTTGAATGGCATCTGAGCTGAAGAGTGTTTAATGAAGGAACAGAGTCAGTTTGAATAGAGTACAGTTTGAAAATATTTCTGGGGAGAGGCAGCCTGGGTTACTCAGTTATATCAGCTATTCAGGTCATTTGATAGCCTAGTTAGGGATGATCCTCCTCATGGATGAATTCTGTCTGGTTGCCATGGATAACAAAAGCTTCAGATAAAGAGTCCCGTATGCCTCAAGTCCCTGTGTGCATATAACATAAAATGTGGAGGGATGGGCATTTTGTGGGCTTCTGTTTAACGTGTTCATTGCAAATTTAGCCACCCCCACACCATATTACACAACTGAAAGAATTTGTGCTTACCTACATCTACAGCTTGCTTGCACTTTTTTTTCCTTTTTTTTTCATTTTCCACAAGGCAAAACAAAATCAAAACAAAACCTCTATCCTGCTTTCAGCAGAGGCAGTGATCTTGTGATGTTTGAGGCTTCTTGTGGCTTTTAAGGTTACTAAATTTATAAAAAGGATCCGATCTTAATGTGCAGCCATTGCATTGGGAAGCTTGCTTTATTTTTATCTGCTGTTACCTTGTTGATCCCTACAATGGGATTTTTTTTGGTGGCCATTGGCTTGGTTTAGTTTGGTGGTGCTTGAGTGCTGCTGTTTTAAAGATAGGTCTGAATTTTCCTCGTTTACTAAGGTCTTGCAACTCAGCTGTAAAATTTGCCTGTGGCTGCCAGTTATCAAGAGGCTTTTTGGCTTTGGAATGAGAAGATTGCTTTGTTTTTACTGCACTAAAAATATGTAGTTGAACTCTTTTCAAGTTACATTAACATGTAGAAGTCTATCTATGAATTTCAGGTGCTTTTCTTTTATGCCATCTGGGATAAAAAATGGGTTCATATCCTGGTTTGAAATTTTTCTGGCTTTTAACCTATAGTAAATTAAGACCTTGTAAAGTTTCGAAATCTGTGTTAAAAAAGATCTGTATCATGAACCAGGATAAGCAGCAATGTGTTCTTCAGAGTGATTTCTTCCCTTTTTTTTCCTTTTTTTTTTATTCAGAAATGAGACTTTTGCTAGAAACTGTTTATCCATAATATGTAAATCAAGTGTGCCTGTCACCATAGTTATCTAAATGTCAGTTTGCTTACTGTTGTTAAATATTCATTCACTACGTTCATTGTAACAGCTCAAGAAGGATCCACTGGGGATATAAATACATTTTTCAGACTTCTAGCTGAATCTTTGAGCTATTCATAATATTGGGAGTGAGAAAGCTTCCAGTCTCATTGCACAGACTTTGCCAACAGCCGTGGCACATCAGTAATGTGTCAGGAGCCCCAGGTCTTCCAAGACTGAATGGACTAAACCAGCTCATGCTTGGGAATGTGCAACCTCTGTAACCTAAAAGCCCCATTATGATTTTTTTATGTGATTTGAACAGTGAAGTTACATTCATCTGTTTGACTTGTTGTTTCCAAGGGCTTCAGTTTTGTATTGAAGGTGATTGTGTAATCCTGAGTTCCATGAGAGCCTCTGTACTCTGGGCCTCTCAGTGCACAGTTTAAAGAATCCTGCATTTTACTCTTGGCTTGCCTCCTCCATCCTTTTGTGCCTGCCCTTGCCCCAGCTGACGCCTTACTTGCCTCATTACAGGATTATGAGATACAAGCCTTGAATTTTGAGAGATGTTTTATAGTAAAGCAGACTTTTCTCTGAACCAAAATACAGTTGTCTACAGGATCAAATTACTTCCCCTCAGAGCCCCCAGCCTAGTCATCCGAAAATCAGATGTAGTTCCTCACTTCTTACAAGGTCCAATCTCATGATAAATGCCTTTTTCTTTCCTCAGAAGTGAGAAAAACCTTGAGCATTGCTGAGGATAGTCAGAAAAGAGATGATATAATACTTAAGATGTGTGTACTGGTGGTCTGCAGATCTGTTTCCAGTGCAATGGGAGAGCCCTGGCTTAGGCTGTCTTTATAGCATGAGAAGAGAGAGACTTTGGTCAATTGTAATTCAAGCCATCTGTGACCTCCTGAATGTGAGAACCTGTGAGCTTGACCCCCTAGGCAGCCAGAACAGTCCTGTCCATGTCAGAACAGTTGCATAGAGCTGGAAAAGGTCTCCTTAACTCTTGAGCATAGAACCCTGTGCTTGCAGGCATATCATTATACAATCCCTTGAGTTTATCAAGCTCTGACTAAATCTGTTACATTTCTTTACTAATAATCTCTGTTTAGGGGACAGTTTCAGCATCTTGTTCCTTGGTTAGAAATATTCAACTCTGCAACCTGGATTTCTTGTCAATTCATACCCATTTATCATGGTGTTAAACCTCCCTTGAAACAAAGGTTGCTCTTCTTCACGTGTTGGTTTATCACCTGTGTGTTTTGCTGCCTCGCAAGAAAGGTTCTCTGTTCTTCTGATCAACAGCCCTGTCTTTAAACTTGTTTAAGTTTATCCTCTTTGAACATGGCTTCTGCATCATTATGCACAGTGTCTGAGACAAGGCCTCACCAGCACCTTGTGCAGGGCATTACAGTGTCTGTGTCTCTGCTGGAAGTGCATTTCTAGGCATATGTTGTAGAACTGCACTCTTGAGCCCTTCATGTTGGTAGCTTGACATCTTGTGATCTGATCACGGTGTTTTGTTTGTAGCTGATGAGCTCTCAGCTTGCCATGGAAATAAATCCCTGAATTCCTGACCCTATGGCTTGCATTGTTTAATTTCATCTGTGTTTATTATCTGTTCTTGTTTTCATCCCATTTTTTTGTGTGCAGTCTAATACTCCTCTGTGTTTATATATTTCAACTTTCTGCCATTAACAGGTTCATTAGCAAGCAACTTATGTCCAGGTCACACAGAAAAAAAAGAATTATTCTCTAAACTGATGTCTAGAGAATTGAAACAGTAATTTTTTTCTCAGACCAGTAATTTCTCCAGTTGTATCTTCTTTGCCAGATCTTTAATGTACATTTAATTTCTTTATGGGTTATCACCTATTTTCACTTTTAGTTTTTTCTATACATCACTATATTAAGTGTTTTTCTGAAGTGTTCCTAGGCTAGTTCCATCCGTTTGGGGATTTCTTTGTCTGAGTTACTTTATCTTAAATGGTATCAGACTTATCTGGCAGGATCTGCAGGTAAATGCATGATGCATGTTTCCCACTGATCTTTCTCCTCCCTTTCAATATTTCTTGTAAAGCTTTCCAAATGGAAAGGCAGAGAATGGCCCTTTAGGACAGCTCAGGCTCAGTCATCAGTAAAAATGTGGCTCAGTCACATGATAGAGGCTTGACAGCTCATAAACTCAGTGCTTCAGATGGTGCATGGGGAATGGGGGAATGAGGGAGGAGGCACATTGTGCAATTAGCTGAGGAAATGAAATAGCTTCTTCTAAAGTCTAAGGCAGATGATGTCTACTCTTAAGGTGTCACAAGTACAGCTGGTGTCCTAGAGAAATGCCAGTGAACTGCTGTGGGTATGGAAAATACATTTCTGCTCCCTGCTGGGGTGAGATTTATCTAGTACAAGCTGTGACTGCTTTTGCTTCTTGATTTTTATAAAGCTTCTGTTTCTGCCGTCCTTTTCTATCTCTTTGGTCGTGCAATAATTGTTACATTATGTCTTGTGTGTTGCTTCTGCAAGAGAGACTGTTGTTGAGAGAGAAGAATGGAATTGACACAGACCTTTTGGAACTAACATTTTGAAATTGCTGAAACAGAGAAGGGCCTTTCCTGGCATGTCTCTTTACAAATTGCCTATTATCTGTGATGCTTGTAAGAATTAATTGGATATCAGTGCAGATATCCAGATTTCCCTAGGCTGGGGATGTTGATGAGTGATAACAGTGGGAGGAGGAGCAGGGGCAGGACAGAGAAGGATATCACTTTGGAGAGTGCCTGTGCTTAGAGCAGAAGACATGGTCTCTGAGGGAGTGGTACCAGTCTTCAGAACAAAATCTTTCCTGAGTGGTCATGGAGGAGGAGGAGGTCAGGTGGCCCTGCAAGTAGGCTGATCCTACCTCAGACCTGTGAGTCTGTGTCCTAGTTCTCTCTATAGTTGTTTCTTGTATTTATATAGGATAAATGTGTCTTATCTGCTTTGTTCCAGTTATAAGCTCTGCAGAGCTGCCTTTGGATGCTGATGTGCAAACTAGCAACCTGCTGATAACCTTCTTGAAGTACAGCTCAATTGTGATGCAGGACACAAAAGGTAAGCGAATTCTGTGGATGCAGCAAACAGTGCTTCTGAGGTCAGGAGGGCACAAGAACATGCCTAGTGACTCCAGAAATAGAAGTGGAGTCTCTTTATCAAAAGATTGAAGATTTCACCTTTTGAAAAAATTAGGTGATTTCTTATTGTGAGTTGAGACTTAGGAAAGTAGGAGAGACCTAATGGTGGCAGGAGAGATGTCAGGTATGGAAAGAATGTAATAATAAAGGATAATACCTAATAGCCAAGCCTGTCTATATGCCAAAAGTGTAGTATATCTGATTCACAACTATCTGTCAGAGAGGGGAAGTCTGAGACCAGAGAACTGTATTTTTAAGAACACTTAGAAACTGACACAGGGGGCAAAAGCTCAGCATTAGAAGGAAATACTTCCTTTGTCCTTTGATTAAACAGGTAGCTCTGTAATTATAAATAGGACAGCAGCAAATTAAACTGCACTGGCAGTAATTTGCTTGAGAAGGTATCTTTCTGTGTTGTGCTCTTTGTTTCTCCTGTAGTTCTGTGAGGGTTAATTTCAGCTTGCTGGAGTTGAAGTATTGCTTAATCTCCTGCTCAGGGTACCCAAGGGTGCTGTTTTGCCCAATGGTTATATGGGCAGGACCATAGTGTGAGCATAACAAGTGATCTTTGCACCCTATTTCAGCCTGTTACTGACTTTTGCTGTTAAGTTAGATATAACAACAGAAATATGAAGATATCTGCAGAGCTTTGATACATCAATTACTGAATTTCATGAATGCTTAGCATTGAATAAGAGAGCAGGCAGTTTCCTTTTATCTACTAGTTTGCAGTGAAATTGTATTTGGCTCTCTTGCTTTTGTTAAGTAAGCAAGCTAGTTGAAGAAAAAGAAATGAGGACCGAAAGGAACTTCGTGCACCCCTATCTGATTTTGGCTGGGACAGAGTTAATTTTCTTCTTAGTATGTGGTACAGTGCTTTGATTTTGGATTCAGTATGAGAATGATACTGAAAACACACTGGTATTTTGGCTCTGGCTAAGTAGTGCTAACCCTACATCAAAGACTTTTCAGTGTCTCATGCTCTGCCAGTGAGGAGGTGCACAAAAAGCAGGGAGGGAGCATGGCCAGGATAGGTGACCTGAACTGGCCAAAGGGATATTCCACACCATAGAATGTCATGCCCAGTATATAAACTGGGAGAGTTACTCAGAAGGGGACAGTTGTTATCTGGGGATGGGATAGCCAGCAGGTGGTGAGCAATTGTATCATGAACTACATTGTGCGTCACTTGTTTCTCTTTGGTTCTGTTCCTGTCCCTCACTCTGCTGGTGATTATTATGATGATCATGGTTATGATGATGAGTTTCAGTTATTAAATTTATTAAATTGTTCTTAACCCACATGACTTACCTTTTATTTCCAATTCTTCTCCCCACTATGGGGAGACGACAAGCATTGCAAGGGATTGAGGAGCTGCATGGTACTTAGTTGCTGTCTGGGGTTAAACCACAACTCCTTGGAACCAAGGCAGAATCAGGTTTACCTGTATCTTTTCTCAGAGTATTGTTGACAGGTTGGATGAAGATACTGTGATAGTGGAGCACAATTTTCAGACTATCCATTCCAGTGTTTAACTGTCCTTACTGTGAGAGAGCTTCATGTGCTTCCTAAATTCTTTGCTGTGATTTAAATTAATTACCAGTTATCTTTTCCAAGATAGATATTGAGAATGGAATTTTTTTTCCTATGTGTCAGCCCTTACGTATTTGAAGTCTGCTTTCATGTTTCCTCTTGCTTTTGTCTTTTGAACTAAACCGCATCAGTCTTGGCTCAGTCACTTTAATAGATTGCACACGTGAGGAGGGCTTACCAACTCTCTAATTTGCTCATTCTCATTTGCTTTTCTCAGGGTCTGTCTTACTGATCCAAGACTCTGACGGAAAAATTTTATGTTTTTCAATTTAACTTCTGCACTTATTAGTCACTGTAATGTGGAAAGTCTGCACAGGGCCTTGGAAACTGCTGCAGTGGATTAGTTTCAGATAGAGTGAAATCTGATAGAGGGGATTCCTTACTAAAGAAGCCAGTGAGAGATGAGTTTATTGTGTTATGAGACAGGAGTTGATGTTTCTTTCTTTCTTTACTTTGGTTCTAGCTTGTATAAGGTCTGAAATTTGTGCAGCTGATAGATCTCCTTCCCACCATAGTAGTTTGTGGCAGTGAGCTCCACTGATTGATCATATAAAAAGTGTGCCTTCCAAACCAATACTTACTAATTCTAGTGGGTATATTCCTGACCTTATATTATGATTATAGGTGGAGCACTGCCTAATTTTTTTTTCTTGTATAAGATCAAGCATGGAACAGACTGCCGAGGGAAGTGCTTGAGTCACAATCTCTGAAGGTATTTAAAAGATATTTAGATGTGGCAGTTAGGGACATTGCTTTACTGTGAGATTGGCAGTGCTGGATTAACAGTTGGACTCCATGATTTTAAAGGTCTGTTCTAACCTAAACGATTCTATGCTTCTATGTGACACCAATATAAGAAGAATGAATAATTCTGATTTACTCCATTTGTCTTGAGACAGGTGGGAACACTTAGAGGGGAAACTGGTTTGTTCAACATCCAGGACTAGACAGTGTTTTGGTCCTGTCCCAGAGAGCATAATTTAATGGATTGTGTTTGCTAGATCCTTCTCTTGTTATGCTCTCTTGTGTCAGTCAGAGGCAGCTGCCTTGGGAGAAGCAAAACCTCTGTGTCATTTTCTCCCACCTGTGAAACAGGTTTCACACTGATACTGACCTCCCTGTAGAAAGGGGTCTGCTTTGTTGCTTTGATGAAGGTTGCTGTGAAAGTGTGAAGTGTGTGTGCAAGTAACTGTGTGCACATCTGCCCCATAGCTCCTGAGAATGGTCTGATGTTCGCCATACACTGGCAGAGTTCATGATGTGAAACAGGAGCCTTTACAGCATGGTCTCCAGAGAGAGAAGTGGTAGCAGCACCTACAGAAATATACAGGGAGGCCTTACAATATAAAAATAACAAGACTCTTGTGTATCAGTTTTATTCTAGGTCATTTTTCCTTCTTGCTGGAGTACAAAACTTCACACTTAAACATTTTAGCTGAGGTAAGGAAATGGGAGAGACTTTTAACTCTCCCATTCCAAAATTCCTCTTCATCTTTTAGTACTGCAAGATGAAATCAGCACACTTCAGGGCACATCTTGTTAGTAAATATCTGTCCCTGAACATCATAGAAAAGAAAACAAAAGAAGTGTCAAACCAGAGAGAGCAGCTAGTTAAGTCCATTCTATCTGTTTTTATAATTACCTTATACACACCGGCTACCAAAGTGTTCATAAAAGTCATCTGTGAAGAAGGAATTTGCTGTCTCCTGCTTTATATGAAAGTGTGTCTGACTGTTATATCCCTGTCCCTTGACTCTAAGGCAGATGTCTGGGGTGGTGTGTTTAGCAGTTCTGTGCTTTGGAGGAGCTGTTGGAAATCTTGGGAATGTGCAATGTTAAGCCTCCTCAGAATTAAGTTATTAGTGTGTTGTTTTTTGTTGGTTTATTTTTGTGGATTTTGGGGTTCTGTGGTCTGAGTGCGTTGTTTTTTAGAATGAAGATTTTTAAATATGCTTGATTGGACAGCGCCTTCTACAACCTGATCTTACCTGGCCCTGCTTTGAGCAAGGATTGAACCATTGTTTGTTCTAGCCTATGTTGCTCCATGACTATATGTATCCTGGGATTTTTTTATATTCAAGGTTAAAATTGAGAGGAGTTTTAAATAATCCAAATAAAAATTGCATTCTTCTGCCTTAGTCCCTCTGTTTTGCTCCAGCTGTTGTTCAAGGCAAAAGCTGTTTGAAGTTGTGAGATGAATAAGAAGTTGTGGAACATGATCAGGGTGAAGCTCTTGGCTTAAAACGCTAAGTCTTTTCAGACTCCCTTCTTTCATGGTTTTGCAAAGAGCAAAGTAGGTAGCATCTCTCAGTATTGGGGTTAAAACTTGGAACTTAGAGCATAATGTCAGCAGTTGTTCTGCTACACAGTGCTGTGCCTCTGTGAAAGCTTTTCTGCTTGTTTCATAACCTACAGCAAAGGTGATGTTTTGCATTCCACCTTGTCGAAGAGAGGGAACAGTGTGTCTCTGCTGTAACAGAAAGACAGTATTTAGAATATCTGAGGAAGTAAAACTGAATGAGAGAGAAGCCCAGGGGACAGTTACAATGCTGTTGGAAGTTTAAATTTGAACCTTTGCTGTTGGTGCAGACTGGTGACAAGTGGGTGGGATTTAGTGGCCAGGCTGGAGGGTGAGTGCTTAATGAGAGTAGACTGTTAGCTATTGTGGAGGAAGTAGGACTGTGAAGACTCTCCAAGCTGGGCTTTTCTTTTGCTGCAACAGCTGTCTTGCTCTTCAGCCTTGCTAGGTTTGTGTGGCTCACAGAGGACTTTATTTTTTCTCCTTTGCAGATGAGCACCGGCTGCACAGTGGCAAGCTGTGCCTCATTATCCTGACATGCATAGCAGAGGTAGGTTTCTCATGTGAAGCTGCTCAGCAGATGCAGTGTTACAGGGCTCTATCCCCCTGCCTCCTGTGGAGCAGGAGCTGAATATCCACAGTGGTGCTGAGTGGTGAGGTCCTCAGGCATTTACTGTTTGTTAATATACTTGATGCAGTATTGTTAAAGTTGACTTGAAACTTGAAAATTGGATCACCTTATTTGAATTAGCTAACTCCTGGGGATGAGGAGAAAAAAGAGTGAACCTAAGCCTTTTCTCTCGTAGCTTTTGAGTGACCCTGTGGTGTGGCTTTTAGATGAGTAATATGCTAATGGCTTTCAACTCTGTGCTGTTCATGGTAAACACGGGCTGTGCCATATCCCTTTCGCCAAAGAAGGATACGAGTCTGAAAGTAAGTCAGGTGATTGTAGGTCCCTACAAGCAAGAAAGTAGCAAATGTGATAGTAGGGTGAGAAAAGCACCATCACAGAGCTGTGTCAGCAGTCCTGGCTGAATGTGACCCTGTCTCATGGGGAGCATGTTCCAAAGGCTGACTGATGTCCTGAATGGTGGTTGTGTTTGTGAGGCATTTATATTTTGCTTACTTGCAAGTAAAGACTTTTCACCCTTAAAGAATAAAATGCAGTGAGGTTGATAGCCAGTGTAAGGATTCTGTAATAATGTTTCTTTAGGGTGCAGCCTGAAAACTAATCATCTGCATTTAAAATTTTTCTAATTAAATGGTTTTGGCATTTGTTCTTCAGGTGGATGCATAGATAACACAAGATAAGCAATTCTGTTCCTGCATAACAAGGGCATTCTTTGGTTCTGATATTAATGAGAGGGTCTATTTATTACCTATTCTGGCTGTGCATTATCTGGAGAAGCCTCTTTAATTTAGAGGTGGTCTTGGAATGAGATTTGCCTTAGGGGTGGAACAGCTCATAAACTGATCTGCTAGTACTGCAGTAGCTTCTGGCATCAAAATGCCAATTTAAACCTTTATCCACACAGTCATAGAACTGGTGTGCTGGAGAACCACTTCTTGTATTATACATCTGGAGCACTTGTTAAACTTGTGACACCATGGTGTGTATAGTCCAGAGTTTAAATGAGCAAAGGGGGAGAAAGTTAGACTGAGCTACTGCTTGTTTTGTTTGCAGTTTGTTTTTCTAAAGTGGAATTGGGATCAGGAGGGGTTTACTTTTGTGTGACTGGAAACGTGGGTGGGAGAGATGGAGAGATGGCTTTTTAACTTGATTGTTGTGTCTTGGGAGTTTTACACTGAAACACATGTGATTTGAAAGGCAACTGTAGGATTTTGGACTTTTCATATCTCCTCCCTTTTCTTGCCCTTTTCAATAGGATCAATATGCTAATGCTTTTCTTCATGATGACAACATGAATTTTCGTGTAAACCTACACAGAATGGTGAGTCTTTTCCTACAGATTGTTTTCTCTTTAGGATGCAAACACAGAGGATTTGAGTATTTATGAAAAGTATATGTTGAAAATTGTGGCACAGACATCTTACCTACATTGCTAAGGCCTGTGGAAATACTGTCAGAAATGCAGTAGTTGCGGAATGAAATTTTGATTTTGAAATTGCTCTCAGAATGTCTCCATTCTTCAAAGAACAAAGAGCTCCTTGCCCTGTCATTGAATTCAGAAGCTTGTGTATGTGCCGAGGAGCTGTGTATTAGGAGGTCTCTGAGGAAAACCAGTGGTAGAGAGAACTTCTGCCTTAATCTTCAGCAAGCATCAGCCCTCATGTGATACATAATAGCCAGCTGGAGTTACACTGAGTGCTCTTATTTGGCTTAGGCTTCATTCTGGGTGGAGTAATTCATTTCAGGGCGGAAAGTACTTTTTCCAGAGGTTTTTCTTATGGTGGAAGTGTCCTTACCTGGCTTATGAAGCTCTGTAGTTACAAGTAACTTGAATGGTTATCCTAACTTGATGCATTCTGTCTTTGTGGTACTGGCAAGCTCCACCTCATCTGACAGTGAAGCAACACTTGAAAGTCATTCACTGTTCAAGAAAGAAACAAACATATTACTTTATGGAGACCATACTGCAAGAATGCTACCCTTAACAACAGATTTGCTATGCAGTTAGCCTTTCTGGTCTGTTACAATGAGCACCAAAGCCATTGACTACTGCACACACTGTTAAGAACGCAAATCAGACTTCAGAGTCAGAAACAAATCAGTGTGTTAACCAAGGGGGAGGAATTGCTTTGTGATTTATTTTTATCTTGGGGTCCCTCCCCTCAGTAGAACAGTGCCCTCCAGCTACACAGCTAGAGAAACAAACCCCCAGTAGCATGCTGGAAAGCAGGTACAATTTTGCTCCAGCCATGGCCTTTAGGGTTACTGTGTGTAAGATGGCCGTTGGAGAAAAAGACAAAAGGAAGCCTGTGCTGATGGTAGTATTTGCTTGAAAAATACAGTAATACACAGACTGTCACTTCAGGCTTCTGCTGACTTCTTTTCACCTTTGTGTGTTTGAAGCCAATGAGGCATCGGAAGAAAGCAGCAGACAAGAACCTGCCCTGTCGCCCGCTGGTGTGTGCAGTGCTTGGTGAGTGTTGTCAGAGCACATGTGTGCTTGTAGCTCCTGAACATCTCCTGCTGAGCAGTAGAAATATGAGATTTGAGGATTAAATGGAGCAGTGGATGGACTTAAAAGAAGGACAGTTACATACTAAAGATGTTTCCGGCAATACATGCCCATCTTTGTACATGGCTGTCTCGCAGACAAATCCAAGATTGCAACTCTGCAGCAATAAATCCTATATACATTTACAGAAAGTTTTGCAGACACTGCTTGGCCCATTTGACCTGAGTTTTTAACAAGAGGGAGGACTGTTGATGAATAAATTCAGTGTTTAGGGGAATGTGGTAGCAGCCACAAGTACTTTGTAGATGATACGATGATGGCAAACCTATGGTTCACAAAAACATATTTGTGAATGTGTTTGCTGGGCATTGAGCCTTTTCAGAACCAAAAAACAACAGGAATGTTAGTAGCTAAGATTGATTTTGCCTGTGGATATGGAGGCGTAGTTGAAAGCTTTTCGTGCAGCACATGATTAAGTTGTGACTCCCGTTACTGTGGAGGCCAAAAGCACATAGGGCTTCAGAAATGGATAGAGCCTGGATCCCTGAATGGCTGTTCAGCCTGATAGTATAGAAGCACTCTTAGACTTCAGCATTTTCAAACGTGGTTGTTGAAGCCAAGATATAACAGCTGCATGAAGAATCTTTCTAGAGCTATCTTTCTAGGTCTCACACACTTCACCTACACTGTTTTTAGTCACTATTGAGTCACACTGCTGGGCTGTTACTGCCCTAGGAGGTTACAGCTCACAATTGTCACCAGTGGCTTGGTATAAGCATTTCATGCTGAAGTTGGGTTGAACACACCCCCTCAGACATTCAGTTATCATTGATTAGCTTCTCTCAATTGTATTTCTGTACTCTTTGCCTCTTATCTTCACATTGGAAGCCTTTAAATGTTAGACACATTCACCTTTTTTGTTTTTTCCCCAAATTAGTCTTTAGCAGAAGCTTAGTCTATGTTGAGATCAGACTAGCTTTACTGGCTTCAGAATTTTTTTTTAGGAAAAATAGGTGTTATTTACAAGGTCGTTTTAAGTAACAGCTAGGTTGTGCATTGTTTCTGGCAAGAATAATTTTCTAAAATGTGCTTCTTAATGGAATTTTCCATTAGTGACAGGGCTTGAAATATGAGAGCAGTTCTAAACATCAGAATTCATGGTATAGTCTTTATTTGACTAATAGTGGGGGGAAGCAGTGCCTCAAAGCAAATTACAGTATGTATTCTCAGTTTCCAGTAGTTTCTTTTCTAGTTCTAGCAAATGTCTAATGTTCTTTAGAACAAACAAAAAAGTGAAATCCCTTTCATCTAAGCAGGACTATTGTCTGGTAGAGATAGGTAGGTGGGGCAGTTTGACTTCCTTGTAGTCTACTAAAAGTTAACAGTAGCCAGCTCAATACTTACGTTATAATTTTCTTTTCTGTCAGATTTGATGGTGGAGTTCATTGTAACACACATGATGAAAGAATTTCCTATGGATCTCTATGTGTAAGTGTCTGTGGGGTAACTCATTGTGATTTCATTTGAAGTTTGAATTTAGGTAGAATCCTGCCCATAGAACAATCTTCTGGCTGAAATAACACTTTGTGGCTGGTGGGGAGCAGGATGGCTTTTCATGAACTCTTCCAGTAACTTTTTCTACTTCAAAAATCCTCTGTGTGCCAGAAAATTGAAAGCAATTCAATTTCAGACTGTTTTCCTAATCTACTTGATCTAACACAAAGAGCTTTTCAGTCGAAAAGAAGTTTCATAACACAGAGTCATTGCAACAATCTCCACTTCCCAGAAGATGAATCTTGGTCTAGAAACAGAAAAGACAGTTTTGAAAAAGCGAGGATGACTGACGTGAGGCCTGGAAGGCAGTGTGGAGAGGGAGAGAGGTTTAAGCCTGAAATAGCCTGCTAGGCAGCAAGGGGTAAAACTTCGCAATGGGCAAAAGGAGACAAGAGTTCAGAGCTACTCACGAGCACTCCGTGTGTCCCACGGGGGCCTCTCCAATGCTTTGTACTGCTTTAGCCTGGAAGGCAGAAGTAGGATTCAGACAGTTTGTTGGCTTTGCTCTGACTGTTTGTACAGTGCTGCATTTCCCCAAGGCGTGAACAGCACTGTATTCTGTAGGGAAGATAAAGACACATAGGATGTGTTCCCTTAAGGTAACTTTTCAGCATATTCTGATTTTGCCCAAATAACCTTGCAATTACAGTGCCTTTTCAAGGGTTGTACAGTTAAATTGAGTTTGTGAGGGGTTTTTTTTGTTTGTTTTTTTTTTTTAATGACTATTGCAGGTGGGTATAATGCTCTGGAGTTTCAGAAGAAAGGTGTGAAGTGCTTGGACTCAAAAGCAACATCACATCTAGAAACCCCATAACACTAGAAATAATAAGCAGTAGCAACCATCAGTGGACATTTGTATCCATTCATTTTGACATGTTTGTGCAGTCCTTTCACTGTACTCCTGTCTGAAACCATCCCATAGCAGACACAGTTATTGCAGACAAAGTGGCTGTTCTGAATGCACAAGTAGTGTCATACTTCTCTGCAGTACATTTAGGAGGTGACAATATGAAGCTGCTCAAGGCTGGGCATATTAATATTTAAAAAAGAAAACCAGGTTGCTTAGACTAAAGGTACTTTTTGTCCGTTATGTGTATTATGAATCCTCAGCATGAAACTTATAAAAAAGAGAGACATCCCACCAGAATGGATAACTTCATAACTTGACTTACAGCTAAGCAGATGCAGAGGTGAAAAGGTGCTGGGCATTGTCCAGTACCAGTAACATCAGAAATAGGAGGTTTTTTCCCATAGGGATTGCTGTTCCTGATCTGAAGACAGCTGTCTGTCCTAGCTGGTTTGCTTCCTTTTCTTGGTTGAATTTATGAGAATCCAATTTGAAATGCAGCACTTAATGTCATGCTCAGCGATTATAAATAGTTTTACCTTTATTCGAAGTTGGTTTCAGTTCCTACCTCAGTGTGGTATTTTTGGGATTATCTACGGGTCTGAAAAGAATAATGTATACCTTCTGCATATTTTTTGCTACAGCCTTGTTTTTAAAGCCTTGTCTTGAACTTTTCACCTCATTTTGAATAAATTCCATGTGAATTTTTAGAATTTGATTTCTCCGTGTTTATCTGATATGCAGTGTCTTTCATCAGTGTCTTTTCAGAAAGATGTGGGTTTTATTGAGATAATGTGTTTTTGAGAAGTAGGGATTTGGGGAAAAAGGGATTTTTCCTTTTTGTAGTCTTCCTTCTATTTTTTCTACATATCAATAGCTAAAAATTGCTTGGCCTAACAAATTCAGATTTGTATATATTTTTGTCTTGTTCTTAATGGTAGTGTTAGAGAGCTTTCTCGTTGTACTGTATTTTTAGTTTGGATGTTATTTGTGAAGAATGTTTCTGCACCTAAGAGTTTGTATGAACACTAGATGCTCTAGAGACCTGCAGGATTTGGAGACTTGACAAGTGTACTGCTTGTATGTTGGGGGATTCCAGAGCTTGCACGTGTATGGCATGAACATTCCAAAGCTCATACTTAAAATATTTTTTTAAGGGGACTAGAAAATTTGATAGAAATGTATTCCTTTTTCTTTCTTTTGATGCAGTTAAACCATACACCTCAGTCAAACTAAAAATCTTGTCGTTTTTTTGACACCCCCATTTTGTTTAGCCTCATCACTGGGGCCAGAGAAACAGAGAAGCTCCATTGTGTCCAAATTTTACAATTACTTGCAGTATCTCACATATATGGAGCCTGCAAGTTAAGTAACTTGTTTTGTAGAGTTTGTGAGGCCCTTAGGTTAGGGTAGCAAAGAGTGAAAAGTATTTATTGAGCAGCAAATGTGCGTTTGTGGTCTGTCCAATCCTGTTGAGTTTAAACTGGCATACAGGCCCCTTTCTTTCATTTTGTCAGATTCTTTATTTCTGAGTGTTGATTCCTCTTAGGAAGCCAAAGCCACAACTCCCGTCCTCCTCTGATAGTCTTTGAATTTGTCAGTTTCCCTGCTGCTGATTTCAGGAGTATTTCCAGGCTTGATGTAGAATTGTGGGAAGATGTAATGTCATTAATCCTTTGCCCTCTCTTTTCCAGACGGTGCATTCAGATTGTGCACAAGCTGCTGTGCTACCAGAAGAAATGCAGAGTGAGGCTTCATTACACTTGGAGGGAACTCTGGTCAGGTACTTGGCCCCTGCAGAGACAGTCAAATAAGAAAAACCCACAGTGATGGTTGTTTTGTGTCCATGACTGCTTATTCGATTGCTGCACGGTTGAAAAGCAAGCAGCAGTTCTGTTAAAGCATCTTTATGTTGCTTCTTAGTTGCTACATGGAAATTGCCTTGTTTGGAAAGCCAATTCGTTATCAAAATGGTAGCTAATTTACTTTCTTGTCTGTCCATGCTCACTATGGTATCCAAATGTCTTTGTTTTTCTCTTTCTTTACCTGAGTCCCTCTTTACCTGATTGGAGAAAATGGAGTCATGTTTTATGGAGTAATGTTTCTCTCTCAGATATTTGAGTAGAAAGGAGGTAGGCTCTTGGGTAAAGACAGATGGGCCTTGCTTTTCCTTTTACTATAAGAGATGCTCACACATAGGATAGTGTGTGCAGCTCCTGAAGAGAGCAGCCTTGAAATGTCAGTGTGAGGGAAGGGAGGCTTTTAACTCTGACCTTTGAGTTGATGGTAGATAGTCTGGTTCGTGCCACTTGCATCCCAAGATAGATAAATAAGTCTTGTGGAGTCTGACATTAATCTAGTGGACAGCTTTGTAGGACTCCTATATGATGCAGTCGTGGCGTGGGAGGTCTGGGGAGGGTGTAGCAGACTGGATGATGAGACCTAACAGGTGTTTTTGGTGGACATGGTACGTGCTTCTTATCTAGCAAGCAGTGAAGTAGCTCAGCCAGGAAAGTACAGTTAATCCCCTTTCTGTTGTGGCTTAAACAAGAGCTTTATGAGAATGCAAGGGAACGTGGCCCTAATTGTGCATTCCTGGAGCTGTGCTTGAGACCTAGGATCAGTGACTTGTGTGGTGTAATGCACCTCCCATCAGAAATTTAAGAGAGGATGGCTTTTGGAAGAGGCAGTGATCAGTGGTTTGTAAAGCTGTTCTCAATTGACACTAAGTACTTCACTTCAGTAGCCTTGCCCAGCTGAGATGTAGGTACAGAGAAATGAACCAATAACCTGAGTCATTTTCAGTTATTAAATTTTCACCTTGTGTGACATGTGGCCCATTCAGACTTTTAAATTATTCCTGCAGAAGGTGAAGCAGTGCCACTAATTAAGGGATTAGCAGTTCCTTTTCAGTTGTTTTCCTCAGAACAGAGACCCTAGAGGCATGGCTGTAGTGTAGTGCCAATTCAGGAGATGAGTGCGTACAATGTAGATGTCTATTGTGAATGGAAATTGCATCTGACAAAGTGTGTGATATCTTCTCAGCAGTTACAGTGAACCAGAGCCATTTCTATTTGGTCAGGCTGGCAGAATGGAAGTTTGAAATATAGCACCTTTTGCTTGAAAGTATTGTTCCACAATTCAGGAAGCACACTCTTAGGCATCTTTCAATCCTTAGCTTTCCCTGTTTTAGGGGAGAAGAAAAAATTAAAATACTCACTACCCACTGAGATTCAGCATCTTGGGATATCCTTGTTAGCTGTCTCTAATTAACTGGTGTTTATATAGACCTTTAGAAACATAAAGTGCCTCAGAAGTATTAAGTGCTGCACATGCTTTGAAAGCAAAGCAGTAATATAAAAACACTTGGGTTGGTCAGGTTTCTGTGAAGGAACTGGAATGTTGGCACACCTGATGAGCTCTATGCTTGCAACAGATTTTTGTGTATTTTAGGTGGTTCTCTCCTTGGAGTAAACTACCAGAGAATGTTTCAAAAATTTTTAATAGGATATTGAGTGAACAGAGAGATTCTTCTGTAGCTGCTGAGTGGTTTATACAGGCTGGAAGGCCCTGAGTGAAATGGTACATACCCCTGTAAAAGGGCAGGTCCTGGCTGCTCCAGGTGTGCTTCTAGAATGCCATATAAGTTGCAGAATAAATACTAATTGCCAGCCCTGTCTTGAGATCTGTTTCAAACTTAGCTCTTACCCTGTCAAGGTTGCTCTTTGATTACCCAGAATGCTGCTGCCTTTAATGTGAAAGAATGTCTCTTTCTGTGGTCTTGATCTATGTGACAAACGATTCCAAACCAGAGCACAAGGCTTCTGAATTAATTTCTGTTCTTCATATGACCATCAGGCTTCTGTTTTGGATCCAAGAATTGGTTGTCACTGCTGCATGAACAACTAAAAGGGAGCAACTATCCCCTGTAAGGTCTGAGATACCAGGTTGCCCCATCAGGTGTGCTTTACAGAAGGTCTTCAAGCCCACACTTGTCTTCTGGAATGACAAAGTGTGTGAAGACTTAAGCAAAGTCCCTGGTGCAGTGTGGATAATAGCAGTGGAGGCCCCCCAACAGAGCTGAACAGAGCAAAGAAGCTGGAGGAAATTTGTGTAAGGAAGTATTGAAAGAAAGGGAGAGAGTTCTACCTGGCACATAAAAGGAGGAGAGTTTTTTCAAGCAGAAAATTGAGTGGGAGAAGAAGACAAAGAAAATACTGTGGGGTGGGTAGTCGGTATAGGGTGCGGAAGAACTGAGATAAAGGTTGTAGGCGGAAGCAGTAGCAGTGTGTGGAGCCTTCTGTTCACTTTCCAATTCTAATGTTAGCTAATCTCTAATTAAGGAAAGCCTCTTGTGTGTCATCTGATGGATTGATGCTCTTCCTTTGTGGATGCTTTGTCTTCAGTATGGGAGGCCAGCAGCACTTTGAGAGTTTCTGCATTTACTTTGTTTGATTTTAATTTGCAATGATAGCAGAGAAAAGCAGTGGAGCCAGGTGCTCTGGAGTCTCTCAGGACATGTATCATGCTGTTTATACAGTCTGTAATACTTTATACTTTTTTGGATATGCCACTATTTGGCACTTTGTTTCCATATGATCTTATTTCTGTTGAATGTTCTTCTGCAACATCTGAGCTTAAAGAGGAACAATATTGTTACAATCTTTGGATGTGATCCAGCCTAAGCTTCTCTACTAGAATAATTTTTTAGCATTAAGTCAAGGGACCAGGGCCATGGCACTCAAAGCAGTATAAATCTCTAGCTATGCTGACCAGATAACCAAGAATGTTTAGGTGACAGAGAAAGATGCAGGGATTTGAGAGCTGGAAACAGGATTGACAGAAAGGAAAATCTGTGGGTGGCAAAAGTAGTGTGTAGAAGCTGGTTCTAGCTAAAAGCAGTGTGAAAATAAATATCAGATCACTAGTGGAGCTAAATTCTGGAACATCTTGAAAAGAGGGCTGGAGCATGAAAAGCAATTGTAATCTGATTAACCTATGAAAGTGGTTGGAAATGCAGTTACAGTTAAATGCAGATAAGTAGATCAGTCATTTAGATCCAGAGATGTCTGTTGATCTTGGTTCTTTTTTAATAGCCCTTTTCAGCAGTCTGTTCACTTCTGTTCCACCAGTGATTAGTGTGTGGCTGCTCCTTTTGAGTACTGAAGAAAATCTTCAGGTTTTTCACCACTGACAATGTCCCACTTCTGGTGACTAGCCTGGAATTTTGGCCAAGGTCAGAAAGTCTAACTGGATGTGACTCTGTTGACCTGTTTGCTTCCAGACATTTTGACCAACTGGAAATCTCCTGGACTGTTATGCCAGGTACCTTATACTTTTTAAACACCAGTTAATTGAACGTCAAGTGTAAGGTACTTCACAGAGCCAATAAGGAAACTTGGGAACAGCCAATTCCCTGTTCTCAGAAACAGCCTGTTGTGCCCAGCGTTCTTGAGCTAGTTTGTACAGCACTTGAGTGATGGGCAGTGCTATATGTGTTGTTGTTGTTGTCAAGCATGTATGAGCTATGCCAGAAGAGTTTTCATGAGTCATTTAAGCTTTTTATATAAAAAGACCTCATTTCTTCAACTCCTCCCACTTCAAAATTAGCAATGCTTGAGCAATTCACTCTGAGCTTAGAGGGTGCAGGTAACTTCTTTGCAGTTGCTATGGTTTGCTTTAAGCAAAAGCTGTGTTTAAAGAAACAGAAAAGCAATACTGATAAAAGACTTCTAATAGCAAGGGTAGAGCCTAAAAAATCTGAACTATCATAATAATGGTGAAATAGCTATTTATTGGGACAGTTGAATCCAAAGTAGGATTAAAAGTGGGTATTGCCATTCGTAAGTGTTGAAGATCAGTTTCCAAATTGTTTTAACGTAAAGCTATAGTTCCTTATCTTGTAGTGTAGTTAATTTGGCAGATGCAGAATGCACTGTTAAAATAAGGATACTTCAAATATGTAGTACTATCAAGAAGTTAATTTTTCTCCTTTTTCATTTTAGGGTTATCAAAGCAGACTTTTACAATGCTACTAGACAAAATACACGTTTTTTTTTTCCTTTTTGTACACTCTTCAGATCTTTTTGTCAGGTTCTGTATTTAAAGCAAGGATAGTACTGCATTCAAAATCTTTTTGTGTGAATGGTAAAAATGTGAAAGGTTTCTCTGTGGAAGATTTTAAAACAAAGAAGCAATTTTTTGTGGGGGAGAATATCCCCCCCAACTTTCATTATGTATAATTCTGCCCTTAAGCAGTGCATATTTAAAATGGTGTTGTTTAATCACTTTGCTTTATTATTTTTGTGACTGAAACACTGATTACAGAATGTTACCTATGTCATTTCTGATTCTATAACTGTTGATCAGGTCTGCTTCAGCCCTCTGATTTATATTGCTGAACAGACTGGAAGTCAGGTGATGTTGTGTCTTCCCTTCATCTCTAATCCAGCTGTCACTGTCACATTCTGCAGCAGCTACCTGGCAAGGGAAGCTTATCTTGCAGCTGTTGTGGAGGCAGGATTCACACACTGGTGTACCAGGCATTCTAATTCACTGGCAAAGTTACTGGTCACTCAGTTCCATAAGAGTTTGGAAGACCATAGAGCTGCTTGAGCAGTTAGCAAATGGCTTAGTTTTTCACACAAACTAAAGGCTGTGACTGTTGTTTGCCATGGAATACATACTGGGATTTTGCAGCCCTTAGGGAGTCTTGTTTACTTATAGGAGTGTTGGTACTTGTGATGTATGGTAGTGTGTTGGTCCAAGCTGGGTTCAGGGATGCAACTGTTAATCCTGTTATCTATTTCATGGAATTCAGGAAAAGATTGGAATTGAAAGATGGTTTTATAAAATATTTTTTGTTTATAGTTGTGGTGTGTTGTGGGTTGATATTCATTGATTTATTTAATTTGTACTCCTGGCAGCAGTCCATGTTACCCCAAAGAAAACCCCGATCCCATCTTAGAAAGCTCACTTACAAGCAGCAAGATGGGAAGGTCAGAAGGAAGACTGCAAATGTCTGCTTCTAGTATTCTGCTGTCATTCTCACCTGGTGGGACAATGTCATGCTCAACTTTTCACGTTTCCTCCTTCAACCAAAGCTAGAATGTTTGTCTTGGGAACACTCCACCCATTTAGTGAAATGCCCTGGTATTAAACTCTTAAAGAAGATAGTGTAAGAAATGCAGAAACTCAGTGGCTTTCTTGTAAAGGAGGATGTTCTAAATTACCTGCATAGATCATTTTTAGTAAGCATCTGCTTTTACTTAATTCTAGTTTACCTTTACTTTATGTTAACACATTTTAATACTGATGATAAAGAGTTTGACCCTGACAGCCAGTGAACAGAAAAAGTATAATATAAGATTTGTGGCTGTTATTGATCACCTGGTGAAATCAGGATGGGAATTTCTCAACATAGCCTTGCTCAGATAAGCACAAAGGGAATTTAGTCATTTGCATGGATAAAAGTCTGTCAACCATTTGGTCATCCTGCTTCAGCCTGGCAGGTCTCATCCAGATATGTTGCTCTGTCCTGTTTTAAATAAAGCTAGCAAATACTGAAGAATTTGGTTGTGGATCACTAACAGTTTGCAGGTCATAGTGTCCTAGTGGAGATAGTGTGATAATTTCTCCAGGGAAATGGTCCCATTGATGATAGAAGTGTTACAGTTGGTTGTTTGAAGCTGTTTCTTTACCTGCATGGAGGGGCTGCAGCATTCAGAATGCAGTAATTTATCCCAGGCTCCTTTTTGTGTTCAAGCAACCTCACTCCTGGGTTCCTTACCTTGCAGTTTTCCCATGTTTTCACACAATGTTTCTTCTCTTTCTCCAGATTCTCCACCTTTTCTGTTTTAAAACCTGAAGCAAAAATGTGCAACATTAACTCCCAAGACTACTGTTTAACAATGTGAACCTACACTGTCAGACAAAACACAAAACAGAATTGAACTCAGTACTACCCTTTCCTCTAAAGAGAGATGAAGCTTTTGGGTGTGTGGTTTTTTTTAATATTTATTTATTTATTTATTTTAAAGAAAAAATCATATTGTTCATTTGAGCTTTAGCTGAAGTTGGAAAATTTGTTGTGTTATTGCTTGCTGGATTGCCATCTAGCAGCATTGCTCTGGCATCAGCAATCAGCATTTCCATTAAGCTTGCAATTTCACACTGTTGGCTCCATTTAGGTGGGAACAGTGAGTACCAGGGATGGGGGCTATATAAAGAAAGTAAAGGGTTGGAAGTGAAGTCGCCTGCTCGACTGATCCTGGGAGCGATGGGTTGTGCCAGCATGTGCTCCAGCCCTCTGGCAGGCTGTTGATTCTCATTAAGAAAACAGCCTGCTTTCATGGATGTACCCTTGAGAGCGAGTCATGGGGGAAAAGAGAGAACAGCTGTAGAGTGCTGATGATGGGGAGCCTGCCAGTTGCCAGCTGCTTTTTGCCACAGGGCTCTGGTGGCTGGGAGGAGGAACTCGGCACTCGGCAGTGCCTGTGTTCTCTAGAGGGAGGGTAGAGGAGCGTCCAGGCAGGTGATTGTTACAGCACTGAGCAGGCCCTCCTGATCAGAGCAGAGAGAAGGAGCTGGAGCATGTTGACTAGTGATGTTGACAGAGCTTTTACTGCTTCCCCTGCTCCCCTGAGAGGCGACTGCAGCGTTGCTGCAAGAGTCTTGTTTTCTAGTGCTGTGGGTGATTGACAGGAAGCTGCAAGTGCTGTCCCTGAGTAATTGGTTCGCTTGTCCAAGGGCGCTGGGATAGTTCGTGCCTCAGGGAGTTCTGGTGTGTTAGTTTGTAATAGCAGTGTAACTATTTCTCCCACACGCTTCTTACTCCTAGAACTCTGTCTGGAAAATACCTCTGTTGGTTCTTTCCTGTCAAACCCAATCTGTAGAAACTCATCTCCTGCTGAGTTTGTTTTGATCACTGTTCTTCTGAGTGCCTTCCAAAGCTGCATGTGGCCAGATCTGCACCCTCAGGTCATCTCAGAATGTCATATTTGAGCCTTTTGCTTCCCTAAATCTGAATTGCCTTTCAGGTATAGCATTTTCTAGAGGTGATTACAGAGTTCTGGGGTCTCGTCTCATAGCTGCACACTGGGCTGTATGGTTATCCTAGCTTAGCCCTTGTGACTTCCAGTCTGGAACAAGAGAGTGGACTGGTCTGTGTTTATGGTGTTGTCGTGTTGTGATAAACTGCTTTTTTTCACATTCTGTGCTGTAATTTCCCTTGTGTAAGGGAATCATGCTGAATTTTGGAATCTGGAAGAACATATAAGAAAGCATTACTTGACCTATTGTTTTTCAACAAGCGTTTGATGTTGACCATTTAGAGACAGAGCACTAAGCACAGGTGGACCTTTGATCTGACCAGGTATAGCCAGGGCTCGTCGTGTTGCTCTGTTTATACTTCCAGTGCTGTTGCAGATAGAAAGATCCTGTTTTCTCTTGTATGTTGGAAGAAATGAAGCACAGAAAGACCAGTGATGCTTCCTGGAGAATCTAATCCGCTGTATTCTTGGTTGCAGCCTTAGTTGTACTAAGCCCTAGCCAGATCTGGCTTATCTTGTGCTACAGTGAGTAGTGTGGACCTTGCCTGGGAGTATGTACACGTGAACAGGGTGGCTGTAGGAGGTCCAGGGTGGTTACTGTGCTGCTGGAGCACCTGTAGGCAGATGACTTCTCTGCAGCATGGAAGTGTTGCCCAGATGTGATCAGCTGCCTCCTAATGATGTATAGGTGGGGATCCTTCTAAGGGGGTTGTGATTTGGGACACTGAATACACTGTTGGTTCAATGGGAACTTCAGGAGGGAATGGGAAAGTCACTGTTCTTCCCCGTGTGCCCTGAAAGTTGAAGGGTAGAAAACTGCAGAATTTTAGTAGAGCACTAGATCCTGTTAAAGGTTGTTACACTGCAGCTGAGGAGCCCTCACATCTTTCTCTCTCTCTTGCTCCTTTCTTGAGAGCCATTATATGCACCATTAGAAGATTCTTGACCTGTAGGCACAGCAGATGCAGTGGCAGAGGCCTCTGTACTGTGCTCAGCCCATCCGAGCTCTCACTGATGAATGTCTCAGGGCTATTCTCTTCTGCTCCGTTGTGCGATAACACATCAGAGCCTTCTGATGCTCCTGGCAGAGTCTGTGCTACATTCTGACTTGCCCAAGGGATGATACTACTACTTTTTTTCCCCCCTTTTCTCTTGGCCTACCTCCGTGTTCCTGTTGCATTACGCATGATCCAAACAGAGACACTAAATAAAAAAACCAACTTTGTGTGAATCCAAATTCAGCTGGGGCTGAATATGCTTCTGTTTGAAACAAGGCTTACAGGGAGAGAAGGTAGGTCTGCTATACGAATAGGAATAGGGGAAGGAGGGAGTGAAAGGCATCTGTAACAGGAATTACCTCCTTCCTGGTAGAAGAAGAAGAGAGACGGTGGCTGCCCACAGTCTTCTCACAGAGGATTGGCTTGAGGGAGGGCAGCAAATAACTGAGCAGGCGTGTACTGCTGCTCCTTGGCAGACAGAGTGGCTACAGAAGCTGATAAGGGAAAGTGTCTCCAAAAGCAGCTGTGCAGCGAAAGAGCTAAGAGGTTCTTTCACTGCAGTCATTTCAGTTTAAAAAGTAGGGAGGATATCTGTGATGTCACTTTTCATCCTTTTGCTATAATAATTCTTTGGAGAGAAAATTGCCCAAGGGTAACCTGCTATATATCACTTTTCACATACAGCCTGTCACATGGCTCTATGTCCACTCAGCATACTTGTCTGCTTGGGTTTGAGGCTGTAAACATAGGTGTCCAAAGCTGTGCTCTCTTCTTGTTGATTTAAGAAGCATAGCCATTGTACTCAGCTCCGGCCACTTACATGAACATACTAGTGGCTGCTTGTTTAGTTACAGCCTTCTCCTTTATTACCAAAGAAGCCCTAGTGACACGGTTGTATTGTGAAATTATGGGTGTTTCAAGACTCGCCACAGTGGGTGTTTTGGATCCTGCTGATGAATGTCAAGAATAGATATCTTTAGGGAGGAAAAAAAGGCTCAAGAGGGTATTGCAAAAATGGTGCTGTTTTCCAGTTAATGTTGAAATAGATCTCTACCTAAACTATCCATTGCTGTTAAATCCTGGAGCACAATTTGGGATAAGGTGGCTGAGCCCAAGCAAAGGAACACATTGGTGTCTGCCTGTGCAGCTGGGAGACTGAACTGCTCCTCATTTGGGAAAAATAAAAAAATTAAAAAGGGATAATTTCCTGGCTAGTGTGAGAGGGCAGCCTGCAGGTGGGATATGAGAGGCGAACCATTGATTGCAGCAGAGAAAATGTGGCACATCTGGTTTGGCTTCAGATTATTTAGGAATAGTAGCATCAGTGCTCTGTTGGAGCTCAAGGGCAGAGGGGTGTTCAGTCAGTTGGACTTTGCTCTAAAGGTTTATTTTGCGTGTGTAATTGTTGCTGAAAGGCACTAGGCATATGAAGCCAGATCTAAAAGTTGCTAGTTCTGAAAACTTCAGGGCATAGCTGTCCTCATTTTCAGTACAGGGTCTGCCTTACAAAAAACTACAGAGGCACGGCAAAGGGATTTAAAGGTTCCACAGTGTTTGTGCTCCTGAGAGACACTTGAGTGGAGGCTGCTACAGAATGTGCTGGCGTGGAAAAAGATTGGTTGCTCTTTTAGCATCAATGTAGTGTATATCCCAATTAGGAACACTGCAACTTTTTTTAGGAATGTGTGGTTTCTTAACAGTTGATAAATTTGTCAGTGCAGGGCACACGGTGACTGTAAACCTCGGATGAATTAGTTCTTCTGAACAGGCTCTGAGCCCAGCACTCAGTTTGTTCTTCATGTGAAGCATGTCGCTTTTCTTCCTAGTTCTTAGGAAAGGAATAGCGCAGATAGTGTTGAGTGGGCTATGATGCAGTGCAATTCAGGTGTAAATACTCGTTTCAAGCAGAGGTAATCTCTTGTCTTCTTTCTAACTGAAACAGGAAAATTAAACATAGATTCTTCACAATGGCTAAAACAAATGTAGCGATAGAACAGAGAAAGTTCTCCTTCAAGTGTTGTCACCAATATACACCTGGACAAGTGCTTCAGGGTGGTCTGTGAGAAGTACTGCAGTGGGCAGTTGTAGGGTGTTTGTCCTTGTCATTTGGTGGTGCTTGTGCTCTGGACAAATACATTCGTTCTTTTAAAAATAGTTTCTCCTCATCATGGACAGCGTTCATGTTCACTGTTCTTGGATGTTTGGTGGTGGCTTCTTGTCATGCTGTGCCACACCTGCTGACAAAGGCCATTTAGCTGGGCTCTTGTGGAAGAGCAAGAGATTAAGAAATTAACATGAAGATTCTCACAACTTGTCATAGGAAATCCAGAGCTCTGCTACTTTGCTTCCACAAACTGAAGCTGCTGGTAGTTGAACAGCAGCACCTGCTCATGAGCTGGGGCCCTGTGGACTTTCATGGCTGGGAAGGAGGTAAAACCATGCTTGTAACTACGAGATGGAGACATGGCTGATGAGCTGCTATGACAGAGATGCAGGGCAGCTGTCTGCAGTCCAAGGCACTGACTGCAGGAGACTCTTTTGCTGTGGAGGTTTGGTTACCTTGGCAACCTGTTTTTAGCTGGATCTTTGCTCCGGTGGAGAGCCCATCTGTACCTGCTACTTTGCTTTGAAACGTTTGTTTTCCAGAAAAATAATTGACAGGGGTATTTTTGTAGCTGTGTTATTGCGTAATCCAGGCTCTGCTTTTGGTCCCAGGAGTTTGTCTGCTGATGGGGTGATGATGGTATGGGGAGTTATATCTCTGGATTGAAAAGATGTTAATGTATCTGCTCCATGAGGTGAGCTGCTGACATGGAAGGGAGAAATGCTATTGCTGTTGGTTAATCCTGGAATAGCTCTGAAAGACACATCACTTGCATGTCTGGAGTTTGCAGAGAATTTTGTTCATTCCTGGTTTGCAGTTCAGAATCAGCCACCTGCTAGAAGATTAAATGGAAGTAGCTTCTGCATGTGATGAGTAAATACCCACCTTGGGGTTGCAGGCTTCCCTTTTGGTGTGCATATATGAACTTGTGCTGCTCATGGTGCTAGTATTGTAAAGTAGTGGTTGCAGGACTGCATTCAGAATCTGACAGTTTTGTTTAATTCAAGATCTGTCCAGTGTGTTCGCATGCTTTTGCTGTAGGTTTTTTGATTTTACTTTTTGTGAATACTTTGTAGTCTTGAAGGGGATGAGTATCTAAATTCTACCCATACCTCATTCCTGTTCCCTGTGCTTTCTCATCCTCCTTCATAGCCCGTACCTTAGGCTGAATGGTTTTTCTGCATTCACTGTGGAGTTCTCCCAAACCAGAGTTTTTCTTACCAGTTACTGGATAGCATGTGAAACTTGTGTAATGGTGGGAGGAAAAAATGGATTAACAAGTTCTACTTGTGCCTGTAAGAAATCGGAGTAATGCCTGGTATTGTTCTGTTGGAGTTACTAATTAGTAGATAATTCAGAACCTTTTTAAAAAAGGTGTGTACAGTGTTCCAGCACTGACGTTTCAGGACATCTTAATTCAGATGTTTTAAGTCTTGAAATGTATTGACTTCAGAGCAGAGAGTACATTAAGAATCTCTTCTAGTCAGGCATCAGCTTTCACTCCTGAGCAGCTATAATGCAGAAGAAACTAGTTTTCTGAAAATTTCAACAACAAGAAGAAAAAAAAGATAAGAAACTTTACATTTTATTCAAGTGCATGGAATGCGGTTGTTTATTATAAAGTCTGTTTGATTAAAGCATTTTTAGCCAACCTTTTTGTTAATTACCACTGTTATTAACTGATACTGGGTGGTTACAGCAGAAGCTTCTGTTGTTTTATTATTTAAGACAAGTGTGAACCAGATCTGTAATCTTTACGGCACAGCTCCGGATAACTGACACAATAAAGTACTACATCCTTCTTTTTGCCAGTGCAGCAGCATTGACACAGAGCTGCAGAAAAGCTGTGCTGTGGGGGTTTTCTTACCTTTTTTTATTTTTTATAACTGCGTGTATCAACAAGAGTGACAGTTTGGGGCTGACTATGCATACATCATGTTGGTGATATATGAAGCAGAAATGAGACAGTCGGATTCTCCAACCCCAAAGCTTGCTCCAGGATCTAGCAGATAGAAAAATCTCCATGAACTGACTGAGTTAACAAGAGATGTACCTTGAGCCTGAGTAGATTTGATGGGGAAGTCAGTGAAGGAGAATAAATGTGGGAAGGTAAAATAGCTGTCACTTACCTGTTCAGCAGGGTATTTTAGCAACAAAAAGCACCTCCAAATCCTACATATAAATTGATGTATTTCTGAGATGAATAGTTGGCATTCAGTTTAATTGACACTAGATAATGTAAAGGCATCTGTATATAAGTGACTTGTCGCGAATGACTTTGCTTTTTGTAGTATTTAAAAAATACTTATCATTTTCTCCTAGCTTTGATCAACTTGTTGAAGTTCCTTATGTCTAATGAGACTGTGTTGCTGGCCAAGCACAACATCTTCACCCTTGCTCTTATGGTGAGCATCTTTACCCGTGCACAAATCCTCTTATTTTTAACAACTTAATTGTGAATTAATATTAGGAAGGAATTGTAATGCTGAAGGGATTCCAGAAAGGATTTCTGGCCTGTTAAGGAGATATGAGAACAAGGCCATGAAGCAGAGGAATATCATTGTGGTTAGTTTCACTAGGTGTTTTGGAAAGGGCAGTGCTTAGACTCACTATAGGGTTGGCTCATTGAAATAAATAAGCCTGTCTGAGGAAAGGCCTAGTTTAATTTTCCAGATTTGTTAATATTTTTTTTTGTTCTGTGATCCTTTGTATGCAGAATAGAAACGTATTTTTCTGGCCCTAGATAAAGCAGTATTTAAGCTTCGTGTCTGTTTCTTTGGTACAATAAGGAAAATAAGAGATAAAGCAATGAAGTAATGCAATACTATCTGCTGCAACTGCAAGCTATTCCTTTGAAGGTTTTGGACATAATTTGTATTGTTTCTGTTGCAGAATAGATTTGGGATAAATGTTCCTGTTGCAACTTCTTTTCACTTGTATAGGTTGTGAACCTGTTCAACATGTTCATCACTTACGGGGACACATTTCTGCCCACTCCCAGCAGTTATGATGAGCTGTATTACGAAATCATTCGGATGCACCAGAATTTTGACAACCTTTATTCTATGGGTGAGTACCTGCTGACTTGTCAGGAAGTGAGGGTGCCTGGAAGTGAGGGTGATGGAAGAGGGATGTTTGTGTCAAGTGTTTCCTGTCTACCTGCTACTGATGTGTGCCGTGCTAGGTGAACATGTTTTGTGTACTAGGGCATTGGTAAATTGCTAAATGTTGGTAAATTAAGAGTTGAGAGAGGGATGAACTTACTAAAAGGATAAGTTTTTTAATGTCACAAAAAAAAATTTACAAACAGGCTCCTTTCCCCTCCTTCTATCACTTAATGTTAGAAATACAAATTTATTGTCACAATGGAGTGTATCATGTATTTCATGCATTTTGTGTAGTTTTCCTCTATTACATTTTGACAATTTCAAGTCAAAAAACAGATGCATGCTGCAGAATCACACAGCCTAGAGAAACACTGAATGCAAATAAAAATTTGGAAAAGAGTTTGAGAAACTTACAGCAAGAAGCTTGCTGTGCTAGACAAATCACATCTACTTCACTCATTGCCAAAGCAACCAAGAAAACAACCCTCACAAACCTGCTTGCAGTGACAAGTGAATCCCTGGACTGAAGAATGTGCCCCCTGGCAAAACAGGGAGAAGCTGCCATCCTTCAAGAGTGAGGGAAGGGAGCCAAGTGACACCCAGCTGGGAAGAAGAAAAGAGAAGAGCAAGGAGTGCATGGAGGCATAATCAGGCAGTGTTATACACAGGAACCTGCAGCCCAGGGTAGCTGCAGCAGCACTGGTGTGCTGCATGCTTGAAGGTGTGAAAAAAAGAATATAGCTGTGTTCTTTGTTCGCTTTATTGCAAAAGGATCTTTCATTCCTTCACCCTCTGCTCTCTTCTCAGTGTGATCACCCAATGAACAACAGGAGTTAATATAAACCTATAAGGAGTGTTAATGAGCAGACAGTTGGCCACAGCCCTCTTCTAACTTGGGGGAGAGACATCCTCACCTAAATAAAACCCTGTAACTGCAAGCAGAAACAAACTGCCCTTTTGTATAAATTTCCCACAGTTTTCAGCCATTACATAAGGGATCACTTGGCCATTTTTGTGCCCTCTGAGTGCATAAGATTTTTTGCTAACCCATTTTCTACTCCCAGGAGTTGCAGCTAGTAAGATGAGGTGCTTTTACTAGGTAATAGTTTTTTCAAACCCATCCCTGTGGAAGCTGAAGGTAAGTGGAATAGAAGAATAATGCACTCAAATACTTCCTTGTTTGGTTTGCAAAAGGCACACCTGACCTGTTGAAACAATTTATCACATGAATGTTTGCAGTCCTCCTGTGTGGAGTAAACCCCATTGAATTACTCTTGCAGATGCCTGAATTCAATATATTACTTCAGATATTCAAGTACAGTACCTACTGTTTGACAAAACAATGTTACTCAGAGCTGACAACTTTTTTCTGCAGATGACATGTACTGGTAGAATAGAAAATGAGAAGGTAGCACTGTCTCAAGCTGATGAAAGTTATCAGGTGTCCTGATGGCTTCCCTTTGCTTGTCAACCCATCTCTGAGACTACAATGACCCTTCTGTCCCCTAGCCTTGGGGTATTTGTTAGCTTAGATGAGAAAGCTGCTTGGTCCTTTTTTCTGTTAATGTGGTTGAAACTTTCCATGTTGGGAGTGGAGGTGGAATCTAATTGACTTGGTTTCTTTTCTCTTGTTCTGAAACGGAACATTATCCAGATCTGCAGGACTGAAAGTTTCTGTCCTTCAATTATAGGCATAAGTATGCATCCACTTGTAGCATCCATGTTTCTGGATGATCCTAAATTCAGATGGTGAGCTGTTCCTTCACTTCGAATTGAGGGTGAAACTTCCTTGTGGAGTCTAACCTCCAGAAAACCCTGTATGTACAAATTCATAAAAAATTCCCTTTGTTCACGCAATATGGAAATTAATCAAAACATCTGCTGCAGGATCTGTTATTGTTTTGATGCTTACCAAGAGTTGTGCAAGTAACTGCCACCATAAAAACACTACATATTTTGACCTAAATAAGTATTTTTGGTACTCTGGCAGAAAAGAATTGGATTCCCTAGAAGTTCTTCCTGTTGCAGAATGTTTTCAGATCTGCTCTTAAGTCTGTCAGAGACCATCTGTGCAAGAGAACACCACCCTTCCTACAGGCAATGTTTTTTCTTTATGCTGGTGTGTAATTCATCTCTGCAGCTCTAGATAAATGAGCATGTAAAGAATTCTTCGTTGCTGGAGAGGGTTTAAGCTGCAGTATGTAGTCCAGTTCAGATGAAACCAGGCAGGAGCTGGAGGAGAACAGCTGTGTGTAGAATAAAAGCTATTCTAGGCTTGGGACACTGCTCTGTTTCTGGGGAAAATGAACTGTGTATGTGACAATGAAAGCAGTTTGGAGGACCCAAGTTCTTCCATCCGCTCTGCCTCCAAGTCATTATTCTGTTCTGCTCACCCCTTTCATGTTCCTTATGTTTCTTAGATGGGCTTTGAGGGGAACTTCTACCCTGGATCGCAGATAAACTCAAAGATGAGATGACCTTTGTTTTGATGTGGTTCCTGGACTGCCATCTTGCCAAAGCAGATTTTTTTTTCCTGTTTTGAATTATGAAATTGCCAGTTCTGTGCCAGCACTGTTAACTGTCTTCTCCTTTCAGTTCTAAGGCTGTCTACCAATGCTGGTCAATGGAAAGAGCCTGCAAGCAAGGTGACCCATGCATTAGTCAATATTAGGTAAGGAGTAGAAGTTAATTACTCTTTTAAAGTTTCTCATTTCCTGTGTGATTACATTTTTATCATTACATTTTCACATTTGTTTTAATGAATTTTGTTTTGAATTTGTTCTACTTGTTGGGCTAAATTGTTGCTCTAAACAGGGCTCACAGGCATAAAGGAATGATCACCAGGGTTTGATTGTCCTCTAATAATTCTCTCAGCTCTTCTGTAGACTGAGTGGTTTCAAAGAATAGGACAAACTGTAATGAATTAATCCTAACGTCATTCCTGGGAGAAGTTTTACAGTAGAGAATAATGCTGTGTTGGCAGAGCAATTGTGAACCTAATGGATTTCTGTTGTGTGATTCTATTGCAATTCCAGAAAGGTATGAAGGGGGCTGCAAGCCTGCTGTAATAAGCAGATTTGAGGCCTCTTGACATTGCAAGATTTTTGTGTGTGTTTAAAACTGATTATTTAAGGACATTTCAGTGTTCTCTTAAACCTCCTCTTCCTGTTCAAGGGCAGAAGGGGGAGAAATTATGCTTTACTTGTAAGGCTAAGGAGTGTAAATCTAGGTATGTATTCTTCCACAATGGCTATAATTTATTTTTCTGGCACCTCAAGCAGCTACTACTGACGAAGCTGGGTACTGGACAAGAGGATAATGCAGATGATTGATTGGAAAATGGCGGAATGTTGAGAGAGAAAATTTACTTCTTAGCTCTGGCTTGTAAACAAACTGTAAAAGATAAAAGTATTTACACTGAAAAAAAAATTGATCACTTCCCTAGTCACCCAACACCAAGTAGCTCAGTAAGGTTGCTTTGTTAGTACTTTTTGTTTTCCTTGCTGCGAAAGATGTTGTGTAGGTTAAACTCGCTGAGGGCATTTTTCAAGTCAATATATATTTTACATGTCTGTAAACCACCTTAAAGCTTCCCTTAATAAGTCTGTAAGCTTGATAACATCATACATGATTCTAGATTTATTTTGCTACTATCCTTATTTTTGGGTTTTTTTTAAACAGATGTAAGTGAACATGTGTGGGTAGATAGTGCACTTGGAGTGAAGCAGCAAAACACATGACTGTTGACAAATGTCACTTAATGTGACACAAAGTGTCTGCTCTGGGAATGTGCTGTATAACCGGTGAGAGAAGTCTAAACTTGGAAAAGAGAAAAAACAAGTGATCACAGAGTTTGTTTGTGCTCACCTCTGGTTTGTGGAACTAAGACTTTGCATGGGCTTATTTCCTGTTGACGTTGCAACTGCTTTTGTGAAGATCAGCATGCAGTTGAGACAAGATGCAACCAAAAAACTGGCACTGTGATATACCTTGAAGGACAGCTTGTATTGGACATGGTCAGAAGGTGGTGATGTCTGGAATCAATGCAGCCTCTAGTCTGTTTCTCTTCTGGACTTCTGGTAGCTTTCCTCTGCTTCACCGAACTGCTTGTCTATGTTGAAATTTCATGAATGACTGCTTTTCAATCATTGAAATTAGTAAAGGTCTGAATTACAGATGATTCAAGACTTTGAGAGGGATCAGAATTCTGAGAAGGTAGTCTATTTGATTTATCTCATTTCCTTGCTCTCAAAAAAAAAAAAGGAAGGAAGGGAGAGTTTTGTCTTCTGTTTTGTTTTCTTCTGGTGGTAAAAATACTACATTTGGAGTTCTTTAGCTGAGTAGATTTCAGAGCAGACAGAGAAGTCCAAAGGTAGTTTGCTTTTGCAAGGGTGTTTGACAGTGTGATGGTTCAAAGTGGTGACTGGGGCTAGAGCCTGGCTTAGCTCCCTGTAATCTGTGTTTCCTGTTTGTTTGTGCCCCTTTGGTTTTCCCTTAGAGTGATCTTAGTGTACTGTGTCTTATTTGGATGCTTTTGTCATGAAGGAAATGAATTTAGAGAAATCCACACTGGATTTTTTCCTCACCTTGTTTCATCATTCTGTAAAGTTTTTATGAGCAGTGGTTACCTTTTTTTTGCTGTTACTGTGCAGTGCAAAGTCATGCTTTGGTTTATATCTTGGTCTTATTACACAAGCTATTTAAAAATAAATAAACATTGCAATTTCCTTATCCTAGGGCTTTTAGTGGGTTTTAGAAATGTAAAAGCATCTGCCTGTGCATGCATACAGTGGGCTTTAACAAGTGTCTTAAATCCTAGTGTACAATTTTATGTGCATTTCTGCCAGGAGAAGAGTGGTGAGTTGTTTACAGTGTTTCAAGGCTGCAGTGCATTTGTGTTACAGGAGTAACTGTTGAGGAGACACTGAAACAGTCCTGCTTGTACCCTACAGTGCTGGACTGATGAGCTCTGCTGATTAATTGCTTAAATAGACTGTCAGGATGAGTAATACCTAGAGAATCTTAGACACGTTCTTCTTTAACCTCAGCCACAGAGTGATCCCACTCTGTGTATCCTGTTATGGAATGAACAGTACCTTTTGGCTGGACTAAAAGTTCTCCAGTAGAGAGTCTGAGTTTTGTTGTTTCTGATTATTTGATTTTTGTTGTCCTTACTCCAGTCAAAAAAGCAGTCATGAATATTCTTTTTGAGAATTAAGAGATAGGGAGGCTATTCCTGCCTTCTCTCCTTTCTACAGATAATCCATAATTTCTGTCCAACCCAAAGAAAATTAAAAATTGAAGAAGAAAGAATAACAGTATCCTTATCTGTCTGAAAATCTTACATACCAAACCAGAATGAGTGATTCTGATTGCTGTCCTATCTCATAATAGTCATTATAATTTCTGTCTGTGGATTTGTCTCTGTGGTTTTCATAAATAATTGAGATGTGATAGACTGGAAGATATAGCTGCAGCACTGATGGGGTTGAAATAGGAAGGTACAGCAGTTGGTGGTTTGAAAACTCACCTTCTCACCTATGAGGAAATAAACACATTTTGAGACAAGTTGTTTTTTTTTAATAAACTAATGAGCCTCTTCAAGATAACATCGTGCAGGTTTGCATTTAATGAGAATTTTATTAACACAGGGTTCAAAGGAGCATTTTCTGATTGCCTATTCAGTGAGAAAGGTGGCAGCTGAATCCCTGTTTTCTTTTAATAGACTTTCTCCTGATCAGGATTTTTCCAAGGTGAATAAATAGATTAACTCAATGATTAATAGGCTGAATTTCTCCCTTGCCTGAAATTCAGCCCCATCATAATTTTTAAAGTAATTTTATTTTTCTCACTAAAACGCTTTTATTAAGCAGAGAGTAAGTTTGTAGCATGGAACTGGATGATAGGATTATTTTTATAAGGTGTTTTCTGTGCTGTGGTAGCATATGCTGCAGCCCTCGCTTGGGTACTTTCATTCACTCTTCCATCTTGCAGCTACTTTTGTTCCACTTGAGGCACCCTGTGTGATGCTTTGTCCTTGAATGGAAGGTGCTGCTTCTCCCAGGGCTGCTTTTGGGGTTGAAAAGGAGAGACTGAGGATTTGGGAGGAGCACTCAGAGCATTGCATGGATGTGTATAAAATGGTTATGCTTGGTCTGCGCAGGAGCACTCTGAAGGAACATCCGAGATTTTACTTAGGCGAGTTGGACTGTGCTTGTTTGTTGTAGGACACTTGTCATGCTGGCCCTGAAGCTATAGCTCCTGATAAATTCCCAGCACTCACAGAACTGCACTTACTGAAAACCTTGACAGAGGAGAAGGCTCCATTCAGATATTTGTTAGAAAATGGGTGGCTGCAAGCAGTCCGCCTAGTACCTTCAGAATTCTTCCACCAGACTGCAAGAAATTTAGCATTTGTTTAAGGGGAGAGACGACCAAAATGCTGCTGACCTAGTCATGTTGCAATGGCTTTTATGCAGGATATGTGAAAGTAGGCCTGCTGATAGAGAAATACATCTGTATTTGTGGTGTAGGTGGTGACCTATGGATTACAGCCAGCTGAGACTGTGTGCAAAATATTTTTATATCTGTGCACACACACTTTCTTCCTTCCCTCTTTGTACAGACTTAATAGACATACGAACATGTTTCTTGCCAATATGAATCAGAGTGAAAGTGGGAGAGCAAGCTTAAAGCCTGTTTATGAAAAAAATGGTCAGAAAAATCCATGTGCATATGTATTGAAATACAGATATCTGTATGAACATTATAGGCATATGCACCTATATGAATGTGAATATCCATATGTGGATGTCTGTGTAGATATAAATACATATACAGACATGCACACATATATACACTTAAATTATTTATGTTTATTTACAGATAGAACACACACAGCGACATGTTTCCTTTGACAATGGGCTTATTAAAGCCATAATCTCTGAGCTGAAAATACCAAGTACCTTCTTGTTTCCAGCTTCTTCCAGATGAACCACAAGGGTTGGCTATAGATGCTCAGGTGTTGCTTCTTCCAGCAGTCCTGTTGCATTGGATGAGTCCCCTGGGGCTGTGGGACCATGTGAAAGTGCTCAGGGCTAGCCAGGGCAGAGCAGCAGAGGGTGCTCAGGCATGCAGGTTACAGCCCACAGTGATCTGGAGTTCATTCCCTGCAATTCTTAAAACCACCTGTGAGGACTACACTGATGGAATAACAACTCCATTGAATTGTTCACTGAGGTGTGTTTAATGGTAATGACCTCTGACATGCTGTCACTGCTAATCAGCCTGACTGAGCTCAGATCACAGGACAGTACAAGACAGTCAACAATTATTTTTTTATTAAGAAAAAAGCAACAAAGCCCAAAGAGAAACTCAGAAATGTATTTTATCAGTACTTTTAAGTTGTAACACAAACTTGACAAGATTATGGATCAAAGTCTTAGTAAAATGATGTAAGAAAACTTCTGAAGTGTATGCATGCAAGCTATTTGAAGAATTAGTTCATTGCAGTTTTCAGGTGGTAGTGTGGTAGCCTGAAAAAATTCTGATGCTGAAAATCTGAAAGCAGATTTTAGATGAGGATTCTTGTTTTGTTCTGGTTCTTTTTCAGTGATCTGTGGTCACTCCTCACAGAAGTAGCAAAACTAGCAGACCCTTCTTGTCATTTCATGTGTTTATTGTTGCATGCTTTTCTGACTGCATAGGGACTTGGGCACAGCAGAACAGTTCCTGAAATGCCACAGTGGTTTTAATAGAGTTATAGTAGTTACTCAGAGTTCACCTGCTACCACTGCTTGTTTTTCACTTGACCTTGAAGTATTGTGGTAGGGAAAGTTCCTTTGCTAGGAGGAACAGATCTTGATGTGAACAGGTTCTGGCATTAGCTGGCACCTGAACAGAGGAAGCAGTTGGATTGAAAGGGAAAGACCTTATGACCAGCAAGATATTAAGAGGAGAATCAAAAAAGAAGGAAAGAAGCATTCCTATCTTGAGTTGCAATGTTTCATCTTTTCACAGCAGTCTAACCCATGTTTCAGTTATTTTTATTAGTATTTAAGGCTTTCACCTAGTTGTGTAACTTCAGCGCTTTGTTTCTTGTATGTTATCTGATTTCTTCTCAAGGTAGGAGTGTTAGTTTTCAGTTATTGCTCTTTATTTACTAGCTGATTCATCTTGGTGTGTTTCTTTTACGGAGCCATAGCCGATTTCATTCTGCTATAATTTTCTTTCATTCTTTCTCATTGTGCAGTGGCTTAATTAAATGTTGTCTCTGCCACTGGTCCAAATCCAGAGAGAGATCTGTTGGTTGAGTGGCATTGTATGGACCAGTTCCACAAACACAGCAGCATGTTTTGGCAAGTCAGGTACAGCCCAGGTCACCTTCCTTCTTTCTGCCAGTTACTTCCTTTTCAGTCATGAAGGGACTCTGACAATGCCAAGCTTGTTTTCTCTTTAATGAACTTCTGTTTTCAGTAGGCTTTCAGAAGGATTGATTTCTTTGCTGTTTTTCCTTCTTTTTGTGGTGACTTTTGATGGAGCTGATGCTGATTTCAAGCAAAGATGTTTGTATGGCAAAGAATGCCTCTGTCTGAGATACCATAGCAATGGCTTGCTTTCTTCAGTGCATTTGGATGCAATTCTGCAGAGATCACTTTTGCCCTAAAATTTCATCCTCAAAGTAAACAAGGCTTTTTGGATTGTGATGGGGAGGATCTTGAAGTGATTTATTCCTAGGATGGTAGCCTCGCTTAACTGGCTTTCTTAGCATTTTTCCAAGGTCTGCAATTGTATCAGCAGCTTTCATCTCCTTTACTCGTGTCTCACAGGTGACAGGCTGGCCTTCAAGAGGGGCCTGGGAGCAGGATCCACTTTAGTACTTCAGCTGCTCTGTGGGGTTTGCTGTGGAGGTGAGCCCTCTGTACAAGGGAGGATTGTTTGCTGGGCAGAAGGGAAACTCCTCTGCAGAACAGCCACTGCTTGGCAGCCTCTTCTGAAGTTCAGCAGGTCTCTTAGTTTGTGTCATTCTCGTAAGGTGAACATCTCTCTGCAGTTTGCCAGCTTGTGAGCTTTTGTCCTCCTGGACAAAGTATTGGAAACATTTCTTCCTTGAAATGTGAAAGATTTGCAAAGTTAGGCAGGATCTGTAGGCTACTATTCCGTTTGGTGAGAAATGTTGCCTCCATTGCAAATGTATTAGAACCCAGATTTCATTTGCTCTTTGTCAAATGCAACTGCTCTGTGAATAGGGAATTCCTGTCTGCAGATCTCTGCTGGACTCGTGGGTGCAGATTGTAGGCTTACAAGGTGGAGTTAGTTAAGCTGCTAGCAATTTTTATTTTTTTTGAAAGCTGTGTATACCACCTTGGAAATGTGATGTTGCCACATGATTTCTGCTATTGTACCAATGAATTTGGGGTGTGAAGCTTTGGGAAAACAGTAGAGGAGAGAAGTCAGACTTCTCAGTGCAGTTGTGGTCTCTTATTTGATTTATGTGAGTGACTGTGCACTGCCTGGTCTGAAGAAGTGTAGCACCAGGCAAGTAATTGTTTTTGGTTTTGCTTGCCAAACCCCTTTCTCTGTAGAAACATAAAAGTAGTGGAGAATATATGTCAGCATGGGAAGTACTTCTGGTTTATTTCAGAAATATAATATTTATTGGTCAGAAGTTATTTTTCTGTCTCATTTGCAGATATTTTGGTCTTGAATCTCAGTGCTGGACACAAGCAAGTTATGTCTGAGCTCAGTAATGCATTAAAGCAGGTCCTGCAAGCCTAGGGTGCAGACTTGTAAACATCTTGGGTTTTTTTGTTGAAGCTAAAAATCCAGAGAGCTCTGCGGTTTCTCACTCTGAATTGTTGTATTGTTTCCTCCTGTTTATGAGAACAATCTTCATTATTTCTCCGTGACTGTGGCTGGCATGAGTTCAGTTCCTAATTGATAGATTTCAACCTTACAGTCAATGTCTTTGTTGGTAGCTCTATTGCAGCCAGGAAGCAACCAGATTCTTTTGGCCCCAAGAACTGGCTCTACTGGAACATGATTGAAGCACAGTTTGAAACAGCTGTTTATAGCTTGTCGAAACTTTGTCCATGCTGATTTCATTCTTTGGGTAAATATAAGGGACTCTGATCTCTGCTGGTCTCTAATCTGGCTTTCAAGATTTGCTTCAGTAGAGAAAGAACATTAAGCAACTTTGTTCATAACCCAAACAATGTAAAAATCATTGTGAGCTTAAATAACACCTTTTTCCCTTGAAAAGTGATGTAGTATAATGCTGTTTTGCTCTTTCTGTTTAAAAGAAATCTGTTGCTCACAGCAGCAGCCAGAATTATTATTCCCTCTGAAAGTCTGGGCTGTGGGATGTGTTCTTAAAGAAAAGCTTTTTGAAAGCCAGCAACATGTATTTCTTATTATCTTATACTAGTAGGGGGCCTAAAATTTGGGTTTGCTCTAGGAATGTAAATGCCCTGTTCTCCTAATCTTCCTTTAGGACTAAACTGACAAAGTACCACTCATTAAGTACATCTGCTCATTAAGGTAATGAAGTACCTACCTGATCTTGAACTGAAAGCAGGGATAATACATTGTTAGCATGACTGCAGAACTGCAGTCTGTTTTTTTTCTGGTGCACTCCAGATTGCACCATAATCTGGAGCTCAGTTCCCAGGGAACTGTGAGAAGAAGATATCTTGTTTCTATGACTTTGTTCATTGAAGTAAATACTCATTCCAGCTTTTATAGTTAAGGTGTTGGGTTTTTTTAGGAGCTCTATCCATGAAGGCGGAAAAGGTTGTCTCACCCTACCAATAGGTTGTCTTACCCTATTTGGCAAGCAAAACAAAAAACAATTTCTTGCCTGGTGCCACACTTCTTCAGACCTTCTTCTGTGACTCCTTGAAGGCATCTCACTGCAGTGGAGTCCTGTTTGACAGGATATAAAAACATGGTCTCAAATGCATCTTATTTTTAGGGTGACCAGAAATGGAATGACCTTAAAAACTCCCTGGCAATCCTTTTGCCTGACTTTGCTAGAAAACTTGGAAAGCCTAAAGCTTTATCATGTTGCTGCTTTAGTGATTAATTAGGTCATCACTTTGTGTGTTAATTACAGTGACATTCTTCTTCTCATTAGTTGGATTAGGGAAAGTTTTTGAGTCTGTGTGGGATGGGAAGTAATACAACCTTTGTGGCCAAGGGAAGGATGATTTCATACTTCAGAACATTGAATTTCAATGGTGGCTTTGGGTACTGTAAAAAAAAATGCTGCAATCCACTATTCAAAATGTGGCTGGTGAGTACTTTGGGGTCAGGATAAATGCCTTTTATTTTATACAAACATGATGTTGCCCACACTTTGGATGAGGAATTTTAAACTGAATCCTTCTTCTGGAAGATTGTGTAGTTGTGCCTTATGTTAATTAATGTAAAGCTCTTGCTGCTGACAGACGAGTGTGAATATGATATACTTCATATAATGTCCTTCATGGTGTCTCCGAAAAGACTTGACAGAGAAGTCATTCATTAAGCAAAGCAGTGTACATGAATGAAGCCAATCACTTTTACTTGTAATTTTTTCTAATTATTTAATGTCCTCCTTATAATTTTACAACACTCTTTGCTTTCAAATCAGAGCTTTACATTGATTTTTTTTTTTTATGATATTTGAGGCGAACTTGTCTGGGACAAGTAAATGTAAACTTAGAAAGCAATAGATCTGCCATATGTTGTTCTTGATTCCTTAGTTTGAAAGCTGTGGTTGCTTTGAGGTTAAGCCCATGTGTGATATGCTGAGCCTTGCTGAAGGAGCAGACTGTGCAGTTCTCTCTGGGTAGCACCTATTTTTTTTTTTTGTTTGGCGACTTTTACTCTTAGCATGAGCTGATGTCAGAAATGAGGAGTCACAAAGCAAGAGTGTCCAGGATCTGAAGTTTGACTGGGAAATAAAGTTCATCAGGTTGCAGTAAGGGAGGCTCTTCTCAGAATGAGTGATCCCATACTGGACCAGATAGCTCAGTGCAATCTCCATCCTTGAGACTAACTCATATCTTGCCTGAGCATAGCTGTGAGTTAACTGGCCCAGTGCTGGGTACAAAGTTGGACCATGGAACTTGTCAAGGTCCTTTTTAACCTAACCCATTTGATTTTAGAAAGCAGTCTCTTCACTCCATGGTCAAATGGTAAAAGAAGTAAGAAAGCTTGTTCTCATTGAGTGTATTGTGCTGTGTGTTAACTCTGGACCTGTCTGCTAGATATGCAGAGTAGGGCACTTACTTAGATCAGTGGGTGCTTGGCACGTATTTTCTTTCCCTGAAAGATCTTTAAAGGGTAAAAACTAGAGAACTTGCTGTATGTGTTGTTGCAGATGCCCAGTATTGTCTGCTGTCTGTGATCTCACCATTAAATTGGATCCTGCCGATGAGATCCAGCTATGCAAGTCAGTCATTTGTGAGGAGAAACTGTTCTCAGTGTGATGAATGCTGTGGTTGATGACGGGCACGGAAAGCACTGCTTTGAATAATGCCCATAATGGCATATTCCCCTGTGCGTGTGCACTTAAAGGAAGAAGCTATGCTTATATGAGATTGAGGGCATTTAAGAGGCAGCTAATGACAAGTGAAAATGATAGCTAGGGTAGATTAATTGTTAAATGAATTGTGCCTGCCCTTGCTATTGTTTTAATGTGGTATTGGTCTAAGTATGATGTTATATAGCAGGAAAGCAGCAGGGAGCAATACCGTGCACTTGGGTTCGGGTCAGAGGAGTTGAAAGGCTTAGCCATCAGGACTTTTTCTCTAGTTTGGACATCTTTTTGCAGTGTGGGCTTTTCTTCTTCCCCTCTGGGAGTACAAAAATCTTTGTTTTGATTAATTTTCGTTTAATAAGTTTTTTTCCCCCATACTTTTTTGACAGTGGAGTAAAGCAATATTTTCTCATAATCAGTTTAATATAAGCTTTGCATTAACTGTTTCTGGAATGAGATGATGCTAACTGAACTTGGTCTAGAGCATAGCTCAGGGATTTTTTTCTTATTTTTTTAAATTGTACTCTATCTCCAGGACTACATATTTAACTTTGATTTGTCATGGGGCTGCTTTATATTCATGCCCTCAGTCTGAGTAGAGCATAAGGGAAATTAGGCTGGAAGAAGGCTGAAAGCAGCCAGGCATAGGTCTCATCCTGTCATTGCTGTGAAGAAATCTGTCCTTTGAATTGATTTGGAGTGACAGTGGGGCAGGAAAGCATTGGCAGAAGTTGTATGTCTCTTGCAGTCTTTTTTTCACACATGGCCAATAGCCTCATCTGAGTGAGTTTTGTGTGCTTTCTAGATGAAATGTTATCCCATATGTTTCAGTAAAGTTTAGTGGTACCTGTTAAGACTTAATTGTACCTGAGGGGTTCTTAGGGCCCTTTTCTCTGCTCACTTTTTTATTTTTAAAGTATTTGCTGTCTTTGGAGGGGAATCAGTTTGGGCCAAGGGCACTTAGAGGATTTGAGCTTTAATTGCTTTCAGCCTGCTAATCTTCATGATGCTAACTGTGCATTCAGGCAGAAGAAAAATAATGCCATCTACACGGGAAGATAGACTTTCTGTAAAGTATTATCCTTTCCTAGGAAGAGAAGGCCTTCAAATTCATCTTAGATAAACTTGTATGGGGACAGGTGCAGACAAGCATCAAGGAATCATGATTTCCTTCCAAAGGACTCTTGGCTCATGCTTTGCCCAATCCAGCAAAGAAAAAACTGGTGGATACTGCTAATGTAGTGGAAAACAAAAGTGATGTAGAACAGCTTCTGAAGCTGAAGGGTAGTTTGTAATGGGAACAAATGGATAGGGAGGGAGTATCATGAATAAATAAAAGTTGGAAGTGAAAGGTTTTCTAAAATTAAAAGCACTGAGAGTCTGGGGCACCCCTGTAATCAGTTAGAATGATGTAATCTAAACAAGGAAGGATTATTCTGAAGCTGAGAATATGAGAGAATGGGGATAGCCAGAACCCCATATTTGCACCAGGAGGAGCCCAGGTGTAAGATGTCTGCAGAGGTTCTCAGTGAGCAAGGAAGGTGGGGGTTTTTTGTGGGTTTGACTTCTTTTATTTTTTATTCCCCCCCCTCCCAATTAGTAATGTTATCAGCTCCAGCGTGTTCGAGATGAATCAGATTGTGTTGGTCCATGGCTTAAGACATGATTCTTATAGTGTGATAGGTACCGTTGTAGGGTTTTCTACAGTATAAGACCTGTAAAACTCATACCTGCTGTTGCATTGTATGTAGGTTATTTGCTTCCTCCATCAGTGATTGAGAACTTGTTAGTCTTAATACAGAGTAACCACTTCAAAAAGACTGATGCCACTCCCTCCTGTCAGTCAGGGATCACTTTTCCACTGAAGGAAGACAGTAAATGTCTTCAGTAGAATTCAGGGGCTGGCTAACAAATTGCAGTTTAAAATACATTACAGATGATGAATGTGATCTCCTTAAAGGGAAATCTGTTCATTTGACTTAGTGCTCTTACGATTAATTGCTTGCCAGATTAAATTGCTCCATAAAATGCATGCTACTTTATTCGATCTCTTCGTGATGAGATTAGCTAGGCTATGCTGGTTCTTTGTATGTTAATTACAGTGGTATTTTCTTCTTCAGTTTAATTATTAAATTGTTTGGTACAGCATACTTTCTCCTAGCCTCAGGAAAGTTGTCTGTATTTTTCTTTTGACCACAATTCTACAATCACGCTGCCCTTTTTCCAGAAATATTCTGGGTTCCGTTATAGAAGTATCACACACTGTAGAGGATACACCCTGAGATTTTTCTGTGTTTTCTTTGGTGTGCTGAAACACAAAAATGGTTCTAATCTTGCACAGATTCGTTATGTGACAGTCTAGGGCAAGGAATGAGGAAAGTCTGAACTGACGCTGTAGAGGCAAACTAAGTTTTCTGCTTTTGTTGAGAAGTGTAAAGCTCACTCACTGAGTGGCCAGGATGTTTGCTTTTCGTCTCAGCTGGAAAGTCAATACTGTAGCAGTTTAGTATTCTATGCTGTTGATGTTTCAGAGCGAATTTGGAGGGAAGGACCATGTATGCTTTCCTTGTTCTTGAGGACTTCTCTGTACGCAGTGACCATAACCAAAACACGTTTTTTACTGAAAATCTGGCAGATGGAAACATAAGCAGTTGAACAGCACAAGAATTGTGGTGACAGCCTACAATTACTGAAGGAGGCCAGCAGTAAGAAATTTAAGGAAAATTTAAGAAAAAATTAATTTAAGTTTTCATTACCAGACTTGTCCCAGCCTTTAGGATATTAGTTCATGCTCTCTTCCTTAGTCAAGGACCTGACCACATGTGTAGCTACCCCCCACTTGCACCCACAAAATAAGCCCCTGTTCTTTTGTAGTGCCAAGACTGGGATTTGCACATAACTGAATGTTCCCACAGTAGCATTACAGAGGCTGTGTTGAAAAATTGTTGGTTTTCTTTATTTTTAATTTTTTTAATGTTTATTCTGCTATACCACTCTAGATAAAATATGTAATATGAAACAATTAAATTGTTGTGTTTAAAATCATTCAGATCTCTTGGTCTAAAATGGAGCTTCTCTTTTACCTGGCTATAATAAGTTTGTTTTTTTTTTTAAATTTGCTTCTCATTTTAAACCCTCTCCCTCAGAAATTAATGTGTTATCTTCTATTAGAATTGATTCGCAAAGGCAAGGCAAATTTTTGTATTTGTTAACCTAGTCTTTCATTTCCCATCTATCCAGAGCTTAGAAAATTCAAAAGGGTATAGGAGGACTAGCAAAGTTTCAGAAAGGGCCATCAAGAATGACTGAAGGCATGGAACCAGATGTGTTATGAAGAACATTTATATACCTGAAAAGTCTACAGACTGGAAGAGATGGCAGAGAATATATAGGAGAGTTAGTAAAAATTACCAAATATCAGAGAGAAGGTGAAGAGGAACTGTAAGAAGAGGTTGCATCAGAAGATGAGATGAGCTCGAACCAAAGGGATACTGCTTCATGCTATGCTTAATTAAGCTGTGGAATGTCTAAAAAGTACATGAATTTAAAGTAATGATTATACAAATTAATAGAACAGAATTTAATCAGAAGTTACTGGATCATACAGCTGTCACCTCTGCTTCACATACTATCTTGAAGTGTATGTGGCTGCAAGTAAGGGTTCTTCTTGGGACAGTATCATTTTGTTTTTGTCTGCTTGTATACTGTTACCTGAGCTCCAAATTCTAGACGATTTTGAAGTAGAGACACAGAGGCCTTTGCTGCCTCAGTATGGCAATTTTAAATGTTTGCATAAATTTCATCTGTCAGCATTTTCTCAGGAATAAGTTATTTGCTTCAAAGTCTTTAGCCAAGGGTAAATCAACATGTCAGCATCCCCCTCCTGCTGCTTTCAGGACGGAGGCATTGTGGTTTGCTTACAGTCACACATCTGGTTATATCCATGGTCTGTTCAGTCTGTCACTGCTCTCAACTGAGAAGGCTGAATTCCCATGTTAGGTGAAGGAGTCTCTTACCTACCCTTTGACCCACACTCTCATTGTGTGCAGAAGATGAGGCCTCCAAGCCTTTCTGTGGCTTTCTGCTGTTACCTGTGTGTGCACAGGATATACTGTCTGTGGTAATTTAGAGGAGGGATGTCTAAGGAAGAATGTGAGCTGGTCTCCTGCTTGACAGCCTTTTGGTTTTTTCTGGGAGTGGCAGAGAAGTGCATGATTTTCTGGAGCACTGCTGAAGACAACAGTAGAATGAATAACCATGGAAGATTTTTCGTCCCTCGTGATTTTACTCCAGGATTTCAGTCATTGTCACTGTTTCTTTTTTCTCTAGAAAGAGCTCATGGGGAGCTGTCAGGATCATGTGCTTATAAATGTTGTGAAAGTAAAACCCGTGCCAGCTAAGCATGACATGATTTTAATTAAGACTAAAAGGATTTTTTTGTCTTTTTTTCTTCCTTGCTAGCCCCAACCCAAATATAAAAGTCTTTTAATTTCAGTAGCCTCTTGTTTGTCAGCTAAAAAAGAGTGAGTTGATGGGGCCTTTTGAGACTTCTTTGATTAAAAAAAATTAAAAGTTAAAGGCTCTCTGTTTTTTTAATTTGGTTAAGGGGACAAATCCTTTTGCTGCATCTGTAGAGCAAGGAATTGAATGGGAATATAATCAGGCTTTCTTCTGTTGCAGGTTACTGTTCTAAAAGAAGTTCATGTTGGATAATTTGTCATTCATTCTTTTTTCCTTCTGGCTACTGTAGATCCCAATGCACTGCTCTATAAATAGATGTATAAAAGGTTCTTTTGCTGACATCTCTGAAGACAACTTTTGATTTCGCTTAATCCAAACAGAAAAAAATATTGTAACAAGTTAGATGAGTTAGGAAAAGGAAGGGATCAGGGTAATCTGATCTCTGCTGTAAGTGCCTCAAATAATGATCTGTTCCTTGTGATGAGCGTTTATCTATGAAAACCAGCCAAGGTGAATTAAAGGAGCATTATCTGAAAACAGGTGAAGCCACATATCCTAATGTTGTCCCCAGACTACCTGTGTATGGAGATAGGGAGGATTTTTCCCTTGCTGAGGAGCTAAGACCTAGTAGCTGCAGCTGGTTCTCTTGCCCGGTGCTGGTCTCACAGGCCAGTTGTACATCCCCACCTGTGCTCCCTACAACCAGCACCGTGGTGGCTGAGAAGGGTCTCCTTCGGAGCACAGTGCTGGCCTGACTGAGTGCCAGGCTGAATTTGCTTCCCATCCGTTTCTTCCCCAGTCCACAGTACCTCTTACAGGGAAAGCCATCTGTGTTACAGCATTTTTATCTTAGCTTGGGAGGCAAATGAAACAGAGCTGTTGTGATGCTTGTGGACTGATGTTGGGAAGCAGTTCAAGCTGCCTACTGCATACAAACCTAATCCTGACTGTTTAGGCTCTAAATGATGCAGGTACAGTTCTCCCAGAAAGGCTGGGTGCTGAGGGTGTCTCTAATTCCTGACTTTCTAAACAAACCTTTCCTTCTGTGTTACCAGTTATTCAGTTGAAAGAGTTTGCTTGATGTGGAACGGTGCTGTTGTGGAACCCTACTAAGGCCCCATCTGCTAAGAGCTTGTATTGATTTGTGTCTTAGTTTATAAAAGCCTTCAATTCACCTTGTGTAAATGCCATAAATAATGCAGATGTACTAGATGAAATGTGCTGTGGGAACATCTCAGAAATCATTTTGGTCTGGGTTGAACAGAGCTAATCTAATCATTTTTAGGAGTTTCTCAATAGCTGTGAAACAAAAAACGTATTGTCTTATTCTAGCTTAATGTATTAGTCAATACACAGGGGCAGGAAGATAGGTATTTGAAAGTGGTAATCAACTTTAATGAAAACAAGAGTTTTTAATGTTAAAATATTACAAAACTTCAGATGAAACTATTTGTAGATTATATATGTACACACACAGTGCAAGTATAGTCAAGTCCACTCCTGCGCCTGTGATTTATCTGCATAATCCTAACATTTGTATGCCTCTTTGTCACCAGGACTGCAATGCTTCAGAGGCTATATGTATATATACTAAATAAATCATTTTACCCATTCATAGCAAACAGCCACTTTGTGCCAGCAACATTGCAGAATGCATTTTAGTACATAGGGACATTGATGGATAATTTGTCCTTTTGAAATTCCATGGGCTTTAGGGCACCAAAATGTATTTCAGGTTGGACTAGGTCCAGATGTGTATGAGAACTTCTTGGCAGTCTTGTAGAAAGCATATGAGAGTTTTAAAGGTGACCTCTTTTTAGAAATTTAATTGGATTTTTGTTCTATTTGATTATGTGTAAAGAAAGCATAAAGGTAAATGGATGTGATATTTTTTAGATTGTTAGGTTAGGAATATCCATTGTATCAAGGCTGATTTTTCTTCAAAGTGGTCATGGCATCTTGAGTTCTCTGCATTGGAGAGATCAGCTAATGTGCAGGGGTTCCTATAGAGGAAAGAGAACGTTATTTGTATGCTCATAAATTGATTCCAATCGACATTTCCCTGGCAGTTACCACAATTGCAAGATGAAGAATGTGTCTGCGTGCTATTAGCACTGTTAATTGAGAGGAAATACGGGTGCAGCCCATTGTCAGAGCTGAGACTTTTCTTCCTGTCACTTTTCTGCACTTGATGACCCCAAAACTGCTGGTGTGATCAAATAGGACATTGCAGATGAGAGCGATATGACAAGTCCAGAACTCACTAATTCTGCCTCAAATTGTTCATCAGCAAGCACTTGGTCTTGGCTAAAGCGGTCAAACCATACAAACTGTTGTCCATTGGTAAAGAGTTTGGAGGAATTTGGGGTCATATGTCAGCATTCATTGCTGAAGGACCTCCAGGTGCCTAGAGGAACTTGGAGAGCTCTTGAATGTCAGTGCAGGGCAGGACTTCAGAACTCCTTGAGATTGCTGCTGCTGCAACTTGGCTTGATGTTGGTGCCCCAGGTATTATTTGCTGACAATTACAACTCATCTGCTCAAGTGGAAAGCTCATGGCAGTAGAGAGAAGTAGTATTTAAGAGCCTTTGTGTGTCACTTTTATAGCAGAAATTACTGAGGTACTATGGACACGTGAAACTCGTAGTATTTCCTTTGGAGCTAGTAGTGGGCATCAGTGATAATGCTGGAGATTCTTAAGAGTCAATGATGTGACAAAGCACTTATTGTGGAGCATCCCTGGAAGACAAGGAGGGTGCCTTTCTTGGGTGATAAGCATGAAAACAGTGATCAGTTTTTCAGTGATCAGAAGGAACATAAGAATTTCTTTATGCATGTTGCAAGTTACTGGAAGACTGGCCGAAGTTAAATCATGAAGTAGATGAAGCATGTGATCTGAATTGCTTTTTAACCTGTCAGGCAGTTCTTGAAAAAACAAGTGCTGGTTTGCAAAAAGGGGCTGTATCTTGAAAAGTACTGTTTCAAGAAGTGTTGACTGACAGCTTTACTCTAGATCTTTTGTGAAACATTCAGCTAAAGAGGTTTTTTTAACCCTAGAAATATTAACAAGAAGCAGAACGTGATTTTATGATCGTATATGTTTTGCAATTTTTTCTGGTGTCTGTCTCAAAAAAAGATATTGAAAAATTGGAGAAAGCACAGAGAAATCCCAGTTATGAGAAACTAGTGAGAATGCTTTCAAGATTTCGGTATCATAGTCTCTTTAAAACAAAATCTGTGGTATGCTCTTTAGAGTGTTCAAGCATCTTTGACGAGATAAAATACCAAAACAGAAAAGGAATGTAAGGCTAGACACTGAAATGAAATTGCAGCTGCAAATTACATACTCATTTCTTAATAGGCAATTAATCACTATAGTAAATGACTGAAAGTAGAGGCTTTCTCCTCCTGTTCCTATCTGAATAGATTACTTTGGTGAAAGTGCTCTAGCAAGCTACTGACATGAGAGTAATGGTGTAAGGGTAATGTTGAAAAATGTGGTATACAGAAGTTCAGATAAGCTGATCTACTAACTTGTAGTGTCATGAATCAGGTACATTGGATCAAATGTACGATTTTGCATTTAAAACTTAACAAATTCACTCTGGATTCTTGTGCTTTTCATCTTTGCAGTGAAAGATCTCTCCTCCAGTACATCAGTTGTAGGCATGCCAAAATTTATGCACGGAGCAATTAAGCAGAAGGGCAGCCCTGAGAATTATTTTCAGACATTTTTGCTCTTAAGACCACGAGACAGAGGTAGGATTCAAGGAGATGTCAGTAGGCCACAAGTTTTTCATTTTTTCTGCAGTTTGCAGTCACCATGATGGCTGTGCTGAGAGAGCAGGGCCCAGGATGAAGCACTTGTGCTGCAAGGAAGCGTGGAGAAATTGTTCACCAGCTTAACCTCCCAGCGAAATTATTACGTTTGTAATTTAAATTTTCAGTAGTTTCAGTATTTTTAGGGGGGAAGGATTTTTTTTCCATTGTGTTTCAGAATGGAAAGAGTTTTGTACTCAGTTGTAATTGCAAAAAAAAATTAGAGTGCTTCAGAGAAGCCTCAAAAAGGTAAGGTTTTACTGAAGGAATTTTTCTCAGTTTTCCATTTTTAGTCTTGGAATTAATGGACAGGAGCAGTAAATCATGCGAGGCATTGTCCTCAAACCCAGAGAAAGGTTAAGTATGCTGATTATTTCAGCAAAGTCTCTCTTTTTTCCAAAGTGCATACATACAGAATAAACTTAAGTGTTGGTGTTCTTGATCACTGTGATCTTGAGGATGCCAGGACACCCTCTGGCACAAGAGGACCTGTTTATCAACTTCAGGGTCTGAAGCCTGGCACCTGGAAGAGGCCGCCTGTATCTGTGTATCCAGATACTCTGTGATTGGAACATGACTGGCAGTCCTGTAGCAATTCTTTGTGTGTAAAAGGAGGGTGGGAACAGAATCTTAATGATGCCCACCACCAGGAGAAAGGAAACTGCTCAACTGTGCCAGTGGTGAATTGTGGTGAATCCCAGCTCCTGCCAGAGCTGGAAGAGAAGTCCAGCTTCAGCAGCTGTCTAACTGCAGTTTTCCTAGCATGGTTAAAAATACTTATAAGTGATGGTGTGATTGATGGTATGTTAAAAACCATTAAAGGAAACAAGAAAAGCAGTCAATACTTGATGCAGATCAATTGCTGGGTCATGAAGAGCTGCTCTGAGGGAGGGTGTTAAAAAGCCCAGGATAACCTGTTTTGGAGCTTTTAGTAGCTGCCCCAGCACGAAACTGCAGAGAATCTGTAAGGGCTGCAAGTGTGTCTTTGCTCTTTTCATGCCACCCCCTAATTCTGTCTGCTATAATGACAGAGGTGTTTTGGGGCACCAAATCAAACTCTCAGGTTTGCCATTGCTATTCAGGAGGTTAAGCACTCTGTTTACTCCTGCTCTCCTGTGCCGCTTGCATTGAGGCAAGAGGTTCTTTGTTTCTCTGCTGGCACTCCCTGTTCATCACTGTGCAGAATGAAACTGTTCATCACTATACAGAATGAAACTTAGAAGTTGCTTGAATATTAATTTTTCAGGCTTTCTGAGAGCTATGGAAAGTAAAGGTCGGGGAAAATATATCGGCTTCTATTAAGGCAGAATGATGAACACGCTGAGCAGTGAACAGGCATCTCAGCCTGTAGTACACCCCAAACCTGGGCCTGCTAGAGGCACCTCTGGCCTCCTGCCAGGACCCTGGCAGTGACTTGTAGAGAGCAGTTGCACATCTCCTCTGAATGCAGGGACGTTGTGTCTGAAGGCTTAGAGATCCATAGATGAGATAGGAGTCCTGCTAGAAAGGGAGGCGAACCATTAGTCCTTGGTAGGTCTGTTCTGTGTATATGTGCAGTGTGCAAGGAAATACTCTGTGCTGGAGCCAGTGGGTTTATTTTGGAGATTGCTTGGAAAGAACTTGGATGTAACCATTTTCCAGTGTACAGCTGAAATCAAAACACCTTTCAATATTTGCCAATTCTTATTTCGAAATATCACCACACTTTTTTAAGTAGCTGGATGCTTTCAATCTGCAGGTCTGTCACTTTCACCCTAAATCTTGTATTTCAAAATTGAACTGAAATCTTGAATTTTGTCCAAAGTTTTGAATCAGCTCAATTTACGGACAAATATGGAAGGAAAAAAAAAAAACAACCTTCTAAATTTTATTCACCTTTCTTGTTGAATTATTATGCAGCTTGTCTGTGAATCCAAATTCAGTTCTGCCCTTTAGATAGCATTCATGTTTTTGTTTTATATCCTTTTTGTTTGGGTTTGGGTTTATATCCTTTTTCGCTTTCCACATGTAATTTTTTTTGCAGGAAGAGGTTTATACAGTTTTAGCTTTCTTGAATAATGAGCATGCTGCCAAGCCTTGGCTCTTTCAAACTGCTAAGTGCTGTTGCTCATTAGCATCAAATGCCACAGCCTATATCACTTTGCTCTGTTGCTCAGCGAGTACTACTGGCTGTTGTATTGGTTTTGTGTGGCAAGGGTTTGGTGGGGGAGGCTACAGGGGTGGCTTCTGTCAGCAGCTGCCAGAAGCTTCCCCTGTGTCCCATGGAGCCAGTGCCAGCCAGCTCCAAGGTGGATCCACTCTGGCAAAGGCTGAGCCCATCAGTGACAGTGGTAGTGTTTCTGAGATAACTTAATTAAGAAGACAAAAAGTGACTCCATGGGAAGCCCTCTCTGGAGCAGACTTCTGGAATGACCTGTGGCGCCATGGAGAGAGGAGCCCACACTGGAGCAGGCTTGGTGGCAGGAACTGTGATCCTGTAGAAGGGACCCATGCTGGAGCTGCCTGTTCCTGAAGGACTGCACTCTGTGAAGGGACCCACATGGGTGCAGTTTGGGAAGAACTGCAGCCTGTGGGAAGGACTTGCGTTGGAGAAGTTCCTGGAGCACTGTCTCCCATTGGATGGACCCATACTGGAGCAGGGGAAGTTACCTGTCCCTGATTTGGTTGGCAATGAATTAAACTAACTTCCCCAAGCTGTGTCTGTTTTGCCAGTGTTGGTAACTGGTAAGTAATCTCTCCCTCTCCTTATATCAACCCATAACCTTTTCATCATATATTCTCTCACCTGTTCAGCTGAGAAGGGAAAAGACAGAGTGGCTTTGGGCATCTGACATTCAGCCAGGGCTAACCCACTCTGGCTGTTAAAGCAGCAATTAATCGCTTTGATACTGAATGGATTCTGTAATCATCTGACCTGTTACTTAAAATAATAATCAAAGTTCTCTAATGGCTTGGATTATTTAATTCCTTTAGGAGTCTTGCAACAGATGAGAAAATTTTGCCATGCAAGCTAACTTACATTAGCTGGAGAGCTGCTGGCAAAGAATGCTTTTTAAATATAGTCAGGAAAAAGATGTCTGAAGCAAAAGCAGTGTGGGTGAAGGGAAAACAGGGTTTGGTAGGTGAACAGTGAGCAAGCCTGATTGCTTTCTGTTGCTCTTAACACATTTTTTGCTGCAATTTAGACTAGAGTTTTTGGAGCAAGATTTTTACAGTATTTTACCTGGCAGTAAATGCTGTATCAGTCAGGCTAAAGCAGTGTTGGATCTGGGTTAAGTTGTCAGAAATTTCTAAGTGTGTGCCTATCAATAGTAAGTAATTATGCATATGTTCAGAAGGAATTCTAGCCAAGGGAAAGAAGGCATGCAAATTTTTTTCCTCTCTAAATGTGGTGGAATCTGCAGTACCACAAAAGCATTCAGTAATCATTGACAGTTTAAAACTTTGTAATAGTGACCTGTATATGTGCTGAATGCCTTTTTATAAAGATATTTTCTCCATGTTTTCTAAAATGCTTAAATTGGGCAGCTTTCCCTTCATGGCACATGACAGCACTCCTATCTCAAATGTTTCTAGTGCTGCAGATACAAGAGTGGTTAGGTGGGACAGGAGTGGGAATCAGCCTGCTGCAGTGGTTGGACCACCAGAGAAGTTTTGCCCTCAGTCTTTAAATGGAAGAGCTAAAAGGAACTGAAGAAAAATGAAATAGCTGACAAGTAGTCTATACTGCATTTTTGACAATGCAAAACGACAAGTCAGGATTTCAACAACCTTTTAATGCTTAGATTTTGAATTTTGAATCAAATAGAGCTCAGAGGAATGAATGCAACCAAGTGTGGTGACTTCCTTTTTGGTATTAATTATTTTTCAAAAAACTACAACACGTGGCTTTTTAAATTAAATTTGCCTTTTTTTTTTCTTGCATTTTCACTTGATTATGGATAATATTTATTTGTGTGGCCCCAGTTGTAGTTGCTGAATTGGGAGGTTGTGTGGTCTTCCCCAACTACTGCATGTCTACAAACCTTTTCAGCACCAACTGAATACATGGATGCTTTATGTTTCAAAAAGAAAGGAGGGGATAGAACACAGACTGTGTTGCACAACTCAGAGGTTGGCTCAAGGTCTGGAATGTTGAATTAGAACTTTTGGTGTAAGAATTTTTCAGCTTAAAGTTCACAAAGAAACTGGCTTGAGCTATCCAAAGCTACTGCCCTGGTTAGAACTAATGATGTACTGTGGTGTGTAGTTGTGTATTAGCAATTATAAGGAAAAAGCAGATGCAAACCTTTAGTTCTCCTTCTGTAAAGAAAAGTCCAGGGCTCCTTCCTTAAATCTTTCAGATCTTCTGCCACGTGTATTATGTCACATGTAACTGATTAAAAATCATGTGGCCTTTTTTTGCATTATGTTTTTGTAAGAGCATTGAAAAACACTTCGATTCTAAAGCACTAAAGACAGTGCTTTAGAAATATCTGTAGCAGAACAGTGTAGGAGTTGGGCTTATTGTTTGACTTGATAGATGGGAAAACATCAACAGTTAACTTTGAAATATTTGGTGTACTGCTTTTTCTAAGACTGGAGAACCATACTTCACTTTTGAAATAGCAAGTGCACTTCACTGGCCTTGCTTTTGCTAACACCCATACAAAAAACAGAACAGGAAAAAAAGTCTATGTCTAAATTACAAACCCAAAGCTTTGAGGGAGAGGTGAGTGTGTGTAGATATGTCAGGGATGATAGTGGGTGATTTGAAAAGAAATTTCTCTACTTCTGTGACATGGGAAGGTCTGTTCCCAAAGGTTTGCACTTCAATGGCCAATTCAGCTGAATGGGTTTTGTCAACATCTGCCTGAAATTCGTTGCAGGATAAGGATGGGTAAAGTAAAAGCAAAACCCAGAAAACCCCAACACTACTGAAGTGATTCTGGAAACCCTTGGTGAAGGAGATGGTGAAAAAAAGTTTCCCCTTGTCCTCTGGGCTGTGATGAGTTGACCCCCAATCCTCCTTTTGTCTGGAACTGGGAGTGTGTGGGCACAGGCGAGTTTATCTGTGGCATTCTATTCTGCAGGTACAATGGATTCACAGCGTGCTTGTTGCCAGTAAATCAGTTGATAATGTTAATCAACCACTTGCTTCTGATCATCACCTCTTAGTGAGAGTAGAGACCTCAGTAGTGTAGATATTTTTGAGATATGTGGATATTGGGATGGACAGGGCTTGGCTCTCAGGGAGATGGGTCAGTTTAAGGCAATTAAATTGGGAAGAAAATGGATATACATGAAATACAGCAAAGGAGTTAAAATGACACTCTCCACTGGTCCATAAACCATGTGCCCTGTCTCAGGAAAACAGACTCTTAATCAAGTACAGGTCCTCCAGTCTTTCAGACATGTAGTAAATACCCTAAAAAAGGTACCATTCATTCAGCTGTAATGCTATTTGACTATAGTTTTCCTTGCCATTGAAAACCAACTTCTCCTTGTCTCAGGTGATGTGTGGTTACATCTTAATTGAGAATGTGGTATTCACTTGGGGTGTGTCTGGGAGTGTCAACAGAATCCGTGCTTCAATCTTGGTCCTGGATTTTGGAAGGATCTGAAATGCTCTAGGCATTTTTCAACAGATGTGATTCTCATTTGCACCTGTCAGACATGAAAAATGTTGTGAGGTTTGCAGCATCTTGTATTTTCAGAGGATTGGACTGTAAATAATGGGTTTTGGTTGGCATTGTAGTTGGTAGTGTCTCAAAGGCTGATATTGTGAACCCTGATTTACGTGGCTGTACAGGTACAGCCATAGCTGACACTTGGTGTAATTAAATTAATTAAATACCTTTGTGGGACTCAAGATTTGCAAAGTAGGTTTGACTGTAGCTGATTCTTGCTTAGACAATGTTCCTTCCCCTCCTGTCTCTGCAGTTTAATATCGAACTACTTCTTGATTGCATTGTTCTAACCCTTTACTCACTCAGTACAGACAAATGCTGAATCTTCAGGGCCTTCCTTTCCCTCTGGGACTTCTGTTGCAGGCACAGGTTTTACTCTGAGTCAGTAATAAAATAAGGTTGTGCTCCATGACCTGGAGAGGTTTGTCTTGCTGCCAGAGCCTGCAAACAGGGTGTTCAGGGCCTCATGCAATACCTGCTAGCTCACACCTGACAAAATGAGCTAATAAGAGTCGTTTCCAGTGCGCTCTAGATAATACAGGGTTGATGGCAAGTTTTCACTAAGTTAATTAAACTAGCAGCCTACTCAGAGCCTTTCTCAGAGAGCTTTAAAAGGTCCCAGTGGGATGGCTTATAAACTTTCTAAGTCTCACTCTTAGCTTGATGTATTTGGAAGCTGGTGTGTGCATCTGTGTGATATTCTGTGCTAGATGCAGCATGCAGTAATCCAGGCTTTCCTCAAAGTTAAACATTCTGTGATTAAATACTGAAGATAATAAAAGTAATTTTAAAAACTTCAGGTTAAGATTCTCTTTGAGGTTTTGCAATGTGTCTTGTGTCTCAGGAGGCTTAGATGGCATCCTGTAACCTGAATTATGAAGCAGTGGGTAGATGCTGACCCACTTATAGAGCTTGCAGAGAATAAATATTTGCCATAATGCTTTACTTCAGGTCCTAACCAGAGAAGATGGTCACGCAAACATGTATGGGAAACTGCTGTCAAATGTGCTTTTTTTCCTTGTTTTGTTTTTTTTTGTTTGTTTGTTTGTTTTTTCCTCACCTTCTGGATGAGTTGTTTCTTCATGCCTTACTGTTGGTTTAGGGAGCAGGTTGCCTTGTACATGGGAGTTAAAAGGTCACGCAGCTGGAGGGCTGTATTTGATGTTAAGGCAGTGTTCTGTAACCCATTTCACTACTCTACACCAACTGGCTATAAGAGACTGTCACGCTGTTTGCATCACAGAGTGCTTGGATACTAGAACCACAGCCTATTTCGCCTTTGACTGTACTTGTTTAGTACAACTGAATAACTTTGGACAAAGGAATGTATATGAGGTAAAAGAACTGGCAAATAAGTGCTGCAGAAAAGATTGTTAAGACTCTGAAAAAACTTACTTCCGCATTAATATTGCTTTTAATGACTCTGTGCGGATACTAAGCCAGGACCTCAGCCTTAGGACAGTAGGTACTTTTTAAAAGCATATATTAAGGAAGTTTCAAAGAAGGACTTCTCCTTTTAAAAGTTGGCTGAATCTTCAAAATTGGTAACACAGATGAGGAAGAAGCACAGACATCGTGCCTAAAATCCGATATGCTGACATATATCATGGCTGGCTCTCACACCTGGGACCTGAGCTCCAGGTTTTAATGCTGGCAGTCCAAGCCCAGAGGACAAGCTTCTCCATCTGTGATGTTTCTCTCTTTCATCACACAGCTCCAGCTCTGTTTGTAGTGAGGTGAGCAGGTATAGTTAACTGCTGCTCTCTGGAATTGAGGTGTAATGAAGGGTTCACTTTTTAATGTTTTTACTTTGGTTAAAGTAAACTCTTGCCACACTCTCACCACTGCTAGCCAGCTGTTTTAGAGCAGTGAAATATGCCATAAAATATGTCATTTGATCTCTCATGAATTACATGCTTGAGTCGAGAAATGTATTTTTTATCAAGTGATAGCTTTGTTGTAGAACAGCGAATTACAGATCGGGAGATGAGCAGGAACACAGATCAGGCTGGTGCCCTGTGCTTCAACTTCAATAGACACTTTCACTCTGTGCCTAGGTAATATTTTTTACTTCGTCATTCATACCACTTTAACTATCAATGCCACTGGTTGCATATACCTAAGGATTCTGATGCTTACTTATTGAGAAAAGAGAACAGAAATGCTTCTTAGATTAGTTTCCAGTGGTGCACTGGCTGCATGAAAATAGGTGAGAGGATAAATTCCCTAAACTGTAGTCTCGAGTGAGGTTGTGCAGCTGTTCCAAAAGATGAGTTAACCGCTCACCCATGAGGATTTCCTTAGTCAAGAGGACAAATAGAAATTAAGTGAGGTATTTGATTTGCTTGACTTAAATTTATACACATGAACTGTAAAAAGAGAAAATCAGCATATCCTGTAGCTGTGGTGATACCAGGTTAGTATCCAGCAAGCAGTGAAGTGTCAAGATGCACTGTGTAGCTGCCTGGTGGTTCAGAAAGCACATCTTCTGCTTCTGCCCTTGCAGAGTGGAGCTTGGTAAAACCATGCTGAGAAATGTGAGGAGTTCAGTTGCTGTGTGTGCACTCTTTTGTCCCCTCCTTATTAAATAAAGAGACCATGTATATCCCTCTGCCATGGAACCTGTCATCGCGATCAATAGGTTTCAGGATGGCAGAATTGAACAGGTGTAGCAGTTGCTTCTCCAGTGAAATTGCTGCAGTGCTGACTCGGATATTTTCAGTGAGCTGTAAAGCGAGTGCTTTTGACTAAAATATCCTTTTGTCTTGGATTCTTCCCTGCAGTTTATTATTGTGTCTGGAAGATGCCTCCCACTGTGAGTTGTGGACTTTCAGCTTAATGTCAGTACTCATTAAATTGTAGGAGCAAAAAAAATTTAACGGACTGGAGTTAAACCACAGTAGAAGGAAAAATTTGGTGCACAGTTCCAGGGAGTTTGCTTGCTTTTAATTGCTGCAGACAGCTTAGGTATGGTAGGTACTTCATAGCAATATTTCATAGACGTGTGTTAAAATAATCTAAACCTTCTCACCTCCTGCCAGGTGGGGTTGTACATATGGAGGAGCTCAATCTAATTGTTGCAGGCATGGAACAGATGGGGTTTTACTGTCTGGAGTGCTGGGAGTGCCTATGAGAGCAATGTCAGCAAGATCCTTGCCCCAAACAGCACTTGCTGAGACACAGTTTGTTGCAGGAAGATTGGCTTGGAAGCTTTACATAAGTCTCCAGCAGCCATGGTTGTGATGGCATGCATGAGAGAAAAGGAGAGAGGATTTGTGTTCATTTTGATCTCTGTATAGTGTGTAATTTACTTGCCACCTTGTGCTTGACCAGTTTCCAACATACCGCATGGTAGAACACTGAGCTCCTACCACCTTGTTGGTTTAAAACACTTTGTGGTAGTGATCGCTCTTATTTCCATTTCATAAAGGAGAAACTAAGGTGTATGAGAGGGAGAGTGACCTGCTGTGGCAAATCACACAGAAACTAGTTGCTTATTGATTCCTGTTCCTGAACAACAACAGCTTTATCTCAGGCCTCCTTTTTGTAGTAAAGCAGCTTTGTGGAGTGTGATGGAAGACAGCTATGCCCTTTCCTGCTTGCCTATTCCTAGCCTTCATATTGGATGAAGCTTAGTGTGTGCTGGAGTATTTGTCCATCTCAGATGGTGCCAGTTTTCATTGTGGAGAGTGGGTGAACTGGCTGCCTTTGCCGTGCCTTCAGTTTTACTCAGTGAAGACTGAGATGCATTCCCTGCTGCCCAGTGCGCTGTGCTGGCACGAGCAGATGAGAAGATGAATGTCTGCAGCTTCTATAAAGTCACCCTTGATTTCCTGTGGAGGGGTAAATACCAGCCAAGAGCTGCTGCTTTTCTGTTCTACTCTGGCGGAATGTAGGAAGTGAACTTGTGGTACTGCTTTTTTTATAAAAGAAATATTTAGGAATCCACAAGAATGCTTTATGTCAGGCACTGCATGCTGGAACTGTGAAGTAGGTGCAAAGGCTAGGTTCATGCAAGGAATGATGGCTCAGCAATCCCATCTCTATAATAAGCTTTGCAGCCTTTCTGTTCTTCTCTTAGCCTACTTTCAGCACCTCTACAGTGCTTTACTTTGCTGCTCAGGGTAAGAGGACAGTTTTGTCTTATGGGACTCTGGCAATGTAGCTGCTGTCAGGCAAGAGTGGGTATTAGACAGCTCATCTGCAATAACTTGATGGGGAGAGTCTGGAGGTCAGAGAAAACGTGCTGAAGAAATGCTGCCTGCCTGAGCATAGTGATTTTGCTTTCCCTGCACATTGGACCCGGACCAGCTCCTTGTGAGGTTAAGGAGGGCGAGGCACCTTCCTTGCAACGGTGGGTCACCTGGGCTGGAAGGTCTGTTAGTTGTGGGACCAGTACCTTCGTGTTGCTGGTGTATTTCACTCATCACACCTGATGCTACAACTAGTGACAAATTAAATTAAGGAATTAATTAAACCTTTTCTTTCCGTAGGTGCCATATTAGTTTTCATAGGAGCCATTCCAGTCAGCAGACTTTGCATCTTCACAAGTTATTTTATTCTGGGCCTCTCTGCAGGGCAGCACTGGTTGTTTCTGTTTATCAAGAAGTAATGCTAGGCAATTTTTAAAGATTATAAACCTAAGTTTTTAAATGTTACTGTTTAGAGAGCTACTACAGCCACTGCAGAAGCAAATCCTGTTGCAGTGAACACAGTGAGGGGAGAGGAATGCAGCTTACCTGGAGGGATTCCTTCTCTCACCATAGCTCTAGGTGAGAACCACAGTGTGATGTCTCTATTTGGGGAACAAAAAAAAACCCAGTAGGGCCCACATGGAGATTCTTCTGCTTCTCACCTTCCAGCATATGTGTTGTTGAGGGAGAAAGGGCAAGTAACAGTCACTTCAGGACTGGCCAATTTTTGCAGCCTCAAGAATAGCCAAAGTAGTAACTTTCCACCAATTAGAGCTTTCCAGTTTGCAGAGGACAGACTGCCCTGGGATAATTTGCTGTTTCTCTGATCCTCCCTGTTCTGCAGTTTTTCACTTCTGTTTATCTTGATCCTATCTGCCCTTGTATCTCTTTTTTCATATCTCTCTGCTTCTTCCTTCAGTATTCTTTCTGTGTTTTTTCTATCCATAGTTTACTCAAAGTGAAGTGTTTTGTGACACTCAGTAAGCAGTGGCACTGTTACATATTCTGTTGCCAGTGCACTTTTCTTTGCTTTCCCTGTTCTCTTGCATTTGAAATCCTTAGACCCTTGGGCAGAGGCTTTCCAGCACTCTGGGTTGGTACAAATACCTGTTACAGTGGGACCCACTTTTACTGTCTAATAACATGATTGATACATCTAGTACAAATAAATGATTCATCTGCACTTTGAGGTTCCTAAATCAGGGTGATTTTTCCTGTAATCATTCTCTTCTTCATGAAGAATTAAATGAATGCAATAAATATGCAATAAATGCAAACATACATAAATGCAAGGATCCTAGATTGTTCATCCTGAGAAATATGCAGGTCCATTCATCTGTGTCTCTACATGTTTCTGGCATCATGGTGTGTTGGTAGCTTGGAGAGCTGAACAAGGAAGTGATGTGAGATGTGTGTTTTTTGGAGACCGCTGGTATGCCTCGTATATTTACTGGGAGATCCACATCTCTCCCCAGGAGATTGAGGAATAAAGAATGTGGAGATCGCTTGTGATCTGCCTTAGAGCACTAAGCAATAACCTCAAGACAAGACACTGGGAGCCCGTTTTTTAATTCCTGAGTCTTCTGCTTATTCAGCATCCTCCCTTTGTCCAGTGACAGTCTCCTCTTGTCAGTTCACTGCTGAACTGTTGATCTGTCAGAGGAGATGGTGTTGCTGAAGTGACATCTCTCAGTCCTCTGAGAACTGTGTCCCACAAGTGCTGTGAAATTTGTATGACAAATGGCACCAGCCCCACCGAGGGACTTAGCAGTGTGGAAACATGTAAGTGCACGTACTATGGAAGGCTATGTGGGAACTGCAGCATTTTGTCTTTCAGTTGACACTTCACCATTTTCTTGCTTTACAAATGTGTTGAAGATGTTCATGCTTCATGAATACCAAACACCACAAGGGTTTTAGTTTTTTTTTCCCTGTGATCAATATGAAGATCTCAGTAGAACACATCATCACAAATCTTTTCTAAGTGCTTTAACTGCTCCCTTCCCCCTCCCCAAAGCTACTGGCTGGTATGGCAGTAATTGAGGCAATCACAGTGTAAAAATAAATAATTGCCGAGGATCAGCTGTTATGTGCTGGTGTGGGAACTAATGGTGGCAGAACCACTGGTTCTTCTGTCAGTAACAGGGAGACTGTATTTCAAAGTTCTGGTCTCTCATTGTCTCCAGGATCAAATGCCAGTGAAGAGTCATCTCTGCAAAGTGAACTCCAGCTGTTAATCAGTGAATATCCCAGGAGGCCAGTTGCTAAAAACATGCCCCAGGGACAAGATGTATTTTGAGAGATGGAAGAATAGCAGTGGTGTATGAGAGTAGCTGATGCAGAAAGGTGCTTTTTGGCCTGGCAGTGGAATTTCTCATAGTAGATGAGTGAGGAGGAGCTGCAACACATGCAAAGCTTGGCCCAGGTGGGTATGTTGGGCAATAAGAACCTGGCTACACAGAGCCAGGATTGAATCCAAGCTCTTCATGCTTCTCTGCCCCAGGCTGCCTGTGGGTTCAGGAAAACAGCTCTGCAGATGGTCAGGCTGGGGAGGAATTCTTCATAGTTAAAACAAATTAAAGAGCTGAATTTGATCTAATCACTGAGGAGTTGTCCATTCACCTTTTGGGAAATGAGGAAGGAGACTTGAATTCTTTTCCTTCCTTAATGTCTATTGATTGTTACTGCAGTGGCAGCTGCTTGCTGGTTTTGCTTTCACTGGGTGAATCCCAGCTGTGATTGCAGGTGCCGGTCCAGTAGCTCACATCCAAGCAGGAACTTGTGAGCAGGCGGCCCATGTTGAAGTGCTTCACAGCAGTGGGTACAAATGAATGCTAAATCTGTTCCCTGGTAAATGTTGGAACCATGTGAGTGCACTGAACCCGTCTGAGCTGCCAAACCTTCTGTCAAGCCAGAAGTTAAGTTGTTGTAAGTCTGTGTTCCATTTTCTTTCAATAACTTGCAGTGTGTCCTGTAGGAGTATAAATATGACTCCAGCTAGGCACGAAACATGCATCTTGAAAGCCAGAGTGCTGGAGAGGCTGGGTAATGGACAGTGTGATTGTGACTCTGGTCACACTGAAATGGGAAGAGGCTGGGCGTGTCTCGTCCTGTGTGTTTGTCCTCCAGAGGGAAGCCTGGTAGAGGCAGTGCTGAGTTTGTTTTCTGGATGTAACTGTCAAGGTTGGTCAGAAGGCAGACATCCCCCTGTGCTGAGGGATGCTGTAGGAGCAGCTGCAGGAGTGACTGGCCCTGTGTGCTGACTGGCACCTGGTGTGTGGATGAGGTGTGGCTGGGAATGTTGCAGTGAAGGTAGCACAGCCAGGAGGGCGAGCAAGATGATCCTGTCCTGCTGCTCTGATCTCTGAGACCCCACCTGGGGTGCAGTGTCCAGCTCTTTTCTGTCCTCAGCACAGAAAAGACATGGACTTGGTGGAACCAGTGCAGGGGAGGCCATGAAAGTGTTCAGAGGGATGAACCCTCCCATGAAGACATGCTGAGAGAGCTGGAGAAGAGAAGGCTGTGGATAGACCTTATTGTGGCCTTTCAGTACTTAAAGGGGTCTTATAAGAAAGCTGGGGAAAAACATTTTAGCAGAGCTTGTTGCAACAGGATGAGGGCTAGTAGTTTTAACTAGGAGAGTTGATACAGATTATATATGAGAAGTAAGTTTTAAACAATGAGGGTGGTGAGGCATTAGAGCAGGGTGGATGACCCGTCCCTGGAAACATTCAAGGTCAGGTTGGATGGAGCTCTGAGCAACCTGATCTTGTTGAAGATAATCTGCAGGGGAGTTGTGCTAGATGAGCTTTAAAGATCCCCCTACAACTGAAACTGAAATTTCTTTGAGCCTAGGAATTGCACATTCTGTTTGGGTTGGAGTTTTTTTGGGTTTGGTTTTTTTAATTTTCCCCAGCTCCCACTCTCCACACCTTCCACACTCTTTATCTGTGTATTTAAAGAAGTAAGGATGCCTCTAGGTAGGTTTTTATCCACTCACTCTGATTGGCACTGCTGAATAGCATGTATTCCTAGACTGGAGCACAGGCTTAGTTGTGATGAGGTCTGGAGAAAGCAGCTGAAAGTCCTTCTGCAGCAGGAGGAGTAGGGAGGAGGGAACACATTAAAGTACAACAGAGAGAACTGGAGTGAATTTTCATGCTGATGAATATGAGAGTGGAAGCCCTGACTGCTGCTGCAGTGTAATCTGGCTGAGCAAGTCTCAGAGGCACAGTCAGAACTCATCTGTGCTGAGCACTGCCATGGCCTGTTCCCATGATGAATGTTTCCCTCAGCAGTGGGTCTCATGAGTAATATCCCAACTAGAGCAGTTGCAAACTCTATCCCAGAGAGTCTTTACTGTCCTGCCATATATCTTTGCAGCAGCACCTGACAAGCAGAAGGAAGGCCAAGGAAATGCTCCATCTGCAGTTTGGTGGGGTTTTTCCCTCAGTTGTTATTTTACTTTCAATTTTAGATTTCTCACATGTGCTTCTAGATCCACCTAGAAGGGATAGGGAGTGGTGTGGGTTGATGCAGCTAGTGAGAGAAAGGAGGCAGAAGAGCAGGAGTGATCAATGTTTGTTGCTGTGTTTGGGACTCTGGCATAAGTTCTCTCTAATGATCTAAACTGGGAATGAGGACTGAAGTCACTATGCTAAGAATTCAAAATGTAGTGGTTCTAGTGATGGATGACTACAAGTAAGAGCCAGCTACAACATTTTAAACTGAGTGAAAATCTAATGCAATAAACCATCATCTTCATTGTATCAGGCAACAAAGTTCTAGAAAGTGTTGGGAGACACTGAGGAGCTGCAGTTCGCTGAGCAGGATGGAGCAGGGATGGCAAGGTTTGCTGTAGCACTGCTGGAATGCAGAGCAATTTGCAGCCTGTTCCCAGCAATTCCCCCTGCCAGAGCAGCAAGCACAGTCCAGTATCTGCTGGGACAAATGCACTCATGTGTAGGACAGTGCCTATGCTTCCAAGTTCCAGCAAGCTGGTGTCACGATCTGCATTGGCCTCAGCAGGGAGTGTGCCTTCGGCAAAGCAAACAGTACTTTGTGGTGAGGGAGGAATTTCTTGCAGGACTGGCTCCATGTGCACCTGCTCAGACTGGCAGGGAATTTCTGCTGCATCTCTAAGCTATTCCTGAGACCTCTGAAAATTTCCCTCCTTTGTTTCAGAGCCATCATCAATCACTTCAACCCGAAGATAGAGTCTTATGCTGCAGTGAATCACATATCACAGCTCTCTGAGGATCAGGTAAGCCAGGCATGCCATGGCCTTTTTTCATGTTGACCTCTGGAATATGGGTGTTCAGGGTACCTTGTGCTCACTGGCACTCATGGTGTGACAGCAGCAAGAGAGATGCAAGCAGGACTCTCAGGCTCCTTGTTCAGCTGTGGGTGAGAGAAAGAAAAGCAAGAATTACTTTAGCCAATTTTATCATCACATACAGAGATTTTGGTCCCATAGATGTAGAAGGATGGGTACAAACAAGAAAAATATTCAGCATTGTCAGCAAGTGTGTTTGGAGACTGTGAGGATGCTGGCATTTAGAATGGGACAGGAAGGTTTTGGCAGCAAACTTAGTTATAAGAGAATTGTTGAGCATAGTTTGATTTTTTTCTTTTGGTGATATTGGGGACCTAGAACTCTGACAACAGCTGGTAGAAATTTTCTAGGGTAATTGAATTCAGTTAGGTTCAATTTTAAAAAGCAGAGGTTTTTAATAAAGAGGATGATCGTGTTAGGTTTCCCTTGCTTATTTTGGCCTGGTTTGCTATCTTCGTATTCTGCTTGTATTGCATAAATTTGTAAAGGTGGCTTTTTGAAAATAGACTAGTGTGAGTGGTCTCAGCAATGGAAGAGATGGCCTATTTCCCAAAATAAAATATCAGAATTATGCATTAATCACTCTTAGAGAGATAAACTAGTCTGCAGGAGCATGTGGTGGACAAAATGCAGAGCTGTCATGAGAGCTTGGGGAATCATCCCAGGCACAGCTGCATCAACAACTCTGGACCTTCTGGAGAAGAAATTGTTTATGCAGTCCAGGATAGATTTCATTTAAGTCACCTTGGGTTGCTCCTTCCACTGGATGAGATCCCATACTTGTGCTTGCTAAAAGGTCCTAACTGTATCCTGCTCTGCAATTAATTTCTCTTTCTGTCCATGATATTTTTACTATTTCTTGATTATACCCTTCCATGTTTCCCACTAACATTTTCATTTATTAACCTACTTGATCTGTAATAAGTAACACCCCAAAGACTTGGGATGAATGCTGTACTGATGCAGTGGAGGAAAAAAGGTGACCCCTACTGGTTTTTATTCTCTTCTTGGTATAATTGGATAGAAGAACATTGGTTTTAATTTACTCAATTTTCCTTATTGTTCTGCCTCTGAGAGTCACTGTATCCACAGCTATGCTTTGTGATGGTTTATGTTATCAATCCTCATTCATTGATGATACAGTGATTACATCAACCCAGGCCTCTAAAAAAGAAAAGCCTTTGATAGCCCAATTTAAAACTGGAGGCTTGGATAGAGGGGAATTTTGCAGTCTTTGAGTTAGTCTGAGAAAGGAAATGAGCTTTTCACTGTCAGCTCTGTGTAGTATTCATCCCCCAGCAGTTCAGGGAGGTCAGGTTAAATCCTTTCTTCCTTGTGTGTTATTCTTTAAATAAAATCCCTAGCAGCAGGCAGATAATGAAATCAGTGCTGATGCATGAAGCATTTTGAGGAAGATGATTAGGAAGTTGAAAGACAGACAGATTTCTCTTTTTTCTTTTCTCCCTTCATACTTTCTCTCAACATAGGGAGAACATCAAACAAGATAAAGCAATAATAGCCCCAGATGAACTGCAGAGATATAAAGGAGATGTCACTGTGGTGAGGGAGTGTGTGGTCCCAGGGTGTTTATTCAGCACTTTGCAATTTACTGCACAAGGAGGACAGGGATGGAGACTTCTTGCCTCCACTTTCAGTTATGCCAGTGAGCTGAGGTCTGAGTGCTTGGGCTGTGGTTTCCCCTCTGTCAGTAGCTGTGAGTACATAGACATACTGGTAGTTGGCCCAGATCAAGCCCAGGGTCTGGCTTTTGTGGGCTAACAGAATTTACTGTTTTCATTGTGTGAGCTGTTCAGCATGTGTGTGGGAAGAGGAGGGATCAAGCTTGCCTTTTGGCTGCTGCAGTCTCTTTCCTTTTTTGTTTTTCCTTCCAGCTATACCTTTGTTTTAACTTGTGTGTTCACTTAATTACCCATTTCTCTGCTCTCCTTTAAATATTTTCTACACAGAATCCACCATCCTTTATAGCCCTGTCTTTTGAAGTGTACCACATTGGAGTATTTAATGCTAACATTTAGCTTGTGTGTCCACGCACAGATACTACATTTGGGACTGGTCATTTCCTCATTTGAGTTATTCCAGTAGTTTCTGGAGACTGGTATTTCTTTACTGAAAACATTTGTTTGTAGAATTTTAAGGGTCAAACTTTCATTTTAATGAAGATTTCCTTCTCAGACACCAGTCTTTCACCAGATTCTCATATGACTGCTTACACTCCTCTGTGGTATCTGAGAATCTCCTGCTAATCAGGCAGATATGACTTTGACATAGCTTTGTCTGAAGAGGAATTTCCAGTTGCTCTGCTTTGTTTCAAATTCACCTGAAGCTAAATTCTGACACTCTGTTCATATGTTAGATTATTTACTTAGTTAGTTAGTTTTATATTTTAATATCCTTAAATGTAGCTGAGTAATCAGCTGAAAGAGATTTTGCTCTATCTTCTTATTTTCCTAATCCTATTGAAGCCTTTATTACCTTGTTAATTACTAATGTCCATTTATTACTGTTCTAAGTCTTGTCATTTCAGTGCTTTCTCCTTTATTATTTACAAGCATTAATTTTAACAATATTACATGCTGGGGGGATTTGTAGGCCCTTGAAAATGACGAGCGTGGGATTGTTTTAAGCATAGGCTGTTAATGCCACTGTATGTTCTCAGCGCTAGAGATTTACAGGAACTGTAGTCTGAATGTACAGGTTTCTGGTCTAGGCAAGTATATTTGTAAGACTTCATGGAACTGCTTTGCTGACTGTTGTGGGATTTATCCCATGTTAAGGAGTTTATCCAATGTTCAGGTCTGAAATACTGGAAAAGATCTTTTCCATCCCATAGTCTCTCCAGCAAAGAGTGGGAGATTCCCAGGAGCAAGCAAATGATGAGCCACTTCAGTCTGTAAACACCATGGGATCCTCAGTGCCTTCTGCAAAGCATTTCCTTGCCAAGGCAAACTCAGAATCCTTCCTAGTCATTTGCTGTTTTGACCTTGCTGTAGTTCCTCACCATGAAGCAGGGAATGTCTTGGCCAGTTATTGGCATCTTTCCTCAGTTGCTAATTTGTTAAACCTGACTTCAGTGTTAATTTGTTGTTTTGTGGTATTCTCTCTCTCAACACGCTTGGTTCCTCCCTGCACATCCTTTAAGGGACTGAAAGATGCTGCACAGTCAAAAAGATCAGGTTAGCCATTAACTGCCGATGTAATTTTAGCTCTTCCATGCAAGTGATTATTCCCATGTCTTCAAAGAGGTTTTGGTACATTCTCGAGTCAAAGGGCAAAATAGCCTTTTATGAAATGAATTCACAGGCTTATCTTTACTTTCCAGATGATTGGACTGCCTTGTACTTAATGTGTTGGAGGCAGTAGACTTTCTTGGTGCCATATCTGATCTGAAAAGCTCCCAAAATATTTTCTAGCATAAGCAGTTACAGAGAACAGGGTCAAGGCAGTGAGGAAACAGCAACACAAGCGTTGCTCTGGAAGAGCAAATGCAGACAAACAGGATGAAAACACAGCATGAATGGTCTAGGTGGGCTCTCACATCTGCCCTTTTCTGGTTGTTAAAGAGCAGCTGTTTGTAAGAAGGCAGCTCTCTGCCTGAATGCAATGTAGCAAAGCTTTCAAGAAAGGCTAAAGTGAGAGGAACCCAGTAGTTTTGGTTGAATCTTCTCTGAGGGGGAATGTGTTGTGTTGCCTTGCATGCCACTCAAGTTTTGTGCCTGTTAGAAAATTGCTCACTAAAGTCTTGTTTTCTCTTTGGCATTTTTTTTTCTCCACTATTTCCTCTCAAAGGGTCTTCAAATTGAGATGTCAGACATGTACGACTGATAATGCTTGTTAGTTAGGAACAACATCTCTGTGCTTTTTTTAGTAGAAGCCCCTCTTTCTTCCCAGCCACAGTGGGGATATTATGCCATCTCCAAAATGGAGGCAAAGTTCAGTGTGAGAGACTGCTGTGAGCACCTGTATTATGTCTGATAATTGCAGATGGAAAGTGCTGGGAGCCAGCACAGATTGTGATGGAAAAACAGGACAACTCTATCACTTTTGAAATTGTGACAAATGAGTGTAATACTTGGGTTGTTTCACGCTGTAGTGCCTCTGTAACTCAGGTAGAATCATAGAATTGTTTCAGGTTGGAAAAGACCTTTAAGATCATTTAGTCCAACCACTAACCCAGCACTGCCAGTAGCTGCAATCCAGTTTGGTTAGGCAATCTCACAAAGCCATTTCCCTTTCACTGAGGTCATACTTCAATTGCTGAATGCTTCTCCTTGCCACCCCAATCCACATGGCCTTCTGTTACCAGGTAAGGCTCTGAGGAACTAACCTGCAGTGCTGTTCAAGGAGGTTCCACAAGTGACTTGCATAGAAAGACACAAAAGGATGTACTTGGTTTTAGGTGCCCTAAAATGTTTTAATTCCAAGCCATTGATGTCAGGGTTTATTCAGTTTGTTCTGGTTTCCATAACTAGTAGCAAAACCACTGGCAGATACCAAATGCTTTGTCTTTTTTTAGCACTGCTGGCAGTGGTGTTAAAAGCCTCTTGGCAATGTCTGCGTTCGATATTTTTTAAATGCCGAGTACTGTCAATGCTAGGTGCTACCACACTAAATCTCCCTAATCTCTTACATTAATAGAACATGTCATGAGGACTTGAGAATTACTTTATAATGGCCTTGGCATAATGGTGCTGCACTTCTGAAATGCAGTGAGCTTTGGGGTAGAAGGTCTCAAGCCTGCTAGTGTTGTGTTGCACATAGTAGTGGGAACATGAGACTCCAGCTAAGGAGGGATCACCAAGACAAGGCCTTAATTTAAAGTCATCATGTCTTTGCAAATGAGGCAGGGATGTTGGTTTTCATGGTCTCATTACAGACACCTACTCATGACTAATGGCTTGAAACAGATTTTATCGTTTAAATAGAAAGAGCAGAGCTGCACCGGGTGAAATTGGGAAGGATCTATATAAAAAATGTTCTTGAAGTGGCAAATTGCTGGTTTGCTTAGCTGATGGGAGTTTTCTCTGGTTTAGCTATCGTCCTCTTTTTTTGTTGTTGCTTTTGTGGCTTTTTGTTTTATCAGAGAAATGTGTCTGCTATTTACTAACATCTCAGACTCTGCTTTATGCAGTGTGCCAGGCTGAGTGGGTCTGAACAGGCTCCAAGGTCTGATCAGCTTTGCAGCAAGGAGATTTGAAGCTGGAGGTGAGCTTTGGAGCAGTGACTTTGTGCTGTGTAGTGCCTTTTATTAACATGCAGAATGCAGTAAACTGTGCGTCAGTGGAAGGAGGGGGGACAACTGTGCTAGGCCATTAGAGAGATGAAAGAAGGACTTTGATTTTTAAAAACAGCTGCTACTGGAGAGATGCAACCCTATTCCAGTAAGAAATGGGAGAAACCTTTCCATTCCCTTCCTTCAGGCTCAACACAAAGGTGCCCCAGCATCCTACCTCTTTTAACTGCTCTGGGCCTCAGAGGCAGCGTGACCCCAAAAAACCTTGGCTGCTTCTAGAGCAGGGGAATCTTTCCACCCTTTGTGCACTGCAGATGCTGAGGCATGTTTTCCTTCCACCGCTATTGTGAGCTGCCCTCTTGGGCAGATAAGGGACTGCCTTGAAGTACAAACTAGTAGCAAAATAAGTCCATTAAACTTCAAAGCAAGGCTTGCCTTCAGTTCTCATGGCTGTTTTCACATCCTTGCCTGGCTTTTCGACTGCAATAGGGACTGATAAGGGCCTGAAGTCTGCAGTAGTACAGGTGACCATGCTGGACTTAGCTTGGAAGAGTTGCCTTTGGGGAGCTGCTACTCTCTGCTGGCTGTAACTGAGTGTAGTCTTCTGGAGCTAGGTAAGTTTCTGTGCTGGGGCTACAGAAGCTGCACCCAGTGGTGTGAGTTATGAGCCCAACCTGATTCACAGCTGGGAGTGGCTGAGCGTCAGCCATAGCTTCAACTTCGTAATAAGCTCCCAGTCCACATTGTGGAGACAGACTGATGTTGCTCTAGTTCCAGTGCTTGTCCTCTTTACCAGTTTTTTGTTTCACAAAAGACTTCTCAGATGCCTGGCAGATTTGCTTTATATATACTTGTTTTGCTCATACTTGCTTTTTATTGCTTCTAAACCTAGAAAAGGGGCTGTGGGTAGCTAGAGGAAGGGGCTGCAGGGTGGGGTCTGAACTCCTTCCTGCTGTCACTGTGCTGCTTTGAGAAAACCTTGAGCCCTGTGTCCTCCTGAGTGAGGGAAGTCCTTGGGGAGCCAGGCAGCATTTGAAGTGCTGTGTGATCTGCCAGAGAAGGCTGCTGAGGAAGTGTGGAGCAGTGTTACGGATTCTCGTCACTGTTAAGTGCCTGTATAGGGCAGGGAAAGCTCCACAGAGGATTGCAACAGAATGATCAAAACAGTCTGCATTTATAGAGATTAAATTACAACTCTGCATATCTGTGATTAAAGCAGAAGCTGTCAGCGTCTGGCTTGTGTGAACGCACAATTCAATTTGCATTTTGTAAAACTTCAGATTGAGAAGGTTCTTTAATCCCTTGTGAAACAGGAACAATAGGTGTTGGCTTTTGCCATAATGCCTGTAGATACCATGAAGACGACTTTGGTCATCCTCTGTAAAGCTGGATTTATAGCAGTGTGATTCGTTGCTCTAGTCCCAAACTCCATCCTAAGCTTCCTTACACTCAGTTGTCCCTCTGCTTGGGAGTCCTAAAAGCAGACAGGCTACAGCCTCCTGTGCTTCCTGTGCCAGCTACAGACAGCAGTGTGGCTGTGAGCAACCATGCCTGGAGTCACATTTTCCTCTCACAAAAGGGGACTGACTGCAGTGACTGCCAGCCCTGCTCATTCTGGGGTTTTTTTAGGATAAAACGCCTGCCTTTAGAGACTGGTACTCTTCCTTCTCTCTGGAAGTATCCTGCTGTTACAGATGATGTTTCTCTGCCTTCCTTTTCTGGATCCTCTAGCTGGAGCTGCAGCTGTTTCCCAAAAGTGACAAATTGGGTCATCGCTCTGATTTCAAAGTGGGAAACAAATGGAGCTATGTGGTCTCCACCCCTCCTGGAGCAGGAGAGTAAATCCTGCTGAGCCAAAAGGTGCCACATCTGAACAGAGCTCCACTCAGCTGAAAGATGAGTTTTTTTGGCTCTCTGACATCTGACATTTGAATGTTAAGACAGTACGTAGAAATTTATTCTTCACAGTAGGGACTTCAAAGGCAAACCTTTTAGTAGTGGAGAGGATGACATCCCTGCTGCGTGTCACTCTTCCTGTCTTCATGGGACATCTGAGGCAGGCAGTGGGATTGCTCTGGGAACCAAGATGTGTACTCAAAAGAGTGCAAGCTGGAGGAATGGATGTCTGGAGAGATGGAAGCTGGGGAAGGTAGTTCATCAGCCAAGTGCCAGAGGCTACAAATCAATTCCACTGCCTTAGTCAGAGGGCCCTTGGATTCCCCCATGGCTCAGTTAAGGCACAAATAAGCTCCTGGGGAGCTAAGTATTGCTGGCAGCACATGCTGTTTGAGCAGCAGCATCTGCCTCATAGCTGGCAGGGGTGTAGGCCTGCAGAAGGATTAATTCATAGCCCTGTGTTTGCATTCACCTCAGCACCTATTTGGAGGAGCTCCTCTTTCACATTTTCCGATCTATAGATTTGCGTTCTCCACCAATAACTGCTTCCCAGCAAGAATTTCTAAGAGGAAAAATGTATTCTGGTCTCCCAGACAAAAAACTGGTAAATTTTTGTGGAGCATTGTCTGAAAGTACATATGATTTTAGAATAAACTGGTGTGACCCAGCAAACATCACTGGTATCAATGTTAACTGGTGTGTCACAGCTGTATCAATGTTAGTTTAAACCAGCAAGCTTTTCTCTTCCATGAAAACAGGTCTTAGTTAGGATGACCTCTGGGAGTAAGATGGATAAGTATGGAAAATCTGCTGTTACAATCTCAACAATTGGAGAAGGCAGTGATGTGCAGACTGTCACCTAATAGCATTGTTTCCAGTGACTCCTGCCAGATGCCTTAGCCTCATAGCTGGAAACTTTGCCACTAAGTGTCACTGTGTGCAGAACCCTGCTAATGAAATGTCGTGCTGAAGGCTTATTTGTGCACAAACCCTATTGTGGTTTCCCAAGTGTATTTTCCTCAACAGCTGTAATTTGGCAGACTGCATTTGTTTTTGAGTTGGATGTAAAAACACACAAAGAATGCTGTTGAAATCATACTCTGTGGCTTCCTGACTACTCAGAAAATACTGGATTTGAGTCCTATGCGAAAGCTGTAGAAGTTCTTATGAGTGCTTCTCCCACTTGTGATGGCATGAATGAGCTGCTATCTCTGAGACAGTGACAGCTGCTTGCAGGGACAGACAAGGCGTCATTATAGCAATGAGATTTAGAATCAGAGAGCTGACATGAGGAGGCTAGCTAACTCTTTTTGGGGTTCTTTGGCTTTAGTAAGGTTTGCAATACCTTTTTCAGAGCAAACTGAGCTACCCTGGAGCCCCATGAGCATGTTTGACACAATGGAAAGCTGGAAGTAACTGTATTGTGGGAATACTGTGAGAATCTGGACACTGCTATCAACTCCCCTCTGGTTATATTTTTTCAGCATATTGTAAACCAAGCTATTGCTCTTCCTGCAAGTAAGGCACCAATCTTTGCAATTAGGTAATGCATTGTACTTTGAAGCCTTCTTCTAGTTCAGTGACAAGTAATGTTACAAACTCAGGACAAATCAATCCATATGTGAATCTGAAAGTCACACAGAGCCCTGACATGTCTCTCATTCTGCCAGTAGTTCTCTTTCCAAGTGTTTAAAGGAAGAGTGCTTAGCTGGCTGCTTAATGACTGAGTCTCCCTTTCCAGTTCTCTTCTGCAGTAGAACTATATATACCCCTCCCCAAACCTAGATAGCAGCCTCTGCTCAGCTGTGTTGTGGTAGTGGTTTGCTGGAGTCAGGCATCTGTCCAGCTTGCAGGAAACATTAACTCTGTCACTGCAGAGTTTATCTGTTGTTTTATAAGCACTTTACAACACATGGATCTAGATGGAGCTTTATTTGACTGTATCTGCAGGTGGTTTTGCATGTTTCATTTCTTAAAATGGGTAGCTGTGAACTACAGTGTAGAGTTCTTAAGGCTGTGTTTTGTGTGCAGTAAGTGGTCTTTTTGTTGAACATCTTGAAACACTAGAAAAAGAACAGTCTTTCTGCTGATGAAAACAGAAATATGTATTTGTGAGGGAGCTGAGGTAGGCAAGCTGGAACTTAGACTTTGGCTGTCTGCTTTAATTTTTTGCATCCAGGCTGCTTTGCTGGGGATTTTCTACCCTGTCATTAATGCTGCTGAAAACTAGTGACTTGATGGAAGCATCTCACTACAGAGTCTTAGCTCTCACCTCAGCTGTAAAGATGTGCTTTTCTATTTTAAGGGATGGACCTATTTAATTACAGTACCACCTACAAGTCACTTTGTAGGCATAGAAAACTTAGATCTGTTGCTGGGCTAAACTCCACTTCTCAGAAGAATAAAAAGAAAGCTGCTGTAATACTTCATCTCAGCCTCTTCACAGATACCTGAGCGTGACACACTTTTTGCAGGGGAGAATATTAACATGATCTGAACCTTAATTTCTCTGGATGATGACAGTTTTCCACATCATGCAGATTTCGCTGAGCTTTCCACCCTCAGTAGTGCCCAGAGGGATAATATTCCTGGGCTGCTTGAGTCCTAAAGTGCTTCTGTTGCTGTTTAGTGTGTTGATGCCTCAGAACTAGGACTAAGTAGTACTGGGGCTGGGCAGTTAATGTCATACCAAATGTTTTAGCATAAAGAAATTGGTCACTGGCCACTCCTGTCCTAATTGCTCAGGAAGTTAGTTGTTAACGTGTGGCCTTGTTAGCTTAAGGCATAGCCTGGTCCCTCATAGTCACCCAGAAACCCTTCAGTGGAGTGAGGCATGATATGAAGATGCAGGTAACTGTTCTATTGTGAGATGAGGATTGAAGCTGCCATGTTTTTCATACATGAGATCATAACTCAGCATGACTTTAGCTTAGATATGTCAGGGAGACCTTTTTCTGTTATGAGTTTGGAAAAGGTCAGGTTAAGATGCTTGAAGGAAAATGGCTAGTTGGCTTGATCCTGATCTTTGATTTAGAAAAGAATCGTGCAAAAATCTGTGAAGTTAAATTTGGGGAATAAGTGATTTTTATTTTTATGGTATTCATCTGTAGAAACCTGGGGGGATGGAGGGTAGAAATCACCTGCCTACACTCTCCCCGAGCCTCTTATTTTCCAGTGCTTAACAGCGTTGTTAGTGAACAGGTTAATCCAGACTCTGGGCTGTTAACCCTCTGCAGTCACCTTACACAGTTGTACCTGGGTGTTTACAGACTGCTGCACATTCTTCTGCCCTGCCACTTGTAACTGAGTCAAGAACAGATGCTGGAGAAACAGCCACAAAATGTTGAAGACAGCTGTCGTCTGTCACTTTCTCTTGGAAAAGGCAGTCAGGTCGTTCTGATGCTCAGTGTCCCTCCCTGGCAGAGGCTCTAATGAGCCTGCTGGGATAAGGGCGAGTGACATTTCAGATCTCAGGGTTCGTATGTTCTCTATAGTTCCTACTGTATGTTCCCTTCTCTCTGAGTACTGAACTGTTGTTCTGGCACAGTACTTGACTGGAGTTTTTCCCCTGCCTTTGTTTATTCTGTGGGTGGCCGTGTGCTGTCACACTGCTGACAGTGCACGCATTTGAGAGGATTCCTTTACATGTGCCTTTCTGGCATTTTATGATTTGGTCTCTTTCAACGTGTGATAACAGAATATAAAGTAGGTCACTTCATTTCTTTTTTGCTTTTCTGCAGTTCTTGTGATGTTTGAATTCTTTCTGGTATCAGTTTTGGAGACTCGTGACTGGGAGAGTTTAGTAGGTTCCTAAAGCCTTGGTAGTCATCTTAGGATTGGACCTTAACAGGACACTAGGGACATATTTTTTTGTAGCCTTTGTGTGTCTTGGGTAGCCTGTTAATTAGTGCCTTTCGCATGTTTTAGAGAGTTGAGAAGGAAAAATGATGGCACCTTTCCTAATGCACAGCCATCACTTGCTGCTATGCTGCATCCTGTTGCCAGCCCTGCCCTGCTGTCCTCTCTGAGTTGATTGTAGATGGCAGTTGTTGTCTAGAAGCAGTAAACAAAGTGAACAGCTCTACTTATTGCAGTTTGTGAAAATACACCAAATAAAAGCTCTAGGCACAGTCACAAGTCGGGCCTTAAAAAGGCATATGGAAGAAATTTAGTCTTTCCTGAGTCAGGCCAGTTCTGGCTACAAGAGACCCCAGACCTTTTAAGTACCTGAATTTTTCACCCTGCAGACTTGCTTCTGTGTTTTGTTCATGCAGTCTAAGATCATAGAAGGGTTAAATTGTAGCACTGTTTCACTGAAACTCCCTTTAGCAAACGATACTTAGAACTGTAAGATCAGAGTCTCTACAGGGTAATTAAAAATGTGACCCCCTTTAGCTTTTCCACTGGCTTTCTTAACAGGGTAAATGTGGTACCAGTTTATTCTGTTAGCCAAGGGTGAGAATGTATCCTCTATTTATCATTAAAGGTGTGTTACCATGTGGTCAAATGCAGGCAGACATTTTATAGAGCTTCTCTGAAATGTGAGACCAAGTTGAAGACACAGAGAGACCTTGTCCAGAGCTTCCACCCAAGCCTTCTAGTGGTGTTGAATTCCTGAGAGGACTGCTCAGCTGATATGCCTGGTTAATCAGGAAAAGCCAAATAGAACTTGAATTTGTGTATAAGGTGCAGTTTCTTAAGAAATTTGCTAAGCAAGCATGAAATCCTCTGTATGTATAGGTGAAATTTGGATGTGAGAACAATTCCAACAGGGCAATGCAGCAGCATTTTGGGAAGAGCAGCGTTTGATTCCTGTTTAAACAAAAATAGTTGTGCAAATGAAACTACCAGCTGATGCAGTACAAATTAAAGGTTTTAAAATCTGGAGAAAAAGCTGCTGAGTTATTAATCCCTGAACTGAAGCCCTCAAGTCCTTTTAGTGAGTGACTTCAGCTTGTCATCTAATCCCTTTGACTCATAGAAAACAGACCCAGAGTTGTTCTCTGTGGTGTAGGAAGAGGAAATTAAACCAGTGAACTAAATAAATAAATTGATTAATTGGCAACAATAAGGAGTTGTGTATGCACTGTATCTAATTGCCTTCTTTATATTGTCTTCTTCAAACTTCTGAGAAGACATGGGTTTCTGGATTGCTCATGCAAAAACTTGCTAAAAAACCCCACCTCACCAAGGCTTTGAACCTTCAGTTTCAAAGATCATTTGTGGATCATCTTAGGTTGCTTTGGACAGACTCCAATAGGGACATTGCTCAGCCAAGTTGAATTTATGCACTGGAAATTCAGGCTGAAATTGAATACACCTCAGGATCACAGAGTAAATCAAATCTCATTTCCTTGCTTGCAGGCAATGTGGGCTCTGTGGACTTTCTCTCTCCTTCTCCTCCTCATCTTCCTTCTCAGTAATTTTTATTCTACCAGATCAGAGCTACCTTTTTCTCCTAAGAAATACTGAGCAAGTGGCTTCTCGAAGCCTTGTTCAAAAACCCATCAGAGCTTATAGTTTTCAAAATGTTTGATGTCCAAGAGGCACTTAGGAGCATTAAATCCTCACACAGGGATTTTCAGTGTATAGAACAATGGTGTCCTCCAAGCAGTGCAGAAATTGCAGTTGAGATGATATTTCCATCACAGATCCTGCAGGTACTGATCCATGGAATATGGCGAAAGAGAAATATACAGAGAAAGAAGAAGCATTGGTGATCAGCTCCATATCCCCAGGACAATGGCATCATCTTTACTTAAGTCTTTGGTATATCCCATCTCTATAGCCAGCAGGTTCTATTTAGAGCTGGGACAGCAAAGGGTGCATGTTTTTGGTTCAGAGGGCAGGCATTGTGCACAAGTAGTTCTCCAGCTTGCTACTCTACTTGCTGATCAGCTCAACTTGAGGAGTCAACAGCTAAAGGTGTTTTGGAAATGAAGCATAGATTGTGTTCTTTTTTGTTCTCCTCATCCTGTGCAGAGAATAGGTGCCAGCACAAGTCACCTTTTCCTTGATTGTCAGTGGTGGGTGTACAGCCAATACTGTAATCTTATCTGGCCTGTCAGCAATAAACCTCACCTTTGTGTCACGTCCTTCCCGCCCCTCCAGCATCTGAAAGTCAGTGGAGATAAAAGCTCACTGTCATAGAGGTAAGATGCCTCTCTTCAGTCTTTCTCAGCTGCTCATTCTGAAGAGATTTGTCTCCTGTAGTGTTTGGGGTTGTTGCTGGGAGCATATGAATCGTGAGAGTGCTGGTGCTGAAGGGGTGGTAGGTCTGATTTATTTTAAGGACATAAGTGGAAGAAATGTTTACAGGATAAACACTATGTTCCAAGGCATACAAGGCCTTTTTGTTCTCCAAATGTGTTTTGATTGCAAGATGCCGTTTAACCATGCCAGGAATTCTTCAGAAGTATAGCTATTATCCTGGACTCTGATAGTTTCTGTCATATATAAGGAGAAAGAACTAGAAACAAATAAGTGTCAGCCACCTTTAGTGCCTCTGTGTTTATTCCAGAAATTGCGCATAGATATCTTTCTCTGAGAAGGGCAGGCAGTTTAATTTCTCAGAAACATCTGAGCTGTTTTCTGTGTGTGGTCCATGCCCAAGTCTCTGCTCCCACTCAGCTTCACCTTGCTAGCTCTCTGCTGGCCATCTTTTCAGCACATCTCCATTGCAGTCGAAAAGTGTCTCAGCCTACAGTGTTCAGCATCTCATCAGGCCTGCCCTTGCTAGTGATTATCTTGGATAGTAGCCTCTGCATTTCCATCTGTCCCAATAGCCGTTTAAATGTTCCTTTGAAATTAACTTAACAGTCAAGTTTAAGCAGTTCTGGTTTTACAGGCAGAAAATGTTTTCTGTGTTGGCCATGGATGCTTCCAAGCATTAATGGTTTCATTCTGTTTCAGTTCTGGTCATTGCCCAGATGGAGTTTGAAAAGAATGGCACATTCCAACAGCACAAAAGGGAATAATTCAACAAATTAAAATGTTAACAAGCCTCACTCATTCAGCATATCAGAAATTATTTGTTTTCCTTATTTCTGCCTTCATCACAGACTTGGTCCATTCTTTTTCCTCCACTGTGCAATGCAGATTAGTCTAAGATCCCAGAGTGTGTCTGGGGTTTGTGAGGAATCGCTTAGTTGGAACAGATTTGATTTGATCCCATTGTCTTGGTAGGAATTTCATAAGTGCTGTAGTTCTTATAAACCTGACTTGCACAGCTGCATTCTCAGTACTTTAGTCAACTCTACTCCTCCTTTACCTTCTCAGTCCCTCCTGATGTCAGTACTGCCTGGTCCCCAGCACCCTTGGTACTTGTGTTTAGAACAAAGAGACTTCTGACTTGCACAGTAGAATGTCTTATTTCTGCAGTGAACACTTTGGAAGGAAGAACTCCAGACTCTGGATTGCAGGCTAGGTGACCTGCACTTAGATTGACTTCAGTCACTTTTGGGACTGCAGCCTTAGAGCAGACATTTTGCAGCTGAAGTTTTCTTTTCACTACAGGATTTTCTGTCTATAAGGATCACCTGGCAGCTTATATATAGCTGTCTGTTCCAGCTCCAGATTTGCAAAAGCCTTAAGAGCTAGAACTTTTATATGGGTTGAGTCACACAAACTTCCAAGCACTGCCCACCTTTCCTTATTAGCTTGCTACTTTAGCATACTGCTACTACAGTCTTTCTAGCTATTTGTAGCTAACCAGTTGAGTACAGATCTTCTATTTCTTTTGGGCTCTATCTTTAGAAGGTATTTTTGCAGACTGAATTTGTAAGTCTCTCAGAATCATTAAACTGTAGTTTTAAGCCTGCTAGGTATTGTCATGTGGGAAAGGACTCCTGGAGTCACTCTGATAAGCCTGTAAATGTTAGCTCAAGACTCAATAGTAGTCATAAAGACAAACAGAGAATTAGAAATTATTAGAGAGAACACAAAAATAAAGGAGAAAAACTGTGTTATCACTGTGTAAGTCTTTGATAAGCCGTGTTTTAAATCTTGTGTATCGATTCCAATGCACTTAGTTCATAAAACATACTGAAAAACTGCAAAATAGTCAAACAGCTGTTTGCTCAATGGGTTTCTTGGCTATCCAGACTTCTTGCTTGTATTCAAAAGTTTTTATTTTCCCTGAGAACAGACTTCAGTTCATTTTCAACATGTAGTCAGTTAGGCAGGTGAGCTTAGTGTTTTCTCTTTCTTGGCTTCATTGCATCTCCTCAGGCTACTGAATGACTGCCTTTTATCACTTCCACTAATTGCTGAAATGTAAGCAGGAACTAGGCAACTGATCTTTCTAATGTTTGCCCCTCCAAACATATACCTTCCTTCTCCAGTCCTAGCTGGTTTTCTCTAGCATGTCCTATATTGATTTGACTTACTTTAAATACAAGCATCCACTTGGTTTGTGGCCAGTTTTTTGGCATATTGGTATTTAGTTTTGCTGCTTCCTTTAATTAAATTTATTCATGCTGTGCAAACCAAGTTTAAAAAGATTTATGATCATTAAAAAAAAAAAAAAGTCATGAGCTAGATTAGCATCCACTTTTTCTCAGCAAGCATCAGACCTAGGGCTGTACATTCATAAAGACCATTGGCTGGCTATATGCTATAAAAGATCAAAAGAGAAAGTACATGCTAAGCTCCCTAGTTTTTTGGAGTGTCTGTGTTCTCCTTTCACTTGTCTTGATCTTCAAGTCAGAGTCCTGATCTGATTTTATTTCTGTGTTAGTCTGCAATGATTATATCCCAAAGAAGTGTGGTGGCTGTGTGAGGGGCACAAGCTCTCTTGGATCCTCTGCTGATTTCTGTGAACCTAACCTGGTGACGTAGTTCCAGAAGCCTCATGTGACTGCAGGTGTTTGATTAGACCATAACCAGAATAAGCCTCCCCATTGTTTTTTCCTTGGGCACAATTAGGTTTTGGTTTCTTCAAACTGGAGCAGTGCACTTACTTCTGTCTGGGTTTGATTGAACAGAAAGGGCTTTGTTGCATATCCTGCCTTAATCTATTCTCTAGACAGCCTTATTCCTGAGCTAACTGTCTTCTGGGCAAATTCGAATTTCTTTACTGGGAATGAGTTTCCTCTGGTGTACATCAGGTATCCTGTTGTCATTTCATCAAGGCAATCTCAGCTGAAAGCTGTTTATTTGAGTTCCAGCAATTGCCAGGATGCTTTCTGGCTACTGATCCTAGAAAGTTTTTATTTCAAACATTTTCTTAAAATCTTCAGCTACCATTTTTAAGGTTATTTTATCTGTCTTTGATTTCTGTAATAACTTTATATGTCTTGGCTTCTCAATTGGCAGTTCACAACTTAAAACTCTTCTATGTTGTTTTGGGGACCAAGGTTACTGGTCTTGCTTTGGTCAGTTAAATGATGCTGAAAACCTGCTGCTGACTATTTTTTTTTTCCCTCAATGTTCAGGAGGACAAGGTCTTCTGTGAATAGAGAATTGCACCAAAGGTTGCACACAAATCACAGCATTCATTTGCTGAATGCTGGTTAGCCACTTAGGCTGAACGGGTAACATGAATGATAACAGTGAGCATAAGGATGCTCTTGTCCTCTTGTGTGATGTTTTGGTGACAGCAGTTGATTTACTGCTCTGTGAGAATGCAGCTGGTAGATAAAAAGCTTCTCCTGGAATAGCCCGTCACATTTCAGCACTTAAGTTAATTGTAAGCACAAAGGGGAAATAAAAAAAATTAACGGTCCAGTCCATAGCTATCTGCAGTGCATTTTGAGCCTTGGCAGAATTGCAAGTGCTCTTGCGTACCTAGCAGTGAGAAATGTTTTCATAAATGCCACCAGCTGGAGATAAGGGTTCACAACTCCAAAATGGGCTGTAACTCCAAAGTAGCAAATCTGTCTATCTCAGGGTTTTATGCTCCTGCCATCATCCTGGCCTTTCTTAACACTGCCTGCCTTTCTCAACAAAATTTCTAAAAACAGGCAAGATTAGTGGGCCTCATTCGGTTTCTGGCGTATCTCCCCTTCCAGATCTAAATGTCTGCTCTAGAGACTGCTTATTAACTGATAATTTTTAAGATAATTTGCTTCAGGGTCTTTGACTTCTTTTTCTCTGGCTGGGTTTTGAAAGTGCCAGCATTACACAGTATATGGATGTTCGTTCCCTTGGCAGAAGCCCACTGAACCTGTTTTCCTCCCTTGAACGGCACAGAGTTTCCTCCTCTGTTTTCCCTGGAGAGCCTGTCCCTGGAGTCTGGGAAAGAGCACCCAGTGTCCCACAAAGAATACCAGGTTCTTTGTGCCAAGAGGGATATGCAGATTAGCATAAACCCACTGGCCATCTTTGAAACTAGGAAAGGTGGATTGGTCTTGAGAAAAAGCAGTGTGAGGATACATGCATTTTTTGCTCCATGTGCTCCAAACCTGAACGGGTTGAGCAAAATGCATTTAACGTGTGTGGGAGTTGTTGTGTGTATGTATAGATGTGACTTCTTGAAATTATGCTGCAGCAAAGGCATCCCTGGCATAGGCTTTCGGGTAAGGTGGGCAGGCTTTCAGCTACCTGACAGCTGATGCTCAGAAGGTATTGTAGCACAGCACTGCCTGGTCCTAGTAGGGCTGTGCAGGAATGTCCAGGGCTATCACCACATTAATCTGCTCTGCTTGTGTATGCCTCTTACAAATTAAGTGCCCTGCAAGCTGTGCACATAGAGACCATAGTCTCCCTTATTACTCGCCTTTGTCCTTGTTTGCAGCCTTACTGCTTCTTAAAGTAGCTGTTGATCATTGGGAATGCCTGTCCTGTGGGAGCTCGGAATGGGCACTGTTTTTTCCATTTACAGTTGCTTCTTGGTGGAACTGGGTAACAGTTTTGGCTTTGAGACGTTTATGAAATCTGAGTGACTTCCTGGTTGGTTGGATTGGTGTGTTTTTTACCACCATTAAATAAAGTTGAACACCTAAGGCTTCTAATGGATTATGGGTTTAAAACATTTCTGAAGCAGCAGATAACTCTTGTCCCAAAATAGGAAGCCATTTCTACTAGTAGAGTTCAGAGAACAACAGTAATTTTCTGAGTGAGCTTCTAAATTATTTATCTTTAGAAGAGGCACCTGTGGGCAGAGGAGAAAGACTATAACCAAACCCTCACTCTCCATGGATAGAAAGTGTTGCCTTTGTAGGCTTGTTCCTTTAAAGATCACAGATCCCTGTGAGATCATTGAACAAACATCTGAGCTACTATATATCATCTGAGCCTGACAGACTGGCTCGATGCTGAGGTGAGAAAAGGGGGTGTGAAATGTCCCTCCTTGATGTTGCTAAGTAAAATAATAATAATGATAATCTTTTATGTACGATCAAAACCTTTTGCCTCGTGTAGAGAAGTGATGAGGGCTGGATTTTGATACCACTCAAATGCAGATTTATAAAAGCAGTCCTCATGAAGGGTTTGGGACATGGAAAGTTAGACTTATGTTTGGCTGGGCACAGAGCAGTTCACAGAAAACAGCAGGACAGCAAGAGGTGACTGGCAGGGACAAAGGACGAACTAGTGGGCAGAGACAGTTCACTTCCAAACTCCAGGAAGCAGTGTCCTGGCTAATGCTCAGTGAGCTGAGCTGAGCAGAGGGAGAGAAGCAAACACAAACTAAAAAGTGTCAGAGTAAACCTGGTGGGAACTGTCTGCAGGGGTCCCTGCACCAACCTTAGCAGTGGAGAGCAGGGTGAGGCACCTCCTCTCCCTATTTCCTGGCTCACTCATCTTTGCTATGTCCAGCTCCAGACACTGAACAAGACTCCCAGGAGTTCCATCAGCTTTGGATTCTCCACAGCAGGACTGGAGTGTGTACTGATGTCCCATTGTTACCCTGGAGCTCGTGGGCAGCTGCACCCACCTCTGCAGGCTGCCCTTCTCCCCACTGACCTCCTACAGTCTTACTGCCCAGCAATGTTGGTGCATCCCACATCAGTGGCATCCTGTTTCATATCTCAGAGGAGAAATTTGCCCTTGTTTGCTTTCACTTAATATTTTTGGTCTGGCTGAACTCTTTACTATTGCAGAAGTATCCTTCTTCCAGCAGTTTTTCCTGTACTCAGGGCAGAAAAGATGATGCCTTCTGCTCTGGGAATGACAGATGTGTGAGCTGGTGGGGGCTGGCTTACAGGCTCATGCTCTCAGCCCACAGCATGAGAGGGCCAGGGGTCCTTCACTGCATGTAGTACAAGATGCAGCTGCTGGATGCAGGAGATCTGAGGCACCAGAGCAAGATTGGCAATGTGCTGTGAGTCTTACACATATGTGGCATGGTTACACTTGAATCTGCAGCCCATATCTTTGTCTTTCCCATCCAACCCATTCCACATCCTCTGGATCCATAGATATGTGCTGTACACGCAGCACGGCTTGGGAATAAGTTGTGAAACTATCATAGCAACATCCTCCTCCTCTTCAGCTTAGCATTCATGAGCATGGAATAGTCATGGCTTGATCAGCAAGGGGGTGAGGAATGGTGCTAATGCATCACACTGCATTTAGCTCCAGGATAGCTGCAAAGGTGAGGTAGTGTTGGGTCAGACAAAAGCTCTATGCTGCTGCTAGTCCTGGATGGGTGTTTTCCTGGAAACCAGTGTGAGCTGCAGCTGCTTCCAGCATGTGTGTGTAGCATTGGCAGCCTTAGTGGAGCCTCTCCCTGAACTTGGCTCCTGCAGACAGACAAAGAGGAAAGGGAGAAGGAGATGAGTGCAGCTGGGGTTTGCGCAGAGTCTGTTGGGAAATGTGGCAGCTGTGTGTGTGTGTTTTTATTTAACTTCTAATTATTTAGTTATGTTCTTTGTCTGTGGTGCTTCTGGGGATTAATTTCAACAAAGACTCCAGCCTGCATCAGCAACTTTAAAGTTGCTCTATGAGAAGTGTGATGGCACTTGGAAAAAAAAATCGTTTTCCATATTAATTAGAACTTACTACTGTAAAATTGATGTCAATTATTCAGCACTTTATTATGGAGAGGCAATAGCCTCTTTGTAGTCCAGGTGTCAGCAGCCTTTTCATTACAATAAGAAATATTGCTATTCAGTTGAATTCTTGAGGAGAAACACTCTGGGACTACGAGTTGTTGTAGAGATTAAGGAGGGAGAAAAAGGGGAAGATTTGTACTAAACCTGGAATAAACAAGGCAGTTTAAGGACTGCAATGTAAAATGCACATTTCTACTGGAATAGGAATACCCTAGTGTCTCTTCCTACAGCTTCTACCCTCTGAGCTGAGGGGACAGACTGCTGAGTTTGCTTGTGGTATTTTGTGCTTTGACTAGGTTTGGGAGGTGGGACTGCTAAAATTCCCTCTGTGTGTGGTGCACAGGCAGTGACAAGCACTCCATCACCTCTGCAGGGTGGACAGAAGGCATGCTTGACTGTCCTCAGTCCTTCTGCCCTGTTGTGCAGTAGTGCTGGTGAGAGGTTGGCATTACGTGCCCCATAGACTGGCTACTCCATCCTCTGACATGGAACAGATGGGACAGAGCCTCTGGCTTTTCTGTCCTGTGGGGGTTTGCTAGTCCTGACCTGGAGATCCTCTCCTATCCCAGCCACATGAGCAGCAGGGAGTTGGTGAGGGGGCAAGTGCATTTTAACCTGGGCGTTGTTGGGGTGGTATTTTGCCTTTTGCTTGATGTGAAATCATTCAATCAGTGCTGTTCCAACTTCTCCTGTGTCGTGGTAGTTAATGACTATCTTATGGGCACAGAGAGGTACTGGTGATGCTGACTGATTGCACTCTTGTGCTGTCCTGTGCTGATTAAAAAGACAGTGTAGAGACCTTGATTTGTTCTTGCTTCTGTTTTTCCTTTTATTTTTCTGTCATTACCTGTGCATGCTTCCTGGAACTTACCCACCACCGGGTCCTTTGCTGGATGCTGTGAATTTCTGATGCTCTCTAATTTTGTGTTCCAGCAAGGCAGAGACTGCAGATGCAGATGATGAAAGATTCTGCAGGTTAAAAAGTTACTAAGCAATGAAGCAAATGATGTCTGCCAGATAGATGGGCCCTAGAGCTGCATGTTGCCCATTAGGTTTTACTGCTGGTGCAGCTCCTCCTGTGGCTTTGCTGCTAACAGTTGCAGTGTTTTCCTGGGCACAGTGGGGATAGGAGGCTGCTGTGTGTAATCCCTGTGTTTCCCCAGGACAGGATCTTCCAGGAGGATCGGTCTCTCCTGGGAGAGTGGTATGTTGGCTCTTGGTGAATCAGTCAGAGGGAACAGCTCTGGTGCAGTAAGGAAGAAGCTGGTGCATAGTGACTAGTGCAGCAAAACGATGGTGTGTTTTGAATGCTGCGAATTTCAAGGCAGGGGCAATTGCTTCTAGGGGAAATGGTTTCAGAGCTCGTGTTCACAAGAAGCCACTGACCCAACCAACCAAGATTGTCTGTCCAGTTTACAAGGTAGTGGTGAGCTGGTGGATGGAGCAAAGTAAGGAGCCACGAACCGTAAAATGATCTTGTTCCTCTGGGTGCAGTGACCTGGCATGGCATGGGTGGGATGCTGCAGAGAGCTGAGCCCCACATCAGTCCCTCCTTTGGAAGCCAGCCCTCCTGCTATGTTCCTAAGGGGATGCCTCTACTCACAAGTTGTTGGTGTTAGTGGGGAAGGAGAGTTTATGGAGCATGGGCAGTTGTAGCTGCAGGAGGAAGCTGAAATCTGAATGCCAGAGAAAGCACTTGCTGTTCAGAGCAGCTCCTGAAAAGTTGGTTTGGGGACACACATGCAGGGACCCGAATCTCCAGCATTTCTCTGGAACTTCTGGAAAGCAGTCAGTGAGTGAGTGGTAGGGCAGGGGGTTAATTTGATGGCAAATTATCTTCAAATTACACTTGTGCACCTCCACCGAGTTCTGATTTGTTGCAGTGGAAAAACTGAGCGAATGTAGCCTCTGGGGCTGATATAGGTAACTGCAGGAAGGGAGTTCAGCAGCTTTCCCTCTTCTTGTATTGACCATGTCTGAGTTGCTTGCTTCCGTCATATTGCTTTTTTAAGACTTTGATCCCCCTAAGGTAACTACAAAAAGACTTTTAGATTGTGACTCCATTAGGTTTTTTTGGGTTTGTTTTTTTTTTCCACTGAAAAGATTTTAGTAAACCATTAAAAAAAAGAAAAAAGCTTCCCCTGCATATTTATCCTTGCAGTCTGAGGAGTGGGTGTCACATCAAGCTCCTTGAGGATCATCTACAGTCCGATTTCATCTGTCCTTGCCTAAAACTGGTGTTTTTCCAGCTTCTCACGAGATTGTAAAAATCTGAATGACTATTTAAAATCTGTTTGGAAAAGCGGCGAAAAGTCCCTTCCTTAAAGTCCCTTCTCATACTTGACCATCTTGGAATTCATGTTTTCTAGACAAGAGACTTCCAAGAAGAATGGGTTGAACAAGACTTTGAAGGAGAAATGCTTTAATCTCAGGATTAAATTACTCTAGTTCCCTTGTATCTGACAGAAAGGTGCAAATAAATATCTTGTGTGTTTAAGGAAAAAGGCTGTTCTTCCTGCAGTAGTTTTCCTGAGTAAAAGTCAAAGCAATGTGTAAGAAGCGCAAAGGATGTTAACATACAGTCTTCTGTTGCACAGAGGATGTGAGGTTTTTGTCATCTGTGTAGGAAGTTGATGCCTTTTAAACCTTCCTGTTAGATATTCTTAATACCTTGTGCTGCTCTTTGGCCTGTCCTCTGTCTAGCAGCTGCATTTTAAGGAGCAGATGAAATCATCTCAAGGATGGCAGGTCCTAATCTCAGTCACAGTTTTATCCATTACAAGGTATGAAGTTGAAATGATCTGTGAGTGGGTTTATCTCAGATCCCACGTAGCATTTTTTTCTCAGCAGCAGCAAGAAAGGGAAATTATCAGGCAGTGGAGAGAAGCTGTTTATTTTTAACTTACCCTTTCTTTTTGAGTTCTATTTCATAATTAAAGGAGATAAGAAGTGGAAGCCAATGAAATACACGGCTGAAGAGATACGCTGATCTCAAGCTCACTGCAGAGATTACAATAAGTAACAGAGTGGAGACTTTAGGGGCCTCTTTTTCCTTCCCTGTCCTCATCCTGAAGTATCAAACTGAGTTCTTAGCTGTCTTTCAAAGGTGATGCAGGAGAGCAGATTTAAAGGATTCTGGTTACACAGCTCACTGCTGCCCTCAGAGTTTACTTCACTATGGTTTTGAGGATGCCTCTCTCAGTGTCTGAAGAGATCTCTACTGGGAGCTAACAAGGAGGAATCTTGATTGTTCCTAAAGGAACATATGCATCCATTGAGTGATCACAGCTGTGTGGCACTGTGCATGGCTGTGTGTATGGGAATACAAAGAGACTGAAGGGAAGGTTCCTGGGGAGTTAGGGAGCCCTGAATCAAATGCCTTTGCTCTTGAATTACTGCTGGAGAAGCCTGTTCAACTCCTCACCTTTCAAACCATGTTTTTCTTCTGCAGCTTATTAATCTTGGTCAATTTGGCTTGCTCTGATTGACAGGAGCAAGCTGCCAGATCCTTTATTGCTCAGAAGAAGGTGCATTATGCTATTACACTCCGTCCCTAGTGGATAGTTATTCCTGTGCCCAGGTGGCTTTCTTTCATCATTGCTCTTGGTTCTGCAATACTTCTTGTAGCTTCTGCACACAGGAGCAAGAAGGGCAGGCTGAATTTGGAGATGGATGTCATTGCAGGGGATTCTTTCTGCCAGTGGAGCTGACAAACAAAACAGCATTAGGAAATGAGTACTGGAGAGAAGGCTGTGAGCCTTTGCAACACTGGCAAGCTGTTCTTAAATTACATTGCAGAATCAGAATCAATGCAGTTGGAAAAGGCCACTGAGACCTTCAAGACCAAATGCTTATTCCTATCCCTAGCTAGCATCTGCAGTGCTGGAGGACAGTTGAGCTGCAGAGACTGCTGTGTGACCATCTCACCTGGGAGCCACTTTTGGAACACCTTTTTTGCCCCCAGTCCTCATTTGGATGATTCCCTGTATCTTCTGCCACCTCAGGCCCTAGCATGAGTGTCTCTCTGCACCACTGCCACATGCAGAGTTTGAGAGAAACAAGGTTTCAAAGGAACCCTAAGCAACTTTAGATTTCTGAGAAAAAAAGGAGGTAAGGACAAGATTCAGTCCTGTAAAGGGCAGGAGCTGCCAGCTGCCTAAAGGGGCAGTTGAGGGTAGTGCTTACATGGTTGGGAGTACAACAGGAGAAGTCCAAGGGCTTCTTGTTGTTCTGGTCACTGTTGTCTTCATCATCTGCAATGCTCTTCTTAGGATCTTTTCTGGATTGTGATGCCTTGGAGCAGGGTCCTCTTCCTTTGCACCTTTTACCATGTGTCTTCCCGACTGAATCTTGTCATAAGCAGGGGTTACTGTAGTGCAAATCTCAGATGCTGATATTCTGTTTAGCTCTCAGAGCAAATGGCAACAGCCTAAGAACGAAGTTCTTGTGTTTAAGAGAATCATTTCAGGCATCCGTTTGCCCAGGAGTGTTGACCTCTGTGGTTCCTTGTAGGAAGATTATTGTCACCAACCATCTCACAAATGCTTTGTGGAATATGTTAGTCCATGCAATGCTTTAAAGCTAAAAATCATGGTGGGAGTCCCTCTTGGTTTTCCCTAGTTAGGAAAATGAATAGTTCAGTAGGCCAGAGATGTGTACTATGAATTTGCAAGTATAGCCCAACACTGTGAGCAGAGTAGGTCAGTAATAAAAGCTGGAATTGCTTTGGTTGCACTGAAGGCCGATAGTAAAGTATCTCCTGGGCAGCAAGACCTGGATTCATGTCTTCACGTCTTTCTAAAAGCAGAGTTCATACCAAGGCTGGTCTTCTCTTAGTGTCTGTCAGAAGCTTGTTCCTATCTGGAGAGACATGCAGTGCTCTGTACAGAAGCTGACCTGAGCAGCTCTAGAAGCTGGTGATTTAGCAGGCTGTGAATGGTGATTCACAGGCCTGGAGGGAAGTGTGGTGGCAAAACTAACCTTGGAATGGAGCTGGGCAAATCTGTGTTTTTATTGTATTTCTGTGTTGCATCTGGGCGTACATGTGGCAATTAGCTGCTTGATTTATTAGTATGTCTAACTCTGATCACAGAAAGCTGCTGCTGTCATGGATATGGGTTCCATCTACTATTTTCATGAATGGAGAAATTCTGTAAATTTCAGCACTGTTCCTTGGCATTAGGAAGACTTTAGTGCCCACCTCTGTGTTGTTAATTATGAGCCAAATATTGGCTGTTAAAGCCATCTCTGTTATGAAAACAGGTACCAGAGCTGTGATCTATCTCAGCCTCACTCCTCCTGTGCTGAGAAGTGTGTGGATACTGATTGCTGTGCTGTGTTTGGCTGTTTCTGGCAGGTTTTGGAGGTGGTACGGTCCAACTACGACACGCTGACCCTAAAGCTGCAGGACGGACTGGACCAGTACGAGCGCTACTCAGAGCAGCATAAGGAGGCTGCCTTCTTCAAAGAGCTGGTAAGCTGCCTTGACCCTGAACAATCAACAGCCCTCTTCCAGAGCCTTTGCTTATGGCCTGGGGACTTGTATTTGGGGTGTAGCTGAGCAGTCCCATTACTCCATTGGACTGCCTGCAAAGACAGGGCAGGAGCAGGATCTGGACAGACTCTGCATGTCTTAACAGATCTGAGAGCTTTCTGGAGCTCCCTGTGGGGTTGAAAGGAGCCTCTAGGCTGCCTAGGCCAGACAGTCTGGTCAGACAGTCTCTGTCCCTTTTGCCATGAGGATTTGATGTGCTTTATAGTGGTAAATTTGTGTGGGGAGAAGCTGACTGGGCTGACTGCCCCCACCTGGGATTAATCACACAGAGCAACTTTGCTTTTTTGCTGTTGTTAAGGGGACCATGAAATTTGGGACTGGTGAAACACCTTCCTGCTCATTGCTTTCCTCCATCACTCACAAAAAAGGGTTCCCAAGCAAAGAAAGTGAAGGCATTCTCTAGAAATGTCTCCATCTGCAAGAGGAGAAGACTGATGGTAGGAAGACCCACAAAAATTACAGAGCAAAGACAAAAATGAGTCTAAATAATTCAGGTTGGTAGTTATAATTCTTCAGCAAGCCAGCTTGTTTACCCTGCTCCAGAGAGCCCTGATGGAACTTTCCTTGTCCAACAACCACATGAGCATGGAGGCAGTGTTTTTGTAGTGACTGGTGTGTGAGGGAAGCCTCACTCTTGAATCATTGCAGCTTCACCAAAGGGAAGGATCTCTAACTTTGCCAGCCTACTTCACCAGTATGAGAACTGATTGTTTCTCCCAGCTCTGTCCCTGCTGATTGATGAGTAATTGATGCCTGCCTACTCTGTCACGAGTCTCCATGACTTTGGGCATGTTGTTGTGCATCCCTCTGTCAGCTCTGCTCCAGAACAGGCACCTGAATTGGTTTTGTTTCCTTTTACAGAATGCTTTTAACTCTCCTGGGGTCATTCCAACCCTGACATTGGGTAGTATATGGGCAAAACCACTTGCAATTGCTTCTATGCTATTTTTCTGTGTTGTTTTGTGCCTGTTTTTGTCTCTCTGGCCTGCTATTTGACACAGCTTTCCTGGAATACATGCAAAGAAATTTGGCCATAGTCTTCCTGTGACAGAGGCTTCTTCTATTACTGTACCCTGGAAACAAGACACATTTCTGTTGTCATCTGTTCTGTCCCAAGGGCTCCCACCCTCAGCCAGCATCTCCTTCCCCTTGGCCACATGACTGCTCTGCTTCCTGCATGTCCCACTTTCCACTTGGCCTGGCAGAAGCTCAGGCCAATCATGCCAATTGATTAAAATGACATTCTCAGTCCTATGATCATCACAGCCACAAAACACTTCAGCTAAAATTATCTTCTTCCTAGACCAATTTCCTCTTTTTTTCAAAATCCCAATTTTGTATCGTTTAAGAATCTGTTTATCATAACCAGCCCGTCAACTCCCTTCTGAAAATTGCCCATCCAGGTACCCTTGGGACCCTCTCCTCAGGAGCATGTAAAAGCCTGAATAATTACTGTATAAATGTGCTGATTTGACCCAGTTGTGAATCTGTTTAATCCACATCTCTAGATGCCCTGAGAATTGGGACCCTATTAAATGTTCTTTACTCACAGCTACAGAAAATCCCCTGCATTCCATTAAGCCGTTCCCTCAACACAGCTGGAAATGAACCTGATACGTTATGATTTGTCTTCAGCAAATCCACTTGGCCTCCCGGCCTCCTCACTCTGTTTTTCTCTAGGTGCACAGTAACTGATGGCTTTATTAATTGTTTAAACAACTCATCTAAAAGGCCCTAATCTGCCCTCTCCTTCCCATAGCCCCTTCAAACCAGGTACTTGGTTTCTTTTTGTCTTTCTTTTTCTTAAAGCTTTTGAGTCTTTACTTCAGCTTCTGTTGCTGGTCTGATGTTGGATAATACCCCCCCTCCCCACACACACATACAGTGCTTTCTGTTTAACCTCTTGAGGTTTGCAGGATTTCATGGAGGGGGCAGAGGGAAGTTACTGCAATTCTCTTTCTGGGCTGTACCAAAGGAGCAGGGCTGGTGGTACAGGTGAATTACAGAACTACAGGTTTCTGAATTCACGTTGATCCCATCAGGTCTTCCTGGACAGGATCTGTTTGCAAATAATTCTTTTCAGATTCTGCCAGGTTTTCTTATCACTATCTGTGAATGTTTGCATCAAAGCAAACCCTTCTTGGGTGGGGAATGACACAGAGGAGACATTTTCCTTTTCAGCTGCCTTTTTATCTCTCTTTGCTCCCATTAAGTAGGTGAGCAGAAGCTTCCCCAAGCCATTCTGGGGGCTCCTTTATGCTTAGAAATCTTGTTCTCACTCCTTTGACCTGCTTTACTAATGCACTGCTTCACTTCTCTTGCTTTGCCTCAGTGCTGCTCTTTCTTGCTAATCCCAAAGAAAAATCTGCTTTCTTCTCCCATTCCCTTTACAAAAACATTTTCAAAGGCTGCGATACTGCGGCCACATTGTGATGGAAGGTGATGTGCAAGATTGTTTTATCAGCTGGGTTTTTAGGCATGTTGTGCTGCCTTTGTGGGGCTGAAGGAAGAAGTTAGGAAGTTTTCTAACACTTTCTATTTCTTTTCCTTTGAAGCCTCAGGGATGTCATTTGAGCTCTGTGCTGCTTTGATAGAATGAATCGTTTGGATGTGAGCTTTTGGACCCTCACATTGCAGCTGGAGGAATGTGTGGAAAGAGATTTCAGCATCTTTCCAAAACATTCACTGGCTTTGCAGTTAGATAGGTTTCCTCAGTCTCAACATATTCTGATTAGGGATTGATTTCTACAGGGGAAATTATATTAATTTGACTTCTAATTAAGCGTAATAGTCAGTGTAAACCTTCTTCCCATTGTACAAATAATTTAAGGGCTGCTTGTTGATTAGGAATAGGTTTAATTGATGATACTTGCTGTGAAATATGAGTGTCAGTACAACCTTGCACACTTCCAGCTCTAATGACACAAAACTAGAACTTAATCATGTTTTCCCCCCATGGTTAATGCCCTTGCTTCATCCATTCTTTCATTTACTCATCCTTCCACAGATGATGTCAGCATTACATGCATTTCCCATTTCTTCACTAATAGTAAAAAAACAATTTAAAAGCTCTTCTGGCCCTAATTCTCCAGGATACTCCATACAAAAGCAAGAGAGGACATGTGCTCTGTTTGTGCTTCCTAGCAGAATGAATATTAAAGCTCTGACCTTAATTTCTGCAGTTTTGGGGCCTTTGTGTAAGCCAGTCTGGAGGGATCTGGTAAATTCCAGGCTGGCAGCCAGGCCTGGGCTGCTCACTGCACCAAGAGCTAGGGGGAATCCTGGGGTGTATCCTTATGGAGCAGCTTAGGTAGACTACAGGAAGCTTCTGAAATTTTTCCTTGTTACAGACTGACACCTCCCTGTGTAACTGTCTGGTCTTCCAGCTCCAAAAGGGAGATGAGCTCTGGCTCCCTGTGCTGAACCCTGGTGCTGGAGATAACTTGATTTAACTTTAATTTGAGCTATTCTTACCTTTTAAGCAGGTTTGCTCAGGCTGCCTGATTTCTCACAGCAGAAGAAATGCTGGGCAGAGATTTGTGTAAAGATCACTTCTGTGCATTACTGTGCCCACTCTTCTCCCCAGTTTGTTTTAAGGCAGATATACTTTCATCTAGACTTCTCTTGACCAAAGTTTGTGTCTAAAGCTTCTCTTGAAACTTGAAGCTGTCTTTAAATGAAACTTGCTCCACAGTAGCTTCAGGTGAGCTTCTCCACTGCTTCACAGCCCACAGGTTTTAAATGTATTTCCTCTTTTCCTGTGTAAATCTTCTTTGTCTGAATTGGGCTGAGTATTTCTTACCCTATCCCTGGGGAGCCAGATAAATATTACTCACTGTTCTCTTTCTGACCTTATTTTACATAATGGAGTGTGTTTGCTCTATTCCTCCTTCTCTTTGCAAACTAATCAAGCTAATTAATTTCTTGTGCTCTACCCCATAGCTACAATTTCTGTTAAACCCTGTGTTCTCATTATGCCACTCCAGCCTCACTTTCTGGGCTTGCAGAGACTCCTTCTTCGAGACCTTGATGTATATACAAGCTGGGAATCTTCTACTACTGGTGCTTGACTCCTGGCAGCAGTTCCTGAGGCCAGGAGCTCATTACTGCTTGTACTTTCTGTTGCTGGGACCCACAGAAATGTTTTTAGTCAGAATAAGGATACTGGCTTACACTGCTTATAGCATCTGCCCCTTTTCTTCAGGCAGTCATATTCCACAGGGCAGAGAACTCCCCACAGCTCGTTACTCATGTTCTTTCCTTCTTGTAAGAACTGACTGGATCACTGGCATTGGAGCATTTGATAGGACTGGGACCAAATCCTGTCAGTGGAACTCCTGCCTCCTGGCAGCAGGAGAGCCCCATGCCAACCAGTGTTATGGAGACCACTTGCAGTGGTGTTTAACACAGGGTACCACCATGGTTATCTTGAAACACATGGGCCCAAACTATTTGAGGATGGAGTAAGTAAAAAGATACCTAAAGAAGAGAGCTGAGGAGATGCTCCAAGGGAATAAACATGCTTGGGGTCTCTGTTCAAGCATCCTTATGAAGGAGAGTTTGTGGTTTCTGCAGATGACGTAAAATTTAAGTACTTTGTCTTTTAGGGTAGACATCTTTGCTGGCATGCTCGGGTTGTTAGGGTGTAATGCAATGGGGCTAACTGCGGTTCATTTCACAGCTTTCACTGTTAACCTTCCAAGTTTTGATTTCCTTCCCTCTCTTACACATTCTGCCTTTTGGGTAGCTATGTGCTCTTCCAGCCCCTGGTATTGGATTCCTCATTATGCATCTATATAATTCTTCCCCCAGTGCTTTTATAAAACACAAAACACTAACCAGGTCAGCAACAACCTTATTATCACAGGCTCCAAGTCTCTGGGAACTGTAATCCTGTTGTTTGGATGAGCTTGTGTCAGTTTTGCTTTCTGTCACTGCTGCACAGTCGCTGACACAGATGATGTTTGACTTTGTTTTCTCGTTGCCAAGTACAGCTGAGACTGAGCCCAGTCTGGGGCCTGCGTATTTGGCCAACGAGTCTGCAGGCACGAGGGGGAAGGGAAGCTGCTGTCAAGAGGGCTGCCCAGCTCTTCTTCGTGCTCTGTGGGTGACCAGAAGTCTGGGTGTCATTGAGGGATAAAGGTGTCTCTTCTTCAGAGACAGTCATTGAGCCAGCTGCACGTGTACAGCGTGTGGAGTACACACAGCTGGCTCTGAACCCAGGGGTTTCTGCCAGCCTGGGTGATAATTTGTGTTTACAGCACAGTGGCATGGCCTCTGTCCTTTCCCTCAGACTGTATCTTTGACTCTGTGGGTTGTAGAGCAGGACAGAGGCCATGTCACTGCATTAATCCAGGAAATGCTCGTTGGCACTCCAGTGGGCATTGATAAAATATGATCTTTAAGCTGCAGCCTGGGAGTGCTCACTTCCCCCATCTCTTTGCCCCAGAACAGGAAACACATCATAGCTCATACATTCACACAGAGCATCTTCTCCCATCCCCATCTCATTGGGAATTTACTCTCCTTGCTGGGATGTCGCTGTAGACATTCCTGTTTTTCCAAGAAATGGCTGAACCTCAGCATTTCCTTGCTGGGCTGGAGTCTCAATGAGAGCTTGCTGCAGCAATTGCTGTGGAGCTGTAAATGCAAAACAGCTTCATGCTGAGCTTGGAGGTCAGCAGTGTCAAAACTACCAGGCTCATGAGGAGCCAGGACGAGTCCCGTGGCTAAAACATCTCGTTTTGTTTCTGTCAGGTTCGCTCCATCAGCATCAATGTGAGGAAGAACCTTGCTTTCAACACGCTGAGCCAGGAGCTGCTGCTGAAGGAATTCTCTACGATCTCTTGAAGCGGGGACGCTGCCGCTGCGCCGGCGGAGCAGGGACGGGCCCGTGAGGGCAGGGACACTCCAGCTCCACGGCCCGTCACCCCTTGCCTCCTGCCTGCAGAAGGGACTGTGTTTCTTTTAGGGGAACGCCTTGCTGCTGTGTGTTTGATCCCAAAGGAATGTGTTTAAACAGAACTTGGGCTGAGGAGAGGTGATTGGCATGTTGAGGAGGAAGCAGATTTTTATGGTGCCATGGGAGTGGGCAGCCATTCCTGTGACACGGCAGTGGGAGATTCCCTCCACAGCCTCAGGGAAAATGCACTGGAAATCTTTGTAGCAGAGCTGGGGAGAGCTTACAACTGAAATAATAAAAGCAGCCCTGCTGTGTGAAACTGTTCTGGATAGAGATTGCTCACCTGCTCTATGGGGAAAGCTCTCTGTCCCAGGTGAGGGCTGTTCTTTTCCACCAGCCTGGGTCAACATGTCCTCCTGTAATGTAAGTCAAATCCATTGCCATCCCATTGGGAATGGTTTTGGATTGTAAAACAGTTTCCCCAAGGAGCAGGCCTTGCTCACTGCTGTCTCCTGATGTCAGAAGGTGTCACTTAAACCAAGCCATCAGATTACTGGAGAAGGGCACACTTCACCTCCAAGGCTGTTGGCTTACAGGGTCCAGTGTGAGCCGGTATACAAGAATATGGGTCATCAAACAGAGCACTGTGTTACTGGAGACCAGCTCTGCTTGGGGTCACTCTTGCTTCCAGTAGCCCCAGCTCATCCACTGTTTCTAAGGTAGTCGGACTTTTTGGATATTTGGTTTTCATGGGGCAGAGGACAGGCTGACTCCTCCCCACTCACCTTATTGCCCATCCGAGACTGCTTTGCGACAATCCTCCTCTTCCTCACAGGAACATCTGCCTTGCACATGTTTGCAGGGGCCTGGTGACCTTCATAAATGAAGAAGTCTCCAGTTTTTCCCTTGTGTGTAGCACACAGTTAAAATGCATCTGGAGAAATAGTGACTTCACTTACTCGCCCTACTGCCTTCTCCAAGCGACTTACAGCCACGGTCAGCTGAGGACTTCCTAAGGAAGAGCTCTGGGATGATGCTTTGGGGCACAGGCAGACCTTTCTGCTCCCATAGCCGGTGCTTCAGAGGTGCCCAGATCTGGCAGAGCCTGTTCAGAGTGCTGTGTCAGGCTCCCAGCTCAGGAATACACAGTGTAAACACCCGTTCCACACCTGTTCCCTGCTCATGCATTTTCCGCTCCCAGCAGTGATGTTACGGTGTTAGGATCTGGTCTGACTTGGTGGACTAAAGTAGAGAAGTTATTTACATCCCAGATCCACAGGTTTTTTTCCTCCCCTCTAGAAAGCAGGTGGTTTTTTTTAAAAAAGTGCCTAGTCCTGCTCTTAACCTTGTAGGTTAGTGTGAGTAATGTGGATGTCATGCTCATTTACTACCATTTTTAGGCAAGGCTTTTTTTCATGCTAATGTGCATTGTGTTAAAGTTTCATCTTACCTGCTATGAGCATGGGAAACTGAAAGCTGTGTCCTTGGCCACTCACTGGGTACAATACCCAGTGTTTTCCTTGGGAGCACTGGCTTCTCTCAGCAGATGATACTACTCCTCAGCAGGGAATTGTCTGGCTTTTAACAGCGAAGACAGACATTTATTTGCTTTCTGCCATGCAAGTGTATGGGAGTGTGTATATGTCAGAGGGACAGTGCTTAGGGAGAGCAAGCAGGCTCCATAAAATCACTGCTTGAGAACAGGCCAGGGCACGTAGAGGTGGCAGTTTCTCCAGTGGAAAATGAGGAACAGTTGCTTGCAGGATGTGGTGCTTGTCTGGGGGAGATAGCGGGGGATCTCACCTCTGATGGGGGAGTTGCTTCTTGGGGGAACTTCAGGTGCAGCCCCAGCATTGTGACTGTTGTAGCATTGAGTCATCCAGCTGTCCTCATGCCTCTTGTTCTCTGAGCCCATTTAGGCTGAGCCTAGATGCGTATGTGAGGGAGTTTGGGATGAGTCTGCTTCTGACTCTGCAACTTCTGGAATTTTCAGCTTCTTGCTCTAGGCTCAGCTATTTTGTTTCCCTGAAGATGCTCCCTTGCTGGGATGATCATAGAAGCCCAGACACGTGTGAGATCAGTTCCTGAGCCCAGCCCTCACCCAAATCTGAGCTGAGGAAGACTGTGATACATGTCCTCTTGTCGCACTGTCACTGAACCAAGCACTGTAAATGGATGTACATACAAACCTAGAGCTCAATAAATAGCAGAGCCCCGCCTGTCCGGAGTGTGCAGTGTTTGTCCTTCACAGGAGGGAGAGTGGGGTGGCTGTGGGAGTGGCCCTGTCACCATTTGGTGGCACACTGGCTGCAGCAGGGCTGTCACCTGTCCTTGGGCTCTTCCTGCCTGTGCAGAGGGAGGTTGTGGTGCTGCACAGTGATGCTTTGTCCTTGGTCCAGTCTTCAGGTACTGTCCAGTAGTCGGCATCCCTCTTCCTCTTGTGTGTCCCTGTGACTGGCACTAAGGGAACCATGAGCAAGGCTGAGAGCCCACGAGCAAGGGATGCAGGGCCCTGCCTGTGCATGGTGTGATGCTCTCTGTTGCTGTGTCAGCAAACTCCTGCTCCCAGATTCTGCTGCAGGTTTGCCTGTTTTGCTAAACACCCTACTACTGTTTGTGTTTTGAGGCCAGCTTGAACTGAGCGGAAAGTCATTTAAATCTTAATGTTCAGCTTCAGGATGTGTGTGACAGCCTCAAAGATTCCCATATCTGATCTGAGCAGGTGAGTGTATTTTGTTATATCTAATTCATAACTCTGTCTGTTATTGGAAGAGCTGTTTCTGAGGCTTGGGGAGTGTGGGGAGAAATCAGACTGCTACCTTTACATTATGCAGCAGCTGCAGGGAGACAAAAACTTTACAAAATAATGACCTGGAAGAGAATTGAATTTGAGGTAAACTTTGGAGGGAGTTACTAACAGTTGTTTTCTAAGTGCCACTGTTGATTTTTGATCTCTTTCTCCTTAGCTCTTACAGGTCCCACTTTTCATGCAGACTTGAGAGAGAGGCAGCTCCTCAGGAGCTGAGTCTTCCCTGCACAGGCCAGCAGCTCCAAGTGGTGTTTTGTCTCATAATGGTGTTTTATCTGTTCTTTGGAGCTGCCAGAAACAGGTAGTAGCAAACCCTTGATCATGTACAGCAGCCAGACAGTAAGGGTGCACCTTTGCCCACCTGCTGTGTTTGGTTTGCAGACTTCTTTGTCCTCTTCCTTGTCATGGCTATTGCCTGCTCTGGTCCTGTATCCATGGCACAGGGGCCATTCCTCTGCAGGGTCGAGCTGCCTTCCATGTGAGCATGTCCTGGTGTCTGTTGTGGGGTGCTTTTCTCCTGCTACTTGAAGAACTGGACAGTCCCTGCTCTAGAGTCCTGCACACTGTTGCATGGTGGTTATCAGGAGAAAGAGGTGTCCCCTAAACAGCACTTGCACAAGGGATCAACTCTAGTGTGCTCCACCCGCTTCCTCACACTACTTCTCAGGGTGGAGCTGCTCTCTTTCCTAGCTCCCATTCCAGGACAGGGCAGGCAGAGGGAGTGGCTGTGCCCCCTGCCAAGCCACAACTGGCGCTTTGTGTATTGGGCCCGTGTGTGGCCAGCAGGAAATGCTAAGATTTACAGCTAGCTCTTGGCACTCAAAAGCACTTGGTGTCAGCACTGAGGCCTTTTGGGTGTTTGTTCTCATCTCCTGTGGGGCTCTGTTTTCCTGTTTGGTACTTGTTGGTATGAGCAGGGTCATGCTGGACAGAAGTATGATGGGAGTTTTTTTGGCAGATGAGGCATTGCAGTAGCCTGAAAGGAAAGAGGTAGAAATGTAAATGGGCTTGTAGAAATGCAAAGGGGCCAGGATAACATGTGCTTTTCTCCTGGTGGCAACTTATTAATACCTTTGCTGATGCTTTCAGGGGGAGGGCAGACAGAAAAATAAGTGATGAATGGAAATCTGGACCAGGAGTCTAGAGAAGGGTTGTTGTAAGGCTGGTGTGACATGAAGGCCTCTGGGGCTGGTGAGAGTCCTTCATGCTGGTCAGAGCCCTGGTTCTCCCCACCTACAGCACAGTGTGGTTGTGCCCAGAGGGACACTGATCAAGCAGAGAAGTGATCTCAGATACATATGATAGGCAGCACCCTCGAGGGAGCAGTGCTGAATGCTGTTGTCTTTCTAAAGCTTCTTTGGGCCACCCTGGGAGGTGCTCAGGGATGCAGGCCTCAGATCTGACCCAGCACGGCTGTCACCCCTCAAGGTTGTGACTGACTGCAAAGAGAGATGCTCAGGATGGGGCTTCCCCAGCCTCTGTCCTGCAGCTGCTCCCACGTCAGTCAGGAGCAGCAGCTTGTGCCCTGAGGAGCCCCTGCTCTCTGGGACAGAATGAGGCTCCCCTGGAGCCCCCAACATCCCAGCACGTCCCAGAGAGCCAGAACAAGCACAGGGTCCTGTGCTGCCCTGTCCCAGCTTGGCAGCTGCAGGAGCACAGTCTGGGCCAAGCTCTGCAGCCTCTGCTCTCTGTACTGTCCCTCCAGGGCTAATTGAATCATGTGGCTGGAAATTGAATCCAATTGAATAGATTAAATGAGCCGGGCTTGCTGCTCACTGCAGCACAGCTCAGAGCCTTGCCAAGCTGCTGCCAGAGGCTGGGAGCTCCCAGGAGTCCCGTGGGGGCAGGAAGGGGCTGGGGAGGCTGCTGGGAGATGGACACCCTCTGCTCTGGGCTGCTTCTCCAGCTCTGCTGTGATAGATGAACCTTCAGCCATTTCTCAGTGATGTGCAGCCTGGCTGTGTCCCAGGGCCCACAGGTCACCCTGCTACAGGCATACAGTCTTTGGGTTGGCTCATTTCCCTTCTGAAGCAATTAATTACTAATTAGCTGGAGCTCCCCTGCTCCAGGGTTCAGCCAGGGCACTCCCAACCGTGTGCAGGGGCCAGGATGCTCTAATGACCTGTGGCTGCTCAAGAGTTCCAATCCTGTTGTTCCCCCAGCCTACAAGTAGAGCAAGTGGTGCTCCAGCAGCACCCACCTCCAGCCCCCCAACCCCAGCTTTCGGCCCCTCTGCTGCAACCATTGCCAGGCCAGTGGCATAAGATGGGCAGCTGGGAGCAGAGTGCTGAGACCACAGTCACAGCAGAGACATCCCCTCCCCTGGAGGTGAGCTCAGGCACAGGGCCCTGCCCTGGCAGAGCAGAAAGACACGTGTCTGCACTGTGGACTCACTCATGACAGAGATGCACATCTGTTCTCATAGCAGACCTGAGATGCTGAAAGAGTCCCTGGTGTGGCATCCAGCGTGGCATAAATGAAGGTTGGAAATAGTATCTAGTTCCTCTTTAATTAAAACCTGAGCCCACAGGCACTCAGCACACAAACATGAGACGCTTTGTAATGCTGGGAGGGCTTGTGATACTCAGGGTATGTCCTGAGCCCAGGAATGCTCCAGTCTCCACTCCCCAGACCAAATCTTTTCTTCATACAGATATTTTTATTTGTTATGCTGAAGTGGCAAAGAAACATTCTGGGTGGACACAGAGCCCCCCTTCAGCCCACCCAGCAGTGAGAGCATGCTGGGGAATCCCTCCTTGCTGGAGGCATAAGCAGAGGCAGGTGACTGGCTTTCGAGGATACAGAGTGTGATGCAAAGTCCTTTCTCCCTCCTGCACACGCAGATTTCTCACACCTGCTGGTTTGCATTTGACAGACGAGTTTCCCTTCCTCCTGCAGCATTCCTGCTTGCAAGGCTCTCCCAGCAGCTTGCAGCATCATCTGTTCCTCCTCCAGCTTTGCAAGATTTTTCAGCAGGTGAAATTCCCCCCGGATCTGAGTCTCACATTGGCTCCCACCCGCCCGTGTGTCTCTGCAGGGTGGGTTAGTGGAGATGGGAGCAGCCCTCCCCTGTGTGTGTCTTGGCTGATGTCCCCTTGGGGGATCACCTCCCAAGGACCTGCTTGTCTGCTGTAGCTGTTCCAAGATCCTAGAGACACATCTCTCTGCAGAGACCAAGGGGCTTATCCTGGTCTTGTGTCACCCAGATCCATTTCCTCTGCAGATGAAGTAAATATTGTGGTGTATTCCTGAGTGAGGCCATTTGCCCTGCCTGGAGCTCTCTCCAGACACTTGCATGGTCATGAACATCCCTGCCCCAGACTGGGGGCCTGTCTGGGTCCTGGGAGGGAATAGCCCCTGGTGCAGAGCTGTTCATCTCCATCTGCTGGCATGTTTGCAAGGGGTGAAGCTGGTTTAAGGAGCTCCTGTTTGCCCTCTGCCTCTGGAACCAGTCCCTGAGTGCTGCACCTCTTGTCCCAGCCCGGGAGCTGCCTGGGAGCCCTCCCTGCTGTGGAGGCAGAGCTGTCCCTTGGTGCCAAGTGTAAATCTGAGCCCAGAGACACCAGGTGACCACAGCCAAAATAGGATTAATGGCATCTGCTGGGAGCTCATCCCGAGGACTGCTATTGATGACCGTGGCTTTAAAATACAGTTAACAGTGGATAAAGCACCGTGATTTTGAGCACTCGACAATTACATCTCTGTTTGAAATTTCCTAAAGATAGGATCAGACTCCTGAGTCCTGCTATCTGCTTTTTCGATAGAACTAATAAGAATGGAGATATGCAATTAGAGAGAGTGCAGGCTGGTAGGGCAGATCAATGCCTTGTAGTTACCTAATGAAGTGTTAAATTATGTCTTTCCCTCTCCCTGTTCCCCAATCACACCCACCCCAGGCTGCTTGCAGAGAGCAGAGGGCCTGGGGGAAAGCTCCCTGCATTCCTCTACCCCTGAGGTGCAGACCCAAGCACTCCTGACTCCTCTCCAGGGTCGTCATCTGTGGTTTGGGACTGTCTTGTGTTTTTCGTTGAGCCTGTGGTTTTCAGCAGGGGAGTGTAGAGACTTGTGGCTCCAGAGCTGGGCTGTCCCAGCAGGGAGCAGGAGGCATAGATGAGCCGAAGGGATCAAGGCTGAGTGCCCTGGAGGAGGAGCAGGGGTGGTTGTGGGTGGGCTCAGCTCAGCCCAGCCTGGGTATGGACAAGGCTGGTGGCAGCCTAGCACGGTTCTGTCTCCAGCCAGGCTCTTCATCTGGTGAACTTCCAAACTTGTTGTCTTCCCCAGTTATGACAAGGCTGCAGTGACCACACGAGCTGGGCACAAACACGGCTCCTGGATAGCATGACCCTGCTCATACTTTCCAGCCCTTCTCACCCTAAGAGTCATTCCTGGCTGCAGCCTGGGGAGCAGCAGTAATCCCGTGCAGATGGTGACAGATAGGCCACTTAGGGAACATGCCTTGTGCCCGGCCAGTGTGAATGGGTGATTTCCATCATGACCAGGGTGTCTGAGTGGTCCCAGGGACACCCTGCCTCCGAGAAGCACTTGGCCTGGGCTGCACCTCATGGGGCAGCACCTTTTGGACCTCCAGCCTGTCTCCCTCTGTGCATTTCCTACTCATCCACTCCTCTGCTGTCTGTGCCGAGCCCTTTGGCTGGTTTACATGGCCCTGTTTCTCTCATGGCTCTCTGCTGCTGTTGCAGAGATGAGTTTGGGGACCTGGATGCATCCACAAGACCCCTGCCTGCCCCAGCAGGCTGGATCCATCCACCTGCCTGCCCTCCACACTTCCCTGGCCCTGGGCTTTGGAGTACGGGCTTCACGGTCAGTTGTGCCTGTGGAGCCTGTGCTGGGTGTTGGCCCTTCCTCCCAGTTACCTCATATAACTGGGATCTGGATTCTCAGGAGCTGACAGAGCTCTTTCTATCCTCTGGAAATAGTTAATCCAGTGACACCTTCTGCAGTGCAGACCACCAGCCCTGCCTGCGGCTGGCTCCTGCCCATCCTGAACCTGATGATTGCTTTTGTGGTGGATGTGGCTAGCAGCAGCCAGGCTGCACAGGGCACGCTTTGATTAAAGCCTCAGACACTGCTTAGGTGATTTTCCTCAGCCTGGCCCAGTCTTTTTGCATCTGCTGCACGTCCCGGTGAGATCGAGACGCGTTGCAAAGGATGCTCTGGGGTGACTTTGCTGCCGTGCCTGTCCCTGTCCAGACATGTTCACCAAGGCACCTCTGCACCCAGTGCACCCACAGCAGGGCACCTGTCTGGGTCTGGACAAGAGGGTAGAGACCAAGCCCATTCCTGCTTCTCCTACCCTGGCAACCTACAGACCCCCAGTGCCCAGAGGAACATTTAGGGGAAGATGTTGTATTTTTCCCAAGCAGAGAAAGGCTCAGAGGCTGTGAATCCTGGCAGAATGCCCAGCCCTCATGTCTGCTAAGGAAAGGAGCTATAACCAGCAATCAAGTGAGTTGTGTCCCCCTTTTTCTACACTGTGGGGAGGGTGGCATATGTCAGCCTGTGCCTGGGGCTGCCCCATCCTACCCTGTGGTGCCCACCAAACCATCCAGCTTCCCCCTCTCCCCAAGCTGGGCAAAGCATCTCTTACTTGCCTGCCGGAACAGGAGCACTTAGCTAGGATAAAAATAGAAATGTTTGCCTCCCAATGGACCAGGGATGGCAGGAGGTGAATACTTCCCTGTGCAGCTCTGCTGGGCTTGCCACAGCCATAGCAGGATGGACCCTGAGGAAGGTGAAGTTGGTGGGTGAGCTTGGGCATGGATCATGCAGTGCTCCCAATCTACTTCCCTGGGACACTGCTGGTCCCCAAGGGCAGCCAAGAAAATGTGACCAAGCACGTGTGGAGAGGTTGGAGGAGGGAGGTTGAGGAGGCCAGGGAGCCGCAGGGTGCACAAACCCAGAAGTGCAGGGGGTCTGTGGGCTGGCCAGGCTCCAGCTTTGCTGGTCAGGCTAAGTGGAGGGGGCACTTGCAGAGCTGTCCTGGGAGTTTCCCCCAGCCACTCAGTGCATGCAGGCTCCATGCATTGGCCAGGCCACAGGGAGGGTTGGGGGAATGTGTTTAGTTCTCTGAGCATTTCTCCACTGCGTTTTCCTTGCTAAATGGCTCTTATTTTTAGATCCAGGCAGTTGCTAAGCATCACTGCCTCGCTAAAGCGGCTTCTTTCATGGCTTGACACCAAAGCACGCTGACAACACGCTGCCTCGTGAGCATGGCCCTCCCTCCTCACTGATCTGGGTTCCCTTCTGCCCTGCGGCTCCTGTGTGCCGGGCTGGCACAGGGATCAGGTGGGATGCTTTGCCTCCTCCCGCAGCCCCTGCTCTCCTCTCTCTCTCTGCATGGGTGAGAGAGTGAAGGGAGGAGCGCTGGGAACCGATGGGAGCTGGACAGCAGCTGAGATGTGCCCAGGACCCCTGTCATGGTGCAAACTGTCAGTACTTAGGCAGTGGCATGATAAAATCCCCTGGCTTTGTCCGTGGAGGGGGCTCTCCAGCACAGTCTGCATCCCCGGGGATGGCATCGTGCACAGATGGCAACAAATAACCAGGGGCAGCAGCGGGACATCAAGTTCCCAGCGCCAGATGTACCGGTGGGCTGTGAGCTCCTCTCTTGGCAGCACCGTGCCTCTGGAAGCCTCCCCAAGTATGCTGCTGCTCCACCCTTCCCCTGGGGCTGCAGGAGATGGGGGTAAAATCGTGCTAAAGACTCCAGCCCTGCATGGAAAGCCATGCTGGGGTGGGGATGGCCGTGGGACCCGCTTCCGTGCTTGGCTGCAGGCAGAGGGACCTGGCCGCCCTCCCCGCGCCTCTCCTGCATCTCTTGACCCCTGCCCATCCTCTCCGTCTCGGACCGATTTCTCATCCAGCTTCTCCCCCCAGGCGGACATGCAACAGCCCCGCGGGACCGAGCAGGGCTGGGGCTCCCCTTCCTGGGGGTCCCCCGGCGCAGCCACGGCAGGTGCACTGACACGCAGGGCTCGGGGGACCCTCGCTCCCCCGCAGTGGGCTGTGGGGGTCTGCTCCCCTCCTGCCCCACGCCTTCTCCATCTCTGCTCCGTCCCCGCGCGGTGCCTGATGCCCGGGGCTCTCCCGAACCGCCAGAGACCGCACCTCGGCGCAGCCCGAAGCAGCTCTCTCCCTGCCTCTTCCCGGGAGCGCCTTCACTCTCCGCCCCCCGCCCGTGCCTCAGTTTCCCCGCGGTGGCGGGGCCGGGCTGGCGGTTCCCGGG
>VXBQ01012586.1:434631-447982 GCA_013400175.1 Phainopepla nitens
CATTAGAGGGAGAACAGGCCACTCAGGTCGGTGGGAGGAAAATGGGAGCAGGGTTCCAGTCCCTGCCATGGGATAAAGCTGAGGAGCTGTGTCCTGGCAATGCCACAGGAGGGTCCCGGGTGATGGGCAGATCTAGGGCTGTGCCAGGGGCTTGTTCTGCTGCCAGCAAACCCAGGAGCTTCATCGTGTCTGCTCATAGTCCGTGATCAGCCAGGTGGGGGGAACATCTCCACCAGCTTGCCACAGCGTAGGACTTCCATCTGCACGGGGGATAATTTATTTCCCAGAGTGTGGAGGAGGTGTCAGTGCTAGCCTGTCCCAAATAATAGGGTGTGTAGGGGGAAGCACTGGGAGCTGCAGCTGGAAGATGGAGTGACAGGGTCATTGGGTGGGAGCAAGGGCATGAGCAGGCAGGGGCTGGCCAGGAGCCCAGCTGCAAGTGTGCATGGCAGGTTGTGTGCTGTGCCTGTGTGCTGGATGGATCCCAAGGTGGAGACTGTGCCCAAGACCAGCTCGCCCACATCCAGAACAAAGGTCCTTCTCTTGCCCAGTTCCTTTCTCAAGAACAGCCCTGGATGCATAGCCCTGTCTTCATGGGTCTGGCAGGGCCAGCTACCTGCATCCCTCTGGTCATTGTCAGGCATGGGTTGTTCCCTCTTAGCAGCAGCCCCCAGGAGGGGTGACACCCACCAGTGTCCTTCCTCTGGGTGTCTGACCTGTGGGAACTGTGTGTTGCCCATCTCCCTGCTCCTCCGCTAACCTGACTCCCCTCCTGCTGCTGCCCCATGCAACCTCCCTCTGCTTGTCACTTCTGCTCCTGCAGCCTGGCAGTGAGGCTGGGCTGGAAGCCACACTGACCCTCGAGCCAGGTCCCTCGAGCTCCCAGGAGGTCCTCTGTCATGGTGGGGTGCTGTAGGGAAGGGTCTCCCCCGTCGTGTGCCAGGGTTAGGGGCTCCCATGAGTCATCTCTGTGCCAAAGCGCCTTGCCCTCGATGGCTGCTGCACCTTGCCGGGGTGATGGGACTGTTGCCCGACTCTGCCTCATCTCTGTTTGCTGTCTCCCTCCTTCTGGCATCTGTACCCTCTTCCTCTTCCCTCTTTGCTGTCTTGGCTTGTCTGCAGTCCTCTGATGCTGATGACTTCTCTCTCATGGGGTGTTGTGGCGTTGCTGAGATCCTGAGGGTCCCTGATGGAAGGGATGCTGCTCCTAGCCACACACGGGGCAAGGAGCGTGTGAGTGACGCTGCCGGCTACCACCGCTCACAGGCAGGTTGGATTTTGTGCGTGGAAAGGCTGGAGCTGAGGTTTTGGCAGCCCCTGCTGCATCCCTGCAAACAAAGGCAGGTTGGAGTCCATAGGGAATTGGTGGCACAGGATTAATTGACAGGAAGTTTGAGGATTGGGTTGGGCCGGTTAAACAGCCGATCTCTACAGATGCTGATGCAAAATTCATGGATTGTTGCAACTTCGGCCAAGGAATACAGCTCCTGCTGCACAGGGCTGGCCGTGCACAGGCTCTTTCACTGTTTCTGTGTCTGGGCACAGAGTTTCTCCTCACTACTGGCCATGTTACAACTGGAAAAGGTGTCTTGACTCGGTGGTGCTGTTCTCATACTGTGCGTTGTGCTGGAACCAGGTGCCCCCAGAGCTTTGGGAGCCAGGACAAGAGGAGGTTTGGTCCCTGGGGCAAACTCTAGTTTCTTCCAGCTGTATTGGGTCCATATGTCCCAGCTGGAGCTGAGCCTCATACACCAACAGCCCGGACATCAGTGGGTCACACCAGCTCCAAAGCGCAGGAGAGGCCTGGTTCATGGAGCTGCCTCTGCCTCACTCCTCATTAGGGATGTTTTCATTAGGAGAAGTGGTTTGGTTTTGTTTAAGCCAAATTGCTGTGCTTGGGAGATGATAAATCCATGTGCTGGCAAATCACTCTCCTGCCGCCAGGATGGATCCCAGCCCTGCTCTCTAATCATGCTGCAGATAAATGAGCCTTTAGTGAAATGAATCTCCCTGTCCTCCCTCGCCGGGGGGGCTGAGCTGGGTGGTATGATGCCATGGTGAGGGGCTCTGGCTTCAGATGGGGAATCACAACCCTTCAGCAACACTGTAGAACTCTGAGGGTGGTTATTGCTGAGCAAGTGAACTGCTGGGGTTGTTGAAAGTGGCTTCCGTGGGAGCAAAGGGGCAGAGGAGCCCCTTTCCACAGGGATGTGGAATGAGAGCAGGGGTCGTGTTCAACCCACTGTCCATGCCAGAGTGCTCTGCTGGCAGCTGGGGCTGGGTGCATTTCACGTTGTGGGGGTGAGTGGCAGGATACAGGGCACGAGTGACCCTGCTGCCAGCGATACCCCGCTTTGAGGGCTTTGCAGATGTGCTGTGGCAGCTGGGCTGTGCTGGGTGGGAGGCTCTTACTGTGGTCCTCCTGTCCCCAGGCTGCTGCGGCTCTGGCTGCTTCTGGCTTTTAAGTAAATTTGTCTTCCTCTTCAAATGAAAACGGGTGGTGTAGCTCCTGGGGAGCAGTGAGAGTAATTAGCTTGTTTGGAGATGGAGCCCTGCAGGAAGGGAGCTGGGGGCAGGATACTGCTGCCTTCAACAGGAGTTGACAGAGATGGGGAATGTGGAGGGCTGCCACCTTCACTGCCTCTGAACCTGGGCTTCCTTGAATGTTTCCTCTGTGGTCCAGACAGGGCAAGTCACCTCTGGACACTCCTGGGCAGGGAAGGCACTCACTGCTGTTGACATGCACTTCTGTGTCCATGCCTTGAGTGTCTCTCCAGCCCCAAAGGCTCAGCTCCACCAGGTTCCAGATTACTCCAGCCCCATTTTGGCAGGAAGCACTCTGCTTTTGAACCTGTTGGGTTGGAGATCCCTTCTGTTTAGGGAGCTGGCACTGATGCCAACCCCAGGCTGGTGTTGGCATTGCTGCTGGGGACTCTGGGCAAGAAGGTCAATGTCCTATCCAAGCTGCTTCTGCTCACTCCACCTGGGGACATGGGGGGCCTTGAGACCCTGAGGTCTGCAGGACATACAAGCAGGAGCTCCACTCTGAGCATGCATGATCATCTGATTCCTGCGCAGTGAGTGTTTTGGGGGTTGTGCCCTGTGCAGGTGGGGGCACTGCTCACCCCTGCGTGCAGACAAACCTAATCCACGCTCCACTCAGCCCTGGGCTGTTCCTGGAACGGGCAGATGGCTTTGTCCTGGATGGGAGGGAGTGTGGGGCCTGACTGCTCACAGGGACCATACTGCAGCAGCAGCAGTGCCTGTGGGTAGGCAGGGCATACTCAGAGCCCCAAGGGGCTGGCCGTGGAGATGGACAACTTCACCTGCGGTCCCTCTCGGGGGAGCAGGTCAGGGACAATGATGGAGTGATGAACTCAGCAGGTGGGGTGGTGGCACAAACCTGCTGCCTTAGCTCTGCCCTGCAGAGACTTGAGAACTGGATGGGACTGGGCACCCTGGTCTCTCCTGTTGTCCCCGTGAGACACATCCCATGGCAGTGACATTCCTGCTGGGAAGGGGCTCGGCAGTCTGAAGCAGAGACAGGCTTCTTGGCAAGATGCTACCATGAGAGACTGGCATGACCCTGTCACTGAGCCTCAGTGGGGCAGAAGTGGGACCCTGCTCCTAGCTTCAGGCACTGACCCCAGCAGCAGAGCAGGGATTCACTAAATCCCTTACCTCTCCTCTTCCCATTACCAACCACGCATTTGGACACCAAAAAGTGCTTTTTTAGGGATAGAGTATCATTGGTGATGGTCTGGCCAGGATGAGAGTCACAGGGAAGAGGGGTTTCCTTGACCCAGACGGGCAAGGTGTAGCCCTGTGGGATGCAGGGAGGCACCAGAAAACTCTCACACCCGTCAGGAGGCAGGTCAGGAGCCAGGGGAGAGCCATCCATCTGCTTTCACTGGTTACTGCAGCCCATGCAGCTGTGGTGGGGTGAGATGGGAACTGGTCTGCTTGCTAACAAGATTAGACAGGCGAGCCATTGCTCCTGGCCCCTTTGGTTAATCGCTTCTTCCTAGATTGAATTTTTAAAAATTGCATTGCTTACAGAAAGCCCCTGGATGGGTTTAAAGGCAATAATCCACCCTGCCCTCTGTCGCTGCAAGGGCCCCCCTGGGGCTACTTGGCAGTGGGTTGTTGAAGTCCCCTGTGTGTCTCCACGTGTCTCTGGTGTCCCCAGGAGGTGGCTGGCAGCAGTGGCCCTTGACAGCTCCTGATTTATTCCAGGAGGGAATACACATTAATTTTTAATTGTGTGATTTAGTGAAGTCTCCAGAGGTGAGGGAGAAGGGACTGGGTCAGATGCCAGGCTCTGTACTGCAGCCCATGTGACAGGTCCCTTTTGTTCCTGCCACTGCTGCCTCAAGGGCCGTGGTGGGCAGCTGCCCATCCTGCTGAACTCCTAGGGGCATGCTGGATTTGGGTGGTTCATTGATGGAGTACAGCACCCCCAGCCCTGGTTGCACTTGCTTGAGGTCTCACCTGACCCCGGAGCAGGGAGGGACAGCTGCTGATGCCAGGTTCTGGGGTCGCAGCACAGGTGGAAAAAGGGTGGGGGGCTTGGGCAGCACAGTAACAGATGCCATAATATGCTGTTGTTATGACTGATCCCAGCATCTCTTGGAGACATCTCAGCCCTCTCCTGAGTGGTGGGGTCTGCCCCTAAGTACCACTTTCTTTCCCCCTCTCTCTGCTTCTAGCAGTTGATCTGGGCCCATCCCCAGCCCTCTGCTGCTCGTGCTGACCCCAACAAATTTCCCCTGGAGCCCACCATCCCTGCTTGCTTCCCTTCATCGTGCAAAGTGAGTCACTCCCAGGCACTAGGAATCATTCATGTCATTTCCCCCTTTGCCGCAAAGTCATTAATGCAAGTGGAATAATTTGTTGCATAACGGAGAGGATCAGTGGGAGCGCTGCTCTGGCAAGCAATTCCTGGCCCTGGCCACCACTGCCCTGGTGGTGGGAGGGAGCTGCCCTGCAAGAGGGCAGCTTGATGGGATCCTGCTGGTCCCACGGCTGCACCATGCTGGCAGCAGTGGGGTCGTATCCCTGAGGCATTTTTCCAAAAGCCATCAAGTCTTGCCTGAATCCCAGCCTGGCGGGATGGAACTGTTTGTCATGACCTTGGTGTCTGCTCACCCTCACACAGATCCTTCAAAAGGGATGTGTTCCAGCTCCCCCACAGCCACACAGGCAAGAAGTGTCTCCTGCATCGATCAGGGCGTGTATTGTGGCACCCTTTGTTCTGGCCACATCCCAGCCTCCTACCCACTCCAGCTCCTCTGAGCTTCCCAAGCCATGGGTGTCACAAGTGCTTCCCACCAGGAGCCAAATCCCTCCTGACTTCTTGCTCCAGAACTGGGGACCCCAAAGTGTCCCAGCAAGGGTGCAGGCAGCTCTGGAACTGCTCCCAGTGAGTTCCCAGCTGGCTGTTTTTGGTGTAAACCCAAGCAAAGCTGGTGGTCTCTCCTGGGGAGCCTCCTGAGTAGAGGGCTGCCTGGAGGGGGCACTTGCCACCCCACCAGCAAAGAGCCTGTGCTCGAGTGATGCTCCCTGTGATTGTGGTAGGTACGGTGTCACCCCTGCATGTCGAGTGGGAGAAGGGCAAGGAACAGTGCTTTAGGTGATAAGAGGCATTGTGGAGACTGCTCCCCCTCCCTGGGGTTAATTTCCTTCTATCCCACGCTTGGCCAGGCATTAATTTAAAGATGCTGTAATGGGAGAGGGAGAGCGTAAGAGGATTGGGCTGAAGGCAGAAGGATTTAACAAAGGGAAGGGATGGGGCTGGGGCTGGGGACTGCACAGGGTCTGATGGTGCAGGATGGGCAGGAAGTGCCATGCACTCCTCAAGACTGAGCCACCCTGATGTGTCCCAGATGCCACTGCGATGGCACCTATGGTACCCTCCAAGAGGGAACATCGGAGTGAAGCTTTTCCCCTCCTCAGGAAGAGCTGCTGGTGGCTGGGGGGAATAGGGCTGTGAGCTGCTTGTTTGCAGTGTGGCCGTGCCTTGTGTTCCACCTGTCTGTGCTTTTCGTGAGACACCAGGCACAAGTTCAAACCCAAGCCTGGAGTAACCCAGCAGAAGGGCATGGTGCCTGGCTAGGGGGAGCAGGGGGGAAAGAGCAGGCAGAGCCCCTTTGTGGTACCATGTCCCAGCTGGGACTTAGTGCCCTTGGCTCAGCTGGGCAGCAAGCCCCTCGGTGCAGGGGGCTGCCCTGAAGCAGAAAGGGGATGAAGGAGATGGTGTTTAATATTTCCAAGTGACTCACTGAAAACCTGCTGTTCCTTGGGAACTGGTCATGCCCCAGCACCGCTGGGGCAGGGCTGGGATCGAGGCCACCCCAGTGCAGTGTAAGCTGGAGGGAGAGGCTCTTTTGGGACCACACCCATGGAGGCAAAGGAGCCTTTTCTCCTCCTCCGTCTCTCACAGACTCAAGAGCCCCACCTCTGCCCTGGACCACAGTGCTGGGACAGGGATTGTGGTGTCTCCCCAGCCCCTCACTGTCCTGTGCCTCCCTCAGCACTGTTTGTTTTCTCAGCCTGCCCTGCTGTAATACAGCCAGCTGTCACTCTCTGGATAATACATCTTCTCTTTTATCACTGCTTAATTAAATAACTGTGGGGAATTGAGGGGCTGGTAACCCCTTGTTTGCTAGAATGAGCAACCCAGTGGCACTGAGGAGGTCTGGCATAGGAGCTGGATGGGGGTGGCTGTGCCTTGGTGGCTGAACACGGGGTACCTGTGTGCCCTTGGGAGGGATGAGGTGCTGATTTTGTTGTTCATGGGCACGGGATCTCTGGCACAGATGTTTCTAGGCCAGCCCTGAGGAAGTGCCCTGGATGTGACCACTGACACCCTGTCTGTAATTCTCCCCTCAGTCTGGAGCCTTGCCTGCTCCCAGGCTGGGAAGAGTGTGTGGGCAGGGTGCCTGCTGCCAGGCCAGCCACCTCTGCCTGCAATTAGTTGGTGCTAATGAGTGTCCCTGGCAGCTGCTGCCGGGTCAGTGATCTCTGGCAGAGTATCTGCCAGGCTATCCCCCCAAGAACCAGACGCATGGGTCCCATTCCCTGCTCAGCAGAGCAGCCTGGGTTGTGCTGTTGGTCCTCAGTGCAGACACGGCTCCCTCTGCTCAGTCTCCATCCCTTCCCTCATCCCTCTGCTGTCTCTCTGCCTTTGCACCTTCCCCTGGAGGCTGGTCCCAGTTTGGGCACTGTCAGTGGTGCGCCTCCCTGTGTCTTTCTGCTCTGGGTGCTCCTTTCTCCCCATCACAGCCACCCCACAAGTTGCTGTAGCAGTATAGATGGAGTGTGTTATAACATCCTCAGGAGGAGAATGTGGGCCTGTTTAAAACACATGGGCTGGGGTGGCAGGAGTACTCCTCTGGGCACTGCTCATCGTGCTGTGATGGATCTGGGATGAGATGTACCACATGTCTGCCTGGGGTAGACTGGGAAATGCCTCCCAGTGTGAACAGCCCTGGCTCCTGGGCTCCTGGCTTGGAGATGGAGCAGTTTTAGAGGCACTCTAGGTCTTCGTGGCAGGATGTTGTGGGGAGATGAGTTCTGTGATGATGTAGGGGCAGTGTATAGATGTGGAAGCATGGGATGACCTGCAGGCTCAGGTAGCTCTCCTCCTGGTGTGCTGCCTGTCCTCACAGCCTCTCCTCCTGCCTGCTCTGGATTTGCAGCTCCAGACTCGATTTGCACAGATCAAAGCCCGGGGCCATCTCTCATCTTGGCTTACCTGGGTCCCGCCTGCCCCCGGCCCGGAATGCGGGGGAGGTTTGGAGGTAATCCTTGCAGACGGGATGCTGCTGGCTAATAATAGCAGAACCTCTCACTTCAGGGGAACCGCGGCAAATTGTCCCTCGAGCCCTGGCAGCACCGGTACAAATCTTCTGCTAATTAGACTTGAAAGTCCTCCCGTGAGCTCAGACACAGGATGGATATTTGATTATTAACATATTTATTTCTGAATGTCTCAGCAGGTCTTGCACTGGGAGGCTGTACTCCCCCTCCATAATTGCCAGGCACATTTATTCCTATCAAGAGTGCCTGGGGGCTCCAGAGAGGGGGGTGGGGGGGCTGTTTGGGTCTGTGCGCTCATTTTTGGGATTGTCTCATTTAGGTGTGTAGAAGAAAACTTGCTGATGCTGAGGTCTTAGGCAGGAGAAAGGCCCCAGGGCTCTGCCCTCTGCCTCCCTCCCACACGGGATAGTCCTGACCCTCCTGCCCACCAGGAACCCAGGGATATCTTCCCATGTGCTCCCAAGCACAGTGGCTCCAGGCACTGGGCAGGCAGAGGAGGCATGAGGATGACCCAGTGGTGCGGAGCTGGTGCTGGGCATCACAGCCCAACACAAAGCTACTGGTCATGGCACCTCCAGGGAGGGCATCCCTTCCTCCAGTGGAGGCAGACAAGCTGCAAAGGAAACACTGCCTCTGAAACAACCGAAAATAGCTTTCCTGTCCCCAAAATGTCAGTTTAAAAAGGCAGTCTCTCGGGGCCCCCCTGGGCTGGCAGTTGGCTGAGTGGGTGCCCTGAAGATGCTGAGTGGGCAGCCCTGCTGCCCCATGGGGCAGAGAGCACAGCCAAGTGGAAGGCTGAGCCTTCCAGCCTTCCTTGTACTCAGGGTACAAGTGGAGAGAGGATCAGTGCTGGCATGGAGGGCCATTAGCCCAGCCTTGGGGATATGCAGTGCCTTGGCTTGAGGCTGGAGAAGAGTGCAGGTGGGCTGTGGGCTGCTGGCAGGCCAGCACTGACCTTATGTGTCTACCCTGCCCTGAGCCCCCCAGGTCCACCCAGCCACCTATCCAGGGGCTTCAGGCCAGTGCTGGGGTGGTGTTGGCGTGGAGAGAGGATCAGTGCTGGCATGGAGGGCCATTAGCCCAGCCTTGGGGATATGCAGTGCCTTGGCTTGAGGCTGGAGAAGAGTGCAGGTGGGCTGTGGGCTGCTGGCAGGCCAGCACTGACCTTATGTGTCTACCCTGCCCTGAGCCCCCCAGGTCCACCCAGCCACCTATCCAGGGGCTTCAGGCCAGTGCTGGGGTGGTGTTGGCGTGGGGACTCCATGGGCTTGGTGAGGAGATGTGGGTCAGGACCTCAGCCCCATCTCCACTTTGCTCTTTGTCCCTGCCTTGTTGCTGAGCCGAGGGCACACGCCTCGTTACAGCTCTGGAGTTATTAATAGCAGCAAACACTTTTGGTGCCTTCAACCAAGTCCATTTTGGGGGAGATTCCTGCCATTTGAAGCCTCCTTTCCATTCCTGCCATGTGTCCCCTCTGGGCGTCTTATCTCCCTCTCCCAGCTGTGCAGCCAGCGTGTGCAGGAGCCGCTGGATCAGCGGTGGCACTAATAGCCCGTGTCACTCAGCGCGGCAGCGTCCGTCGGGGTGACAGAGGGTGTCCCGCTCCCTTCCCCACAGGCAGCCCTGGGCTGCCTGAGCACGTGGCAGCCGAGGTCGTGTCCCAGCCTGTTCCCACTGTGCTTCCTCCTGTCACCCTGCCGAGACAGATCTGTTGGTGGCCAAGCAAGCGCTGATTGCAAGGAAATGAGCCTAGTGCCACCTCCCATTTACTGGAGCCCAACCTATGTGTGATTGCATAGAGCTCATTAATTTGTCATCATCACTGGCTTGATGTGGGGTGGTGAGGGTGGCAATGCTGGAGAGCAGCTGAGGACCGCGTACTCCTGGAGCAGACTTGGGAGCAGGGCTGGCATCACCTGTGACCAGGCTGAGATTTTTCCCAGCTTCTCAATTCAGGAGATCCTGGTGATGATTGAAGTGAGCACCGGAACAAGGCTCTGGATGGAAATCCCTGCTGATTTTCATGCGATGCCATGAGCATGGAGCCTGGTGGGCATCTGAGGGGCAAAAAGGTTTGAGATAAGGAGATGCTATGTCTGTGTTGTGCCCCAATGTGAGCTGTGCACCCTCAAACAGCAAAGTGCACCCTTGTGAAGGCCATGCTCATTGGAGTTCCTGGGGGCTGTGTTGCCTCACTGCCTGATACATCCTGGATGCCTGAACATTGCTGTGCTTTTCAGACACAAGAAGCTCTGAAATGCCCCCAGATGGTCCAGGCAGGTTATGGTTCTACTTGCTTACAGCTGTTGTCTCAATGTGTCAGCCCTATAACCTGGGCTGGGTTCAGCTCCTGGCTCTTCTCCTTTCCCTGTGCTTCTGTTTCCCTGCAGCTGTTGGTGCAGTTCTCTGCCCCCCATTGCATGAGATGGGGAAGCTCGGGGTGCACCCCAGGAGCTGGGGCGGGGGTTGATGAAGCTGTTCCTCCAACTTTGTCCCCTTCTACCGCCGCTTCTGTCCTGTTCATGGGGTCAATGAATTATTCATGCCCTGGCAGGTGGGGGTGTGTCTGTGTGATGCCAAGGGGGCCCGACATGCCACTGAGCACAGAGAGCTTTTCTGTGTAAATACCTAAAATATTTAGCAGAACTGACAAAAAAAAATCAGCTTGGGAGCATTCAGTGTCTCAGTAATCTAGATGTCTGGGGGCAATCACGTGGGTTCTGGGGGTGATGAACACGCCAGGGTGAGGCTCTGACTTTCATCTTGGCCTGACACACACCACCCAAGCTGGTGGTGGGGTTTGTGTCTGTCTGTCCAACCACCCATCTGCTGGGTCTTTCTGCTTGTCTCTGCCATCAGAGAGTGGGGATGCCCCATCCTTCCCCTGCATTGCAGGGATGCTTTGGCAGGTGCTCATCCCTAGCGTGGTGCCACGGAGCCAGGCTGCCCCATCACCTGCAGCCTGCCAGCTGCTGGCAGGTGGGTGCTGCAGGACCAGCACTCAGCACTGGGCTGGGTTCTTTCCCTGGCAGCGCCTTCCCGAGCAGACAGATCACGTCACATGCATTTTTTAGCAAGATCCACCAGCTGAGAATGAGCTGAGCTGTCGTTGCACATTTGTGATCAAAGCCAGACATGCCCTGGCAGCCCTGGGGAGGGTGGCCCTGCGTGCCATTCCTCTCTGTCACAATTTACTGGGCACAGCAGGTTGGGTGCCAGCAGTGTCACAGGTTGCAGGTGTGTTGCCCCTGCATTCCTGAATGTACCAGGATGGCCAGTGCCCTCCTGTCTGCTGCGGTTCAGTGATTCCTGACCTGAGCAGCTAAGGATGGCTGCAGTTTCATAACTGCAGGGCTCTTGATGATGTTATGCTTCATGCACAGTCCTACATCCCAAAAATTGCACCTTCTGCTGGGAGTCAGAGCGAGGTGGGCTTGCTGACAGCAAAGATTGGGGTAGGAAGGGGTTTGTGCTTGTCCTGGGATGTGTTTTACACCAGGTTCACAAGGGAGCAAGCAGATGTAAGGGATGTGGGAGCTGTGGCCAGCTCTGGATGGGAAAGCACACAGAGCCAGCTGGCTGTGACAATGCAGGGCTGCCCTGCGAGGGAGCCTGGGCTACTGGCAGCTTTTCCTTGGCCTTTGCAAGCTCATCCTTTCATGGATGCTCTCTGAGCCTTGGCTCGGTAGGAGCTGTGTGCTGGCCCACGATCTGTACATCCCAGGGCCAAGCCACGGGATGCGTGGCCAAAGGCAGGAGGGGCTCGGGGTTAGAACACACAGCTCCTCCTTCCAGGCCCTACTCCGAGCCTTCCTCCACCTCCTTGCTGGATTTGCTCGTGTCCCCCTCGCCTCCCCGGTGGCGGGGTGGCGGCTGCCGGCGGTGGGTGCCTGCGGTGTGCCCGGGCAGCGCGGCTCTGTTGTGTGTTTCCCTCTGCAAGCGCAGCAGAGCCCTCGGGCTGCACTTCGCTGTGACAGCACACCCCATGTCAGACGCGCTGCAAATCCTGACTGCTAATAGCTATGCAAATTACCTCATTAGCTGCCTTATTTATTTTCTCTGGCATCACATCACGTTTTCAGCACTTCCCCCAGACCCGGAGGCTGCGGTTTCCCCGGGCTGGGAGGAGGCAGGAGCAGCGCAGCAGCACGCAGGGCTGGCTGGGCTGAGCCTTCCTCTGCTGGGATCCCACGGAGCCACCCACCCCGATGTGGTGTATCTGGAACCAGAAGCTCATGGCTCCTGAAGGGATTCCCGCTGCCAGGATGTCCACCTCCTTCTCCCTCATCAGGTCCTGGCTCTGGGATGAGGCTTGCTGAGCTCTCCCTCCAGCCAAGACCTGCTCTGTCCCTGCCAAACAACCGTGGGTCTGGCATTGCTGGGATTTGTATGCCCTCCATCCCAAAAAAAAATGGTGAGTTTGAATAATTTAGAGAGAGAATAGAGCATTTGCTCAGCTGCTGTGGGCCTGAGTGGTGGGCTGAGGCTTGGCACAGGGTTGCAGGATGTCCTGCATCCTTCCCACTCTGATTATCCTTCCTTGGTAATGGAAATTTTCCTTCTTCCCACCCTGATTGTCCTTCCTCATTACTAGAAATGTGCCTCCCATCCTGACAGCCCTTCCTCCCTGAGAGAAATGTTGGCATCTGCTTTCTGCCAGTCATAGGATGAGTCCAGAGAGCCCACAGATGCCCTGGCCAAGGGTGGCCCTGGGCTGGGGCCCTTTTCTGGTGTTGTCCCTGAGGGGTGTAGCCCAAGTTGAAATACCTTGAAGCCCAGGCACCGTCCAGGGCTGGCACAGGCAGGAACAGCCTTTGACCACCAACCCAGCATGGTGCCCCTTGGTGATGGATGTGCCTGCAAGGACTGCTCTTTCCTGGCTGCATTTTCTAGGAGTTTTTATGTGCCCACAACATCCATGACAGTGAATCAGGCTTTGCATGGACACCAGGGGACCCGCATACTGGTGTGATGACTGGTATAAAGATCTTGATTCAGCCATTCCACATGCTGAGCTGCCTGCAAGCATTATGTCTTCTCACCCCATCCCCTTCTGTTTATCTTTTATTTCCTCCCTTCTCTTGGCGGCTGTGCTAATGAATATTTCATGGCCAGGAACCAGTGTGAATTCCCTCGGTGGCTCCCTGCACTCCCTCGGCAGGTACCAGCCCAATAGTCGGTGGCTTAGGAAGGATATATCTGCCGGGAAGCCATCTCAGGAGGAGAGGACCTGGCTAGGAAAGGAAGCAATGGCTCTGGTGTGGGCAGATGTGTCGTGTCCCCCTGCTTGGTGGTGTTGTCACCGTCTCTTCAGCCTGCAAGGGACTGCCAGCGGACCGTGGTGGCCGCACGTCCGTGGTGGCCACACGGCCTTTACGGTTCATCCATAAGGCGTGCATCCTCTCACACGCGTGCAGGGCCACGCTCCGACACAACAACACGTGCCCTCTGCTGTCCCCCGTGTGCCATCAGCTGCCACAGCCGTCTGAACGAGCCGTGTCCCCGGCTCACCTCCCGCCGCTCTGCTGCG
>VXBQ01012587.1:0-19138 GCA_013400175.1 Phainopepla nitens
TGCGCGCCCCCGCGCCCGATGACGTCACGCCGGCAGGGCCGGGCGCGCGGCCAGGGTTACGTCACCCGCGGCGGCGGCCCCGCCCCCTCGCTGGGCACCACGTGACGCGGCCCCATTGAGAAAACGCCGGCCCGCCGGCGCGGCCCCGATATAAGCGCGGGAGCGGCGGAGCGCGGCCGGGACTCGGGGACACGCGGGGACAGCGGCACCTCCGGCGGCCTGCCCTGCCCTGCCCTCAGCGCCCAGCCATGGTCAACCTGCGGGTGTGCGCGCTGGAGTGCGAGGCGCTGCGGGCGCTGCTGCAGGAGCGCGGCGCGCAGTGCCTCGTCCTGGACTGCCGCTCCTTCTTCTCCTTCAACGCCGCGCACATCCGCGGCTCCTGCAACGTGCGCCTCAGCACCATCGTGCGGCGCCGCGCCAAGGGCGCCCTGGCCCTGGAGCACGTCGTGCCCAACGAGGAGCTCCGCGCCCGCCTGCGCCAGGGGCTCTTCCACACCGTGGTGCTGCTGGACGAGCGCAGCGCCGACCTGGAGGTGCCCAAGCGCGACAGCACCATGCTGCTGGCGCTCGGCACCCTCTGCAGGGAGGCCCGCGGCGCCCGCATCTGCTTCCTCAAGGGTGAGTGGCCCCGCGGGCGCCGGGGGAGCCGGGCTGGGCGGCCCCGCTCGCCCCCCGGCCGCCCCGCTCACCCCGCGCCTCTCTCTGCGCTCTGCCCCGCAGGAGGATACGAAGCGTTCTCGGCCGCCTGCTCCGAGCTGTGCACCAAGCCGGCCGCCCCCGCCGGGCTCAGCCTGCCCCTGAGCGCCAGCCCCGCGCCCGGCAGCGCCGACTCGGGCTGCAGCTCCTGCGGGACCCCGCTCTACGACCAGGTGAGCGCCGGGGGAGCGGGGAGCGGAGCGGGGCTGCCGCGGAGCACCGGGCGGGGGTGGCCGGTGCCCGTGGGGGTGACCGGTGCCCGTGGGGGTGACCGGTGCCCGTTCCTCTGTGTTGCAGGGCGGGCCCGTGGAAATCCTGCCGTTCCTGTACTTGGGAAGCGCCTATCACGCCTCCCGCAAGGACATGCTGGACGCTCTGGGGATCACGGCGCTGATCAACGTCTCGGCCAACTGCCCCAACCACTTCGAAGGGCACTACCAGTATAAAAGTATCCCCGTGGAGGACAACCATAAGGCGGATATCAGCTCCTGGTTCAACGAGGCGATCGATTTCATCGGTAAATGAGCTCTCTTTGCTGTCCGCGCTTTTTCTGGGTTAATGTCCCCTGGGAAGTGATTTTTTTGGCATGGTTGTTCCCCTGTAAAACCTCCACTTGAGATTGGGGAATAACATTCCACTGGGAAGATACACTCGGGGAACACTTCCATTAGTTTAATTGTACTCACAGGCATAATCTTAGCTTTGTAAAGCTGTTTGAAATCTTGATTCAAGAGGCACTGGTCTTACAGAAAAGAGTGAATTTAAGCGGATCAGGGTTGAAGTAATCTTGCAATACTGCTAAAGTGACCTGGAGGGGCTATTAGGATAATTGGAATCGGAGCCCAGAGTGAAAATAGCTGCTTTCCTCAGGACAAAGACTCCCTTTGTCTCAAAAGCTCCGGGTGCACCTATTAGGCTAAGGAAGGGATGGATTAAAGAAATGTAAAGCAGCAGTCTGTGCTTTTTCCCACCTCTGGAAGCAGTGAGACTTGTTTGCTAACTGAGTGCTTTGATTCTTTCAGACTCGGTGAAGAAGGAGGGAGGAAGGGTCTTTGTGCACTGCCAGGCTGGCATTTCCCGCTCGGCCACCATCTGCCTCGCTTACCTCATGAGGACCAACAGAGTCAAACTGGACGAAGCCTTCGAGTTTGTCAAGCAGAGGAGGAGCATCATCTCCCCAAATTTCAGCTTCATGGGGCAGCTGCTGCAGTTTGAGTCGCAGGTGCTTGCCCCCAACTGCTCAGCAGAGGCCGGGAGCCCCGCCATGGCAGTGTTGGACAGAGGGACGTCCACCACCACGGTCTTCAACTTCCCCGTCTCCATCCCGGTTCACACCACGTCCAGTGCTTTAAACTACCTTCAGAGCCCCATCACTACTTCCCCCAGCTGCTGAGAAAGCAGGTGACAAAGCGTGGCCAGGACTCAGAGTTTTGCTGTCTCGGAAGTGCAATAACTACAGGGACAGTGTCACTGGGGTTTTGTGGGGAGTCGCTCGCGCGTCCCAGGACGGTGTCGGTGGAGAGGAGCTCGCCCAATGCCAGAGAAACCTGGTGTTTCTCACTTCTCAAGCAAATTCTGGATGTCTGCACAGAGATCAAAGGACACTGGCTCTTCCTGAGCTGTCCCTCCTTGTCTTCTGTCTGTCCTAAGCCTGCTCCGTGTTTAGTAGCATGCTCACCAGTATTCCCACTCCTGGACACTTTGAGCAACACTGATGCTGTGCCCTTTTATATGACAGTCCTATTTATTTATTTTTACATTTAGTGCATTGCTGTTGGGGGTTTTTTTTGTTCTTTTTTTTTTGCCTTCACAAACGTTAAAGTTTCATTTCTATAGAAACCAAATACCTCAGAATTTTTTGGTACTATAATCCTGTGTGTGTATATCTGTCAGCTCTCCTTGTTTCCCAAGCACTGACATGAAAGCACCAGGCGAGTGCTTTTTTTTTGAGTTGCCAAGGGTTATATGTTTGCTGATTTATTTATGATGTGAAATAATATATTTCTTCTTATGAAGACATAGTTTTGTTACGTGATTATAACTTTTTTTATACAAACAGAATAAATTATGATATTTCTATGCATCTGGAGTATATATTCTTTAAAATACTGCATTTTACAGTCCCAAAACTCACGTGGAAGCTCCAGGGTGAAGAGCTGTAGTTTTCAGCTCCTCTGGCCTCAGGTCCTGACTGAGAAAAATGGGTTTAAACAACGTAATTGACTAGAAACTACTGCAGGTTCTTAACCTGAGCTTTGCTTTGTCCCCATGTAATTGTGTGCAGTGGCAGGGAGCCAAGGCTGGCTTCTCAGCTGGGAGTGGATTTGGCTGCCCTGATGGCTGTAACACTTTGAACCAGCTGAGATTTGGGCACTGGGCTAGTGAATTTACAATAGTCCTTCTCCTAAGAAGGAGGAATAGGTTTCCTTATTCCTTGTTTACTTTTAATGCTTGAAAGGTTAAGTCTAAAAATTAACCTGTTAGCAACAGATCTCTAAGGCTTGGCACAAACTCAGAGTGTTTTTCTTTTTCTGTCCTACCTCCTTAAATCCTTTTTTGCAACTCAAACTGCCTCTGATGCCTGGAGTGAGGTATATTTGGCTGGCTGGGCTATCTCTGGAAACAAATCAGGGCATGACAAGGGATCAGGTAACCAGCACCTCACCCATTTTCTTACCCAGACCCAAATAAATTCTTTCCTGCTGGAGATTATCACTGAAGTGACTTGCACCTGGTGTTTCTGGTGAGGAAATGAGGAGTTGATGTAGCACACCCAAAGCCAGGCAGGGGAGCTCCAACAGCAGCTCCGAGCAGGAGCAGGGTGAACACTGAGTCCTGGGACAGAACTGCACCTCTCACAGGCTCTGTGGGGCAGAATGGCATCCCTGCTGTGACATCCCCTGCCCAGGGGAGCTGATGGCTGTGGGATGCAGCTGGAAGCTTGATTTCCTAGGCAGGGAAATGCTGGTGGCAGGGAGAGGGATGCTGAGGGAGCAGCACGACTCTGGGTTTCCCATGCTCACTCCAGAAGGGAGCCACCGGTTCTAGCATAGCTGATATTCAAAGAGTCAGATCCAGCTTTTGCCCCATCAAAAGTGGTTTTGCTCAGGCACACACAGCGGGTTATGACTGTAAAATGAAGCAATTTAGGCAGCTGTGATCTTTAGTGTACAGCTTTATGCTTTTGTGAGCATAAAGCAGCTCTCGTCACGCAGCAAGCTGAGCAAAGCACCACAAAAACTCTTGCTGCAGTCCTGCAAGCTACCTGGGGCATTAACAGTGCTAAAATCCAGGACTGTTCTCCTGGGAGAAGGTGCCCTTGAAGGACAGGATGATGCACTGCTGCCTCTGAAGTTCTTCCACGTGAGCTGCCCCTCCGAAGCAGCTCTGTCGTCAGCGCCGCGCGTCAGCTGTCACCGACTTTCAACCTGACACCGAGGGAGGGGAAAAAATGGAGCAGCTAAAACAGGAGAGATCCCTGGGCACTGAGAAGTGAAGTTAGAAACTCCTATTTTCCTAAAGTGTACCCAAGCCACAAAGTGAACATCCTCCCCAAAAGCTGTCCCGTGCTGCAAATCCTGCGAAACCCCTTTGTCCGTGGAAAATCCCTTGGCACCTCGAGCCTGCCATTGCTGTCCTGATTAAATATGCAAGACTGGCTCTGAATACGTGAGCCTTTTTACACCTGCAGTAAAGGGTGGAACAAACTTTCACCTTCAAAGCAAAGCAGAGCTTGTTCAGTGGAAAAATACAACCTTGGCAGCCCTGGCCATGCAACTGATAAAAAAAAAAATCCTGCCTGTTAATCGCAATTCAAACAGAAATCCGCTCCCTGACAGCCGTGGGAGCTTGTTTATGTGTTTCTTGGAACAATAAAACTCATTACCTGGCAGCAGATCAGCTTTTATAACCTAAGCAGGCACCTGACAGAGGGGTGCAAAAGAGAGCTGCCTCAGCACAAAGCCTGCTGCGAGCAGCCAGCCAGGGCAGCAGGGCTGCGAGCCACCCAGCACTTCCAGCTCTGACAGCCCGTGCCCTTTTCCAAGTCTTTATCGGGATCCTTCTGCTGTTCCCTGTAATCCGACCCTGACGCTGCCCAGTCTCGGGCTCCTGCAAACTTTTTGTGGACGGGGATTGCGCCCAGATCCCAAACTGCTCCTGGGGTAAAGGGGAGGACACGGGGGAGAGAGATCAGAGTGAGGCTGTCAAGTGTCACCTCTGTGGGATCAGAGTGAGACTGCCAAGTGTCACCTCAGAGGGGCAGTTTTGGGGAGATGATGGGATCAGCTGGGAGTGTGCTGGGAGTTGTGGGAAGGAGCAGGATGGCTGGCAGGGCAAGGGCCAGAAGAGGAGGATGCCTTGGTGGCACAGCCAGGCTGAACTTTGTGGAAGAATCCTTACTTCCCACCCCTTAATTGTTCTCCCAGCTCTGCTGCTTTGTTTGGAATATCAGGGCATACGGTTCACCCCGGTTTGGCGCTTTAAATTCCCATTTCTCTGCCTCCAACATGAGCTGGCTGTCCTCCCGTGCTAGCAGGACTCGGCTGAGACCATCCCGTGGTATCCAGTGCCCAGAATCCTGGCACACAGCAGGCGTGTGTGTGGCTTTCAGTTTGTAGAAATCCGTAGCTCTCCAGTTGCATACATCCCCATGGAAACCACGAGGAGTTTCCCCTCGGTGAGGACGGCAGTAACATCACTTCCTGCTGCTGACAAACCAATTTGTCATGAAGTGATAAAAAGGCATGTTTTGTGTTTGCAGGAACGGCTCCGGGCTTTGTTCCTCCCAAACCAGAGGCTGCTCACCCGCCCCGAAGGCAAACAATGGCCATTGTGTGTCCTGCAGAGCAGCCCTGGGGACACACAGACGAGCCCTTGGGGTCCCCAAAACGCCACCAGAACACCCCGAATTGAACACAAAGTCGTGGCAGCACTTAGCACAGCAGCCACAGACGTGTCCCCACAGCCCAGGGGTGTCCCTGGGCAGCCCACACGGGGACACAGCACAGGAGCCCTGTGTAATCCCCCCAGCAAGATGCAGCACTCAGGGGACACAGCCTACCCGGTTATGACATGACAAACAGAGCCAGAGCTCCAGATTAGATGTGTCTTGGGTAATCCCCTTGTCTCAAAGCTTCTGCCTGTTGTAATCAGCCCTGGAGAGGGGCAGGGTGTACTCAGGCTTAGGGACTATCCTGAATTAGTCACCCCAGGATCACTGGCAGGGCCGCAAGGCTGTGTGATGCCATTGCGTTCAAACAAAGAACATGACATCCAGATCACACACAGGCAAATCTCGTTGGCCTGGTTACCACCTGGGTTTTTTTCCCTCTGCCTGGCTCCAGGGTGGCAGAAAGGGCACTGAGAGCTGTTTGGAGGTGATCTTTAAGTGCAGCCCATTCCACAGTCACAGTGGGATGGGGAAGCAGGAAAGGTCGTGGTGTGTGACTGTCACAGTGTGGTGAGAAATCACAACACCTCAAACCCATCTAAACCTCTTCCTTATCCTTTTGCTGCAGCAGTGTCTGTGACAGACTCTCAGTGCAGCCAGGGAGACTCTGCCCAGGACTTTGGCTTCCCCAAATCTGCTCCCATCCAAGGCTGGAGGGAGCTTGGGAAAACACTTAAAACACCGGCTCAAATCCACTCGAGCTGAAAGAACAAACCAGCTCTGAGATTTGAGCAGCTGTGTGGCTCCTCACAACACTCTGTTTGCTACTGGGCAGAGCCAGAGGGCACAGCTGATGGGGGTTGGCAATCCAGGAGTGGCATGGCCCACCAAGGCTATGAGGGGTTAAATGGGACCGAGGTATTAAAGGAGAGCCTGGGAAGAAGCAGAATTTTCTGTCATTGCTGTCAGGACTTGGAGCTGCCTCAGGCCCTGCGACCCTGAGCACAAGCTCGGAGAGATGACCCCAGGTACCTGAGGGTGAGCAGCTGACCTGCTCTGCTGCTGGGCTGGGTGAAGGATTCCTGGTTTTGGGAGCTGCTTCCCACTTTGGAAGTGCACTTGTACAAACCTTGTGCCTGTCTGGAGAGCAGTGCCGAGGTCCTACCTGGACCTGACACTGTTGGTCTGCATGGAGCGAGTTGGCTCTTGTGGGAAATAGAAAAGGTAGAAAATTCTTAGAAGTTGAGAAAACTTTTAGAAGCTGTTGTAAGAAAAACAGCCAAAACCAGGCAGAAAGCAGCTAGTAGGTTTTTCTCTTTATATGGTGTGGGCAGCCTCCAGGTGTGAGGTTGTTTTTTTTTTTCTCCTTTGTCGTGGGAGTTTTCACAGAGATTTTGGCTGCCCCGTGTGGCTGCTCTCCCTCCTGGCAGTGCCAGGCTGGCTGTGCTGAGCCACAAGAAGGGGCTGAGGGCGGCTGAGGGCCCGGGGAGCTCGGGCTGGGGGTTTCCTGAGCGGGGTTCTCAGGCTGCAGCATTTGCATGCGCGTTTCCTGATGACTCGCCCTGGGCTTCCCCTCGCAGCCCTGGCACTGCAGGGGAGGGGATGGGATCAGACAGACCCCGTGGGCAGCTCGCAGCTCCCTCCTGGCATGGGGGTGAGCTCCAGGTGGGCGCTCCGTGATGATGTGCTGCCGGTTTGGGGTTTGGAGGTGTCTGAGGGCCGCTGCTCGTGATGCTCTCCGTGCATGGGAGCGGGGTGAAGCGCTCTGGGCACCGGGAACCCCGTTAGACCTCGCCCAGGTTTTGGTTGGTGCTCACCCTGGGCGAGTCAGGGCTGTGGGAACAGTCATTTGTTTCATCAGCCGCTTCATTCCAGTCTCCTCATCGTCCACACCGTGTCAGGGCTGTCACAGGGGCCACAGAAAATGGTTTATTTCTCATCAAAGGGTGCTGGATGACACCAGCCTCTCTCATAGCAATACATTTTCATCCCTAAACTATAGGCCATGTTTAAAAATAAACTCCCTGAGGACTCTGATATGACGTGGTTGCCTTCTAACTCAGTAACAAGTTGGCTACAAATTAGCAGGTTCTTACTACACCACATGTTTTTTTTTAATTACAGTCTATCTCAGAGCCAAATCTAACTCCCACCTCTACTCAAGTAATAAACTACAGTGGCATTTTTAGACTTCTAATTTCTGAGATAATTTAATTTTGTTTGAAAGGAGGTTTTTTTGTTGTTGTTGTCCAGCAGTTGTGGTAGAGATGGCTAATGATGGCTTTTTTCAGGTCTTTTACATACTGGGAAGAAGTGTTTTATTTTCAGTATATTCTTGAAATTCTTGTCAAAATATGTTCTGTGGTAAAATTTTTGCACGTCAGTATCTTGTTCTTCTTTCAAACTTTGTTAAGGTTTTGTTAATTGGCAGCTGGGTCATAGCACCACGTGGTTTTAATGGCAGGTTTTTCTAATTTAGGGGGGATATAAACTGCACACATGCATTAACTCTTAACAGCCTTTCCTGATACTCTGTAATACTTGCAGACCAATTGGTAACTTCTGTCCCCTCTTGTCTTCTGCGATGAAATCTTGATGACTGCAGAGATGTATTTCAGGGATTTTTGAGTGATAACTTAAAAAATTACATCAATTGTTTGCTGTCCCAAAGGCATGTCCAGTCTTCTCTCCGTGTGCAGGGCCAGGAGCCAGGGAAGGGCTGGGGCTGGGCCAGGGAGGGTCAGGATGGATTTTGGGGAAGGTTCTTCCCCCAGAGGGTGCTGGCACTGCCCAGGCTCCCCAGGGAATGGCCCCGAGGCTGCCAGAGCTCCAGGAGAGCTTGGACAGCGCCCCAGGGATGGACAGGGTGGGATTGTTGGGTCTGTGCAGGGCCAGGAGCTGGGCTGGGTGATCCTGAGGGTCCCTTCCAGCTCAGGACATTCTGGGATTGTAAGAATCCACCCTGCATATAAAATCCAGGACAGAAAGATGGGATCTCTGCTGCTTTTCAGTGATTTGAAGTGCCCAGCACTCATTCCCATTAGCCAGAGACTGCTGGTAGAAACAAGTGGCATAAACTCCGTGGCTGGTGGGTCTTTCTGTTTGAACAGCAGGTAGGAGCTGGTTTCAGTGTCACATTACAGGATGTTTTCGTGGTCTTTGTTGTTAAAACAAAGCCTGGAGTCCTCCACGTGCCAGCTGCGATAGCATCAGCTGTGAACTCGGGCACATGTGGCATTTCCCCCGTGTCACTGGGGTTTGCTGGGAGAGCAGAGTGTCTGGGTGCCGGCCTGGAGGGGAAATTTAGCTCAGTTGTACAGAAAAAATTGTTCCCTGTGAGGGTGGGGAGGCCCTGGCACAGGTGCCCAGAGAAGCTGTGGCTGCTCCTGGATCCCTGAAGTGTCCCAGGCCAGGCTGGATGGGGCTTGGAGCAACCTGGGACAGTGGGAGGTGTCCCTGCCATGGCAGGAGGTGGGATGAGATGATTTTTAGGGTCATCTCCATCCCAGGCCATTCTGTGCTCCTGTAACCCTGTCTGTGTGACGGCCACTTCTCCCACTCCCAGCTCTGGGTGGGTCACACCTGGCACCTCAGATGACCACTAGAAACACCTTTAGATGACTTCTGGGGACACTTTATTCCTCACTGATGGCTGACAACGAGGAACCCGAGCGCTCAGGGCTTTCCGAGGTGCACGAACGCGTCTGTAGCGCCCACAGAGGATAGCACAGGGTGATGGAACAGTGGAACTGGTCAGAACTGAAGCTCTCTTGGCTGCTGCAGCTCGGCTGAGCCTCTGTTGCGTCACCAGGACGCTTTGAGCCGAAGGATTTCTGGCTGCCCTGGGAGCTGTGCGAGCAGCCGGCTGAACAGCGCGATCCAACAATAGCTCCCACCCTTTCCTCCTGACCGGGAGGAACAGAAGGGAACAAAGCTGTTCGCAAGGAGCAAAAAAAAAAAAAAAAAAAATTCCTTTCGGTCTTTCTTTCGCTCTTCCGACTCCATTAGGAGGTTTTCCTCCCTCAGAGAGCCAGCGGACATCCCAGCGCTGAGCAGCCCCCAAATTTCAGCGCCTTTCCCTCGTTTCTCTGGATGCTTTAACTGCCTGTCTGCAGGCGCCAGTGGGGATGATGGGTGTTTATATCTCCTTTTGTTCCTCTGTTTACAGCTTCCCTTCCAGCCTTTCGGGGATGGCTGACGTCAGGATGCTCCTTTTGGGCTCCTCTGCGCTTTTATCTGGTGTTAATGCCTTCCACGAGCCGCAGGAATGCGGAGCGTGGCGAGAGGGGTCCCGGGGAGGGCAGCAGGGAGCCGGCAGCGCTGCCCACCCTGCTGTCCCTGCCAGGCACCCATTGGCCTGCTGGGCAGCGCCATGGTCATTTATGGCCTTGCGAGGGGAGGACCTGCCCCCTGGCACCCTGTCTGTCTGTCCTGGCAGCTGGCACAGCCCCGCCTGGCACCGCCAGCTGCTATTTTTAAGGCGCCCGGGCCGCATCCCAAGGATAGCGCGCTCTATTTCTGGTGCAAAACGATCCTCCTGGGTGGGGGGGGGGGGCGGGGATTTTTTTTGTAGGAAACTCATGAGTTTGGAGGCAGGGAGAGAGAGAGAAACAGCTGGGCACAGCTGGAAGAGAGGCAGGAGAAAAAGCAGGGAGAGCTGGTGGCCGTGAAGGGCTCGTCCAGAGGGAGAGCTCTGTCCTCCAGCGCTCCTTGCCAATGGTTTGCTCATGGAGCAGGAATCAGAGAGGCCTGGGCTTGGTTTACAGCTGGGGTTCGCTGGGGACGCTGGAGGGCTTTGGGTCTGTTTGAAACGGGCTGCTGGGCAAGTTTGAGATTCCAAAAGATTTAACGAGGCTGCGAGGGATGAGGAGGGGTGCTAAAGGCAGAGCCGTAAACTCGCTGGTTGCTTTCGCCAGTTTTGGACCCGTTTCTCACTCCAGATCTCAGGAGGAGCAGAATGCCATTTGTCCACCAGGGCTTAAAAAAAATTCCTGAAAAGAATCAGAAGGAGTTGGTGGCCCCAAGAGGCCCTGAGTAGCGCTTTAGAGAGGGGGTGTGGCATTCCTGGGGTAGCAAAGGACAGCTCTACTCCTGCCTCTGGGTGCTGGAGCAGGCCCTGCCAGGCTGTTCCCTGCAGGAATATTCCCCAGGCAGAGAGGGATGTGCAGGGCCATGGACTGGGCTCCCCGTGGCTCTGGGTTCTGCCAGGGCAACATCTGAAACTGAAGGTCCTGAGGTGTTTCCTCTTCTGACACACAGGTGGGCTGGTGGTGACACAAAGGCTTCTGAGAGGATAGAAAAGGATGTAAAAGAGTTTGCTTTAAGGCTTAGGAAGAATTTGCCATTCTGAACTTTTTCAGTGCTTTCTAAGGACCCACAAGTGGTGCAAAAAAAGTTGACACTAATTCAAGTCCTTTTCCTGAAACCTGCTGTTCTCTTACCTCCAGCCACTCCTGCACCAGGAAGGGCTTTTCCTCAGCCATAAGTTCAAAGTGGAAATAGCTGCTATTTCCAAAGCTGACAGCTTTTTCTTTGTGATGGTCTTTTGGGGGAATATTTAGTGGTTTTGAGACTGGATGAAATGTTTCAGACTTGTGCTCTCACCTAGAGCCAGGCACTCATGTCCAGCTGGGGCTCTTCAGGGGGAGAGCTCTCTGTTTGTAAGGACTGTTTTCTGGGAGGTCTCCATTCCCAACAAACTGGTCCATGCTGGGCTATGCAGTGCTGCAGGTGGATTTCTCCTGTCTTACAGCAATCTGGGACACTTTTTCATGGGCAGATGCTGCACGTGGTGCCACAGCACTTCCAGCTTCTGAGACTCTGTTCCCTATGGAAGGGGAAGGCACAGAAATGCAGCAGGGAGGAGCAGCTGGGTGCAGGTGAAGCTCAGAGCCGGGTGTTTGATGTCAGTGGATGAAGGATCCAGGCCCTGGAGAGCCTGAAATCTGTCACAGTGCTTGCCCAGGGCCACTCACCAGCTCTGGCTGGCCTGTTGCTGCATTTCCCCTTCCCCCTGCACGAGGCAGTCTCCATTCAGGGCCACAGTTTAACCCTTGGAGATGTAATTCCCCATTGTTTTGCCCTTCCCACCATGACATAAGTGGAGATAAAATAACACCAAGTCAGAAGTGGCACCAGTTGCTCTGGGCTGTTCCCTTTTCAACCTGGCTTTCAGCCAAATGACCAGTCCTGGAGATCTCCATTTCCTCACCCTCCTCCCCTCCAGCCAGGGTCTCTGAAAGGCAGCTAAAGAGATGAGCAATGGCTTTCCAAGGAGTGTGGTGGCAGCTGAGCTGCCACTTGTCAGGGCCAAAGGCACAGGGCAGTGTTTGCAGAGGGTCTGTGCTGTCTGTCCCGTTGCCTGGTGCCTGTTGTGATCTGTTTATCCTCTTCCTGAGCTGCAGGATCTGCTGCTCCCTCGTGCTGCAGGGTTCAGGAGAGGCACTGGAGCTCAGTGGTTATAAAAAGCGATGGCCCAGCTGCTGTGCTGAGCACTCTGTGGGTGCAGAGCCCGTGTGGGGAGCTCTGCAGAGGAGCAGGTGCTGCCCATGCCAGCAGCCTTCAGCCTGGAGAAGAGGAGGCTCAGGCGTGACCTCGCCCCTCCCTGCTGACAGAGGGTGCAGCCAGGTGGGAGTCAGGCTCTTCTGCCAGGGAACAGGTGACATGGGACCATAGGAAATGGCCTGAGGTTGTGCCAGAAGAGGCTCAGGTTGGACACCAGCAGGAATTTCCCCATGGAAAGGGTGCTCAGGCATGGAAGGGGCTGCCCAGAGGTGTGGAGTGCCCATCCCTGGAGGTGGCACTGAGTGCTCTGGGCTGGGGACAGGGTGGGGATGTGGCACAGGCTGGGTTTGATGATCAGTGATTCTGGGATCACTGCCTGCCCAGGAGCTCGTGGCTGGCTCCTTCCTCCCCCTGCACATGGTGGGGTGTGTGGGGGACCCCTCAGCCTCCTGTGCTGCCCATGTGTCAGAGCAGTGCCCACAGCCCCTCTGCAAGGAGGCAGAGAAGAACCAGCTGGGTGTGTTGGATTTCTGCTCTCACACAGAGGTGGAGGAGATGCTCACCAACAGCCAGGGCCACCCTTGGAGGTGCTGGCTGTGCCAGAAACCCCTTCCATGACCCGTGGGGGCTTTACGAGATCCTTTTACAAGACCCACATCTCTGGGAGCAGCCCGAGCACCCCGGCCTCTCCTTAGCTGCACGCCTGGATCCCTGCGTTTCCTTTCGCTGCCCTGCTTCCCCCTGGAGAAGGGGCTGTGGCTGTGGGGCTGAGCACACAGGACCCTGCAGCAGAGGGGCTGGGTGAGCCCTGCTGCCCGGCGGTGACGTCGGCGCTGCAGGAAGGAACAGCGAGTTCCTGAGGGGACATTCCTGCCATAGCTCTGCGGGGCCCTGTCCCCTCCCCGCTCCCTTCTCCAGAGGCTGTTATTGAAAACCATTTCCATGGCACCTTTCCAGGCCCCTATTCCTTTTCACACGCCAGGGCTGGAAGCAAACCCCCCCTCCCTGCGTCCAGAGCCTTCTCCCAGCGGCTGTACTTTTCCAGAATGTGCAGGACGGAGCCCCACGGCTTCCCTGAGGGCTCCTGGAAAGCAGGAGGGATGCACAGGACAGTGCTTAAAAAACAGTTTCCCCACAAGTAAAAGCATCCTTGTCCTTGTGCCTTCACCCCTCGTGCTGCTGCTTAATTGCTGGTTAAGGTCTAATGAATGTCTGGAGATTGCCTTTGTAGAAATTACTTTAAAAATCTGTTGCTCGCTGCGTTTTGCTCAGTTTGCAGTTTGCAAATATTCTCCTTTTCGCAGGATTTTTCATTGACTTCGCAAGAATGCATATTATTTTCTTGGCCAGCAGCATTTCAGCAGCTGTAGGAAAGTCAGAGAGGGGGAGAGTGTGCTCATCCTTGCCCCATCTGCCTCGTGGGGCCGGGTCTGGCTCTGGCAGCACCGGGGTGATGAGGCTGATCTCTGGATCTGGGTATTTCTGCCCTAGATGGCCACAGCCCTGAGCTGTCTGAGGGATTTTTACCTGCACAACACACACCAGGTCTCTCTGAAATGCAGTGCTTGGGGCTGAAACTGAAAGTTCGGAGAGAATTAGTCACTGCTGTACCCTGGTAACGTTGGCAAAAACCGGCCTCCAACACGGCCAAGGCGAGGGTTTTGCAATCCCAGCAGCAGCCCTGCGCCTCTCCTGACACACAGGGAGTGCTGGGGGGAGCACCCAGCCCCTTCCTCCTGCCTCAGACACCCCACAGTGGTGGCAGTGGGGTGAGGAGGGGCTGGGGGCACAGCCCAGCACCCTCCTCTGCACCAGCCCCACTGGTTTGGGGGTTTGTGTTGTGTGTCTGGTTTGTGGGACAGCAAATGCAGCCCTGAGCTTTGGGTGACGGGGTTTGGGTCCCCACAGGGTACCAGAGCCTTGGGAATGATCTCTACCCACAGTGCTGCCAGTCTCAGAGAATTCCAGAATCATTTGGGTTGGAAAAAAGCTCCAGGACCAAGCTGTGCCCCATCCCCACCCTGTCCCCAGCCCAGAGCTCTGAGTGCCACCTCCAGGGATGGGGATCCAAACCTCCCTGGGCAGTTCCAGTGCCTGAGCCCCCTTTCCATGGGGAAATTCCTGCTGGTGCCCACCCTGAGCCTGCCCTGGCCCAGCCTGAGGCCGTTCCCTCTCCTCCTGTCCTTGTTCCCTGGGGGCAGAAACCCCCATCTTGCTGCACCCACCTTATCCCAACCTCAGCTTGGAGAGTCCAAAAATTGGAGAGTTTTTGAGCTGAACTCCAGCTGTTTTGGTGTCATTGTTGGCCACAGCCTTCCCTGAAAAGTTTGGCTCTCTTTGAAATGCAGAGCTGCTGCTGCTGCTTTGTTCCTCCCCTGCCGGGCCCTCTGTGGGGTGCTGGGGGTGTGAGGAGAGGGCTGTGGGGCAGGGATGGCCCCACACTGTCCCTGCAGTGCTGTGGGGCCAGTTTGACTCGTTCCAGATCCTCAGGGTTCACGTCAGTGCTGGCACTGGGAGCTGAGCTGTGCTTAACCACCACAAAACATAGCAACGGCACAGCAGCGCTGGCACCAGCACAGAGTGGGGGGGGAAAATCATACAAAATCAGCATGAAACAAAACCAAACGGGGTTTTCAGGCTTGCCTGGGCTTCATAGCGCAGAAAAAGGCAAAGCTTCCAGGAAATGGGTGAATGCCTGTGAAGGGATTATTATGGATGCTCTGAACAATCCCACCCGTTTCATCAGGGAGTGTTTCAGGCTGTGCTGCTCTGCTCTGGGCTGCCGGGGAGCCTGGCTGGCCCTGCTGGCCCCTGGAACCGGCTGGGCAGGCAGGGCAGGAGCCTCGGGGCTGCCCGTCCTGCTCTGCCTCCTCCCCTGCCAGCCCTGACCTGTTCACTGCACTTGGGCACAGCTCAGAGCCTCTGCTGTCCCCTCCAGGCCTCACAGGACCGAGGGGAGGAGTAGGGGGTGAGTTACTGCCTCAGGAGAGGGTCACAGCCACACAGTGGTTTGGGGTGGAAGGGACCTTAAAAATTATCTCATCCCACCCCCCCTGCCACAGACAGGGACATCTTCACTAGACCAGGTGGCTCAGATCTCCAGCCAACCTGGCCTTAAAGGGGTTTTAAGTCCTGGAATCCACTTCAGAAGAAAGGGGAAAGCTGTAGGGTGCTCCAGGGAAATGTAAACCCCAGCTGTGTCACATCTGTGCCTGCAGTGGGCCCAACTGGGTGTCTGTGCCTGGGATCCTGATCAAATCCTGACCTGAGCGAGCTCAGGAGAGGACTCTGACCCACATCTAGAAGAGAAAAACAAGTCCTTGTGTGAGTAGACACCCCCCACCTAACCCCCAGCCCTCCCTGGGCAGGACATTGCCTCGCACCTCCTGCCAGCCCAGTGGCACCAGTGCTCCTTCCAGAGCAAGGAAACTGGGGTCAGAGTTGTAGCACAGACCTGGCCATGTGCAGGCTTGGCACAGGGAAGCTGCTCATCCTCTGTAGAACCTTCTGGGAGAAAGCTGAGCGGTGTTTTGGGTGGCAGAGGGCAAGGGGGGATGGAGGGAGGCTGCAGGGGTCAGCCCTCACCCGGGATGCTCTGCTCAGAGCAGGGTCCTGCCTCTGCTCTGGGTGGCCAGGGATGGAGGGAGGTAAAGGCAGCCCTGCTCAGTCCCACTGACAGGTCCAGGACTGACCATGCAGCAGGAGCTGAGGTTCATGCTCTCATAATTAGTGACAGGAAAAAAAAAAAACAAAAAAAACCAACAGGCGGTCCTCTAAGAACTTGCACAACCGAGCTCTCCTGACCCTCCTGGCCATACATTCTGAGGCTTGCTGAGTGCTGCAGACACGGCTGAGTCCTCCCAGCGCTCCTGGGCTGACTGGACACTTAGAGCCTCCTCCTGTGGCTGCCGGGTCTCGTATTTTGAAGCGGTGCACAGGAGGGAGGATGGATCAGCTTTCCTTCTGCGCCTCCTCCCACATACCTTGGCCACGCTACCTCCAGCACTTCCCCTTCCCACACCGAGCGAGCTCTTGGCAGGTTATGTGTAGCCCACAGTGCTAATTTTATTTGCTGCTTGATCTCTTTTCTGGAGTTTTCTGGCATTTTCTGGGTAAGGCCAGGCCCTCTGCTCAGCCCTGGCGGAGGTTTGTCCCAGCTGTGCTGTTGTGTCACTTTTGTCACTGAAGAGCTCTTACAGCTGTGTGTTCCCTGGACTCTGGGAAACACCTTGGACAACTCAAGGCTTTCACAGTGAAATCCTGGATGCAGAGAGAAGCAGGGAGGAGAAAACCGGGTTGTGACTCACTGACCTGCACCTCCAGAGTGTGATGGGACCTTGACCGCCCATCTGGAGCCTGTTAGAGAGGAAAAAATCAACCCAGGTGGCTCTCCTCAACCAAAATTCTGCCTGAGTTCACCTGAGGGGGCCGTGCCGGTGTGAGGGGGTGTCTGGAGTCCCAGGAGGGTGGTGCTGAGCGAGCAGGGCAGTGCTGGTGTGTCAGTAACCCGGTGTCACTCGGTGAGACGTCGCGTCAGCAGCGGCCGCCGCAGAGGTGCCGGTGAGCTCAGGCTTATTCACACTGAAGTCACATCTGCTGCAGAACCTGCTGTGCCTTATCAAGGAGCTGAGTCTCCAGCACCTCTGCACCAAAGACACAGAGGACTGAGTCATGGAGTAACCTGTTAAAAATCACCCAGGAATCAATGAAGGAGAGAGAGGGGTGGAAAGAAGTCAGGCTCAGGTTGCTTGAGTAACCCTGCCAGGCCCCGGGCGCCAAATGTCGGTGCTTTTATCAGCCTCCACTCACTCTGAAATATTCCTTAGCACATTTTCCACCATTTCTTTCCATTTGAAATGAGAGTCCACTTAGTCCTGTGACTTATGGGAGTGATGGAGTGACTCATGCTAAGCCAAAGCAGAAGCTGCCCTCAGACACCTCACACATCTGGACTTCCAGGCCCATTTCAAACTGTTGCTGACTCTTAGCCCTGAAACCTGCAGCACCACCCACCCTTCCACGGCACTGAGGGATGTACCTTGTGTAATAAACAATGTATTTTCTAGCTACGGTGAGAAAATGTCACACCTGGATTTTCAGTCTGGTAGAAAAGTGGCTGAGAACCTCCTTAAGTGTGATTTAACTTGTGGTAACGAGAGAGTCACAATCAGAGAGATTCATCTTGTCCAGTTTTGCTGTCACATTAGCCAGAAGTTTTTTAGGTTTGTTTGGGTTTTTTTTTGTTTGTTTCCATCTCATATGACAACCTCTAAAATAGCTGTGGCAAAACGAATAAATAAATAGCTGACAGCAGTTCAAATACAGCCACCTTGCTCATTGTGTTTTCTGGAAGGATCTGTTTTCCTACACAGAAATAAATCTTTTCCCAGGCTGAATTTAAGGAGCTGGGACACTCATCTGTGAATTCCTGGATATTGTGAGGCCACAATAGTGGTGCTGTGGGGAGCTGCCAGGTGGGTTTTCTGTGGATGAGGGAATGGGATGAATGGGTCCAGGGAGCATCTCCTGCTGTGGACAGGCTGCAGGGAGTCCTCAGGGCAGTGCCCGTGCATCAGCTTCACACAAAATTCCCAGGCCAGAAATGGGCACGTCCAGCCTTGAACGAGCTCTGGGGTGAAAAGGGACACGGAGCCATCACCCCGCGGTGCTGAGCGGGGTAAATCCCGGAGCTGTGCTTGGGAGGTGTCGGGTACCGCTTCATTAACCGTGTCTGTAATTACAGCGAGTCCTCCGTGAGCCTGTGCCCTCTGCTGGGCTGGGCTCTGCTGCGACGGCCTCACAAACTCCGGGGGACAAATCTCTGGGACCAGGGTGGGGAACTGCCAGTGATCTCATTCCGTGTGGCCTCGCAGACGTGTGGGTTTGCTTTTCTCTTTTGGTTTTCCGTGCCCTTATCGGATGACATTTAGGTGTGTGTGCAGCTGCCAGCGGTGTCTGACAGGTCTGTGAGGTGCTGTGACCTCAGAGGGGATGTTTGTGCCCTCTCCTGTTCCGGGGAGGGTTGTTCACAGGAGGCAGCAGGTGAGGGATGTCTGCACAGCATCCCCTCCCTCCTGCCGGGTCGCCGGTTCCTTCAGAGATCTTCTCCAAAATCGAAACCTTCCCTGGAGTTTTCGACGCCTTACAGAACGCTCTAATGACATCAAAGCGTTCAGCTTTGTCTGGGAAGGACCCTGGACAAGCTCTCTGGAAGGATGTCACCCTTTTGGGGCTGCTGGCTGCCTTGCCATCGTTTTTGTGCAGCGGGAGCATCCTGATTCCCCTCCAGAGATGACCTGGGAGGCACCAGCAGGGCTGGGGGTGTGCGTGGAACCACCAGAACTCACCACGAGCTAAGCCGAGAGAAAAACTGCTCCTCTTGTCTGACAGCGCTCGCCAGGACCGCTTTTTGCGAAAAGCGAGCCTTGCAAATCGCTCTCGCAGCGGAGCCCGGGACGCGGCGCTCCTGGCACGGGCGGTTTGCGGGGAGAAGCTCCCCTCTAGCGGGGAATTCCTGCAGCGGCGATCCCGGAGAGGAGAGAGGCTGGAAACCCCTGGGGAAAAACCTGGGGATGCTGCTGACAGCGGCTGAATGAGCCAGCACCGGGGGGCTCGGGCTCTGCCCCCAGGGAACAGGGACAGGAGCAGAGGGAACGGCCTCAGGCTGGGCCAGGAGAGGCTCAGGGTGGGCACCAGCAGGAATTTCCCCATGGAAAGGGTCTTGGAGGGAGCTACAAAATGCCAAAAAATTAATAAATCAAAACACAGTCACAGACTCAGTTTCAGTGCTGGGCCATTTCAAATCCCAGCTCCTTAAAGCACAAAGTGTTTTCGGATTTGAGAGAAAATTGTGGTGTGCACAAGCCCGAGGGAAAACTATATGGAGTTTTTCATGGTTATTGATGGCACTGGGTCCAGACAAGGGTTACTGATGGCACTGAGCTCCTCACCATGAGATTTAATGTGACAGGAAAAGAGGGAATTACCCCAAGCTGTGCCAGGGGAGGCTCAGGGTGGGCACCAGCAGGAATTTCCCCATGGAAAGGG
>VXBQ01012587.1:24469-43451 GCA_013400175.1 Phainopepla nitens
CCGCTCCCCTCCGCGACGGGACGCGCCCGGCCCGGGCTCCCCCAGCGCTGCTGAACAGAACCCGGGTGGGGCCGTGTCCCTCGGGTGGGGAGGATGTGACAGCGGTGACCCGGAGCGAGGTGGCAGGTGACATGTCGGTGCTGGGGCCGCGCTCAGCACAGGTGCCGCAGGGCTGAGCCCTCCGCTCAGCTGTGCTGCGAGCGCCCCAGATACCTCCGAGAGGGTCTGGGGGCTTCTTCTCCCCCTGCCAAGCCGGAGCCGAGGCCGTCAATGTACTTTCATCCCCCGCAGCTGCTGCCCGCGCAGCAGCGCTGCCAAATCCACCCGCCGTAATTCAAAGTCCTGCGCTCCAAAATCTCCTGCCAATCCCAGCTCCAGGACTGCGAGAGCAGACCTGGGAAAACAAACGGCTTGGCGCTGGCCGCGCCGCCGGGTGTCAGGTTCTGGTTGCCTTTTGTGCGTCCTTATTTTCGTGTCCAAGAAGTCCAACAGCCGCCAGCCTGGTTGGCTGGATTCGAAGGGAGCTGATAACTGAGCTCAGCCAACCGGCACGAGATGCCAGCGCTCTGGAATACAAATAATCCTGGGTGGGAATAAGAAAAGCGTTGAGTAACGTGCGGGCTAACACAAAACAGCGTCGTGGTTACTGGTGCTGCTGCAGAGCAGCGAGGTTCTGCAAGCCTCAACTTGTTTCTTGTTAACCTCTCCTTGGCCTGGGGCCTTTGGGATTTGCAAAAACTGCAGAACAGTTTGGGGGTTTTTTTTCATTTGTTTTGTTTTGGAGGTGTGTGACCTGCTGCAGTTTCAGTTGCGTTGCCATTATTCCCACCTGGTTCTTAACATCAGAAACGCGATCAGTTTTTTAAGCATTTACATCATGGTCTGATTTAATGACTTCTTTCACAAAGTCCTTAGTTTTGTTTTCCCTTCCTCTGGGGAGGGAACCCAAAATATTTTGCTGCTGGCAGGATGAGGGTGTTGTCATTTACTCAGTGTGAGTTCAGCAGCGCGATGTGCAGAGGAGTGAAGCTGCGCTGCTGGATGCTCCTGCCCCAGCCTCCATACACCTGTGTGTGGTATGGAGGGCAGGGAAAAGTCCCTCTGGAGCTGTGCCAGGAACCTTTGGAGGTTGCACTGCCCTGAGTTCATTGGCAGAAATCCAGAGCGGGTTCCCAGTGATGCTACGGCAGGAGAAAAAAGAAATATGGGTCAGTGCAGAGTGAGACTGGGGTGTCTGCACCTGCAGCAAATACTTCTCCCTGCAGGAATTGGGCACAAAATAGACAGAAAAAAACCCCAACCAAACCACTTAAACCCAAAAGAACAAACCAAGTAACTCCTGATCCTTGTTTCCTAGTGGCTGCTTCTCTCAGGTGTGTGGAGCACCACTGGGGTCAGAGCTGTGTGTACCCCAGGGGAGGGTCCCTGCTGTGCTGTGGGGTCTTCCTAAACCCCCACGGGGTTCAGAGCTGGCTGTTCCTGACAAATCAGTGGTTTTGGTGTTTTTTAAACCCTACTGTGGTGAGTTATTCTCTCATTTCTTGTATTTCTCTTTCCTGGGAGCTGCTTCTGCTGGGTTTGGTTTCAGAATGGTCAGCCCCTATCAGATTTGCTATGTAATGCAAGATTATTTCTAACTGATAAATAACTCTGCTCCCTGATGTCGGTTTTTGTTTTGAAATCCAAACATCCAGTCTTTGATTATAAAGCCAGTTCTGCAAAACAGAGTTGGAGGTAACATTTTGGAAGTTAATGAACTGTTAGGTGAGTCAGACCTCAGTAATACATTGTGTCAACAGCTGCTGCTGCTCCCGTTTGCTTAACAGTGAAGGTAAACAAATGCATTTGATGGTACTTCTAATATTGGACAGGAGAATTTGAACCAAGATGGAATTAATGGTCAAGGGCTAAAAGAAAGATCATCAGTGTTTGGGTAGAAAGCAGGAACGTGGGATTGTAAAATCGGTAAATCCTTAAAGCTGAAGCTGTCACTGAGACACGAGGGTTCTTAATTTGGAAATATTGATCTGTACATCCATTGTAAGTGAGGTTCTGCAGCCGGGTGAGCTGTGCAGGTCCCCGTGTCCCCTGGTCCTGCCTCGGGTGGGCAGTGGGGCTCCAGGGTGGACGCTGTCACTGGAGGGCAGCCGAGGATAAAAAGTCAGCGCTGCTACTCTGTAACTCACCGGGAAATTAACAAAAAAAACCACAACAAAACTGAATAAATGCCAGGAAAAGGACACTGTGAAGTTGGATGCTTAAGGGATGAGAAGAAAAGCAAATAACCATACAGCAGCCGGTCCCAGGAGAGCACAGCTCAGAGGGGGACACAGCTGAGGGTGACTTCTCACTGCAGGAGCAATGTGCATCCTTCTGAACAATCTGCAACTCTCCCAGTGGGGGAGGAACCCTGAATTATTTGCACCTTGCGCAGCCCAACAAGGTCGAAAGTCACGGAAAGGTTTCTTTGCATAATGCAAGTGGACTTCTGCCTGTATTAGATAATCATTCCCTGACTGAACTCTGTTAATGTTGGAATGTAAAACCAAATTGCAGTGCTGGGAGTGTTCCAAGTCAGCACAGAGCACACTGGGGCTATGCTGGGTTACTTTTGGGTGGATCTGACCTCCTTCAGTGCTGGGGTTTCTCCCAAAGTGTAATTCCTGGGCTTCTCTCAGCTCCCAGATTTCTCCTTCTGGAGGAAGTTTTCCGGCAGACCCTGTGCTGGAGAAGCAAGAGGAGTTTGTTCCCGCACGATTTCGTTTTCCCTCTGCTCTGAAGGATCCCAACTCTGGGCTTAGATGGCGCCAGAGCCTCGGGAAAGGATTTTCCAGGGCTCCAGCACGGAGCCCGAGAGTGGCACTGGCACCTCTGACCTTGCTCACCTGAGCACAGCTCTGATTCCAGCCCATTCCTCACCCACGGGACTGGAGCTGCCTCTGCCCTGGGCATTTAAGTGTAAGGTTTCATTGGGATCTTGATCCCTGCACCTGGGAAATCTCAATTTATGTTTTGTCTTCACTGCTGTGCTTCTTACCCTGAGTCACTGTACCAGCTGCCAAAATGTTCCACACCACAGTGAATTCCTGCATGGAGTGTGCTGGCACTGCCCATCCTGCATTCACAGCCATTGATGCCTCCAGTTTTAGCTTTTATGTTTTTCAGATTCTGGGCTGGTTTAGTGTGTGCTTCTGGGCTTCATATGAAGGGTGAGCTCTCTTCTCAGAGCAGGGAGACAAAACAATTCCTTTCCAGCTTGGGACCAAGGACAAATTTTAGGCCCAAGAGTGCAAACACCAGTGAAGGAAGAGAGGGAACAAGGAGGATGGAGCTTCATCACCTGGAGCTGGAATTGGACAATTCACTCCAATCTGCTGATGGACCAAAACCTATCAAAGTGTGAGGCCTCGTGCCCAGGATCCATTTTGTGCCCATCTGTGGGTTTGACTTGGGTGCAGCCCCAAGGGGTTCCTGCACTGCCCAGGCTGGATCCTTTTAATAAATACCTTTTTATCCTTTTATTCTACCCAGTCTCTGTTTCCAGGTCAGCCTTTCCAGGCATCACCATGAGTTAAGCTGCACATTCCCCTCACGGTTTGCTCAGAGACACTTTGATTTCACACTGCCGAGTTTCTGTTCTCTCATTAACAAATTGCTGCTGCACAGCTGCAGTTCTGCACTCCCCAAAGTGCTGGGGGCTGTGCCAAGCTCACCTCACCTGGGGATTGAAATTATTGTCCCAGCTGGGTTTTTTTACTGATAAATGAACAGCATTTATGTGGGTTTATCATGGAGGTGATAAGTGAGTACGTGTTGTGTTTCCATCTCAATGCACAGCGTGAAATCATCCCAGAATTTTGGCTGGGGGGAATTCCCTGCAGCCTCATCTTGTGGAATGCCAGAATGGTGTGGGTTGGAAGGGACCTTAAAGCTCATCCTGTCCCAACTGCTGTGCCATGGACAGGGACACCTCCCCCTAGACCAGGTTGCTCAGAGCTCCAATCTGAAGCTCAGGAAAAGTTGGTGCTTAGAAGTGATGCCTTTTTTGGAGATCTGTGTTGGAAGATCCGGATCTTTTTTGGAAGTTTGGTTTGCTGGAGGCAGCTTTGCATTGCTTGGGGACAAACACAAAGTGTTCACTCTGATCCAAACCTTCCCAGGGCAGGTGTCTGTGATTGCAGCCCTGAGGGGAAATGGGAATGTCTTAGGGTGACCCACAACACCCCTATTCAGGCCTCTTCACAAGGGCCAAGCGTTTTATCATCTCTGAGGCTGCTGCCCACACCTAAAAAGGAGCATCCATGTGCCTTGAGCAGAAAGAACTCCACTTTTCATGCTTGGCACTCAAACCACGCAGTTATAAATGCCTGCTCCTGCCTTGAACTGGAACATAAATGTTTATAACTCCTGTTGCTCTCTTGACAGTTTGCCCATTAATTCAGTGTCGAGACACCTTTTAATTTCTGACCTCATCTGGGTACCAGCCCAGAGTCTGCTGAACTTGCTGACTTTTTCCCCATCAAGGACAGAAGCTTTGCTTTTAGGATTCTGCCCTCAATTTGCAGAGGTGAGGTTTCTCACACACGTCCCACCTTCTCAGGGCACCTCTTCCCTTCCTGGCTGAGATCACGCCTATGGGTCTGAGAACCCCTCAGGGAAGGGTTCCTGCTGCAAATCCTGCAGTGGAGGGCAAGGGTAGAAAGGAATGAGAAACTTTTAGGTCTTAAAATGATACAAAAATTCACCCAGCCCTCCATTGTCTCTATTTCTGGGTCCCTGATAAAACTTAAACTCGGTTCTAAATAATGTGCAATATTTCAGCAAGGAAAAACAAGACAAAGGGGCTATTTAAAGCCACCTTCTTTGCAGGGCTTGGCTGGCGGGCTCTGCCTCTTTTGTGTCATTGTGTCTGTGCAAAACATAGACAAGAGGCTGGGGAAATACAATGTGCACTCCAATTTAGAGCACACGCAAAGGTCAGCCCTGGTGCACGCCTGGCTGTGAGGAGGCAGAGCCTTTGGGCTGAGCAGGTTAACTTGGATTGCTGTAAAAGCAATAAGGGATATCATAAACAAGCAGTGGATGCAGTTACAGAGCAGAATAACCTGCCTGGCCCATGCCTGGCTGCTCTTTTTGCTCTGAAATTGAGGCATTATCTTCCCTTCGTGGCTCTGTTCTGTCTTGCTGCCTGAATCCTGGATCTTTTACCCTTCAGTGTCCTTGGGTGGATAAGGAGGACAGGAGTATCTGTGTGACACGTTTTGGAGAGCCATAAATACAAATGTGAGATGCCACAAGGTGTGCCCAGCTTGAAAGCAGCTACAAAACCCTCAGGGGCTGCTAACCTGGGACGTGTTTGTTCTGCAAGGGAAGGGACAAAAGAAAAGCACTTGCTAAACTGAAGGGAACTGCTTGCTGCAGGTTGTTTGGGAGGACAGGGCATGGGAGGGAGGTTGGCAATGGCTCAGGGGGAAAGGAGAGCACAGAGGAGACATCCAGCATGGTTGTGCTGCCCTGGTGGGAGATGGGGAACCTGTCTGGATTCTGGACCTGCACAGGCTGGGGAGGGTCTGCTGCAGCCTGAAAATTCAGCAGGATTTTGGGATCCTGAAGGAGTCTATACAAAGAAAAATCTGTAGAGATTCATTGAGGAGATGGGGCAGATTAGTCTTTGCAGAGCACACAAGTGCTTGTATCCCCCTTCAAAGAAAGAGCAACAACAAAAAACTGAAGTGTTTGTGTATTTAAGGAGTTTCAAGACAATCTCAGTGCTTTGAAATGTAGCTCTGATGTGTCCCTCAAGGATGAAATCTTAGACCAGCAAAGCCAAGAAGGCAGAGAATGACAAAGGAGGGTTATGGAGTTATTGGGGTCTGTGGGGCCATGGGCTGTGTCCCCAGCACTGGGCTCAGGAAAGCTGGGGATGGGAATGATGCCCACAGCGCCCTGATTGCTGTGGCTGCTTTAAATGTGGCATTTTCAGGGCACAACCCTCACTCAAATATCATGTTGCATAACATGTCAAGGGCTTGAGAGAATCTCCAGTGGTGGGGCTGTCCCCCTGTCTTGGTTGCGTGAAGGGGAAACTGAGGCCTGAGGTGGCACAGCTTATCTGGAGTTTGTCCCACCTCCTGTGGTGTTTCTCTTCTGCTTGCAGCAATCCCCCAAATCTTGAGGCAGTTCAGGAGTCCTGGCTGAGATCCCTGCTGTCATCTCTGAACTGTGCTGCCTTCCCAGTGCCTGTGGGTATAAAAGCATCACATCCATTTGAAACATCACATCCTTATCTGTGCCTCCTTTCTGCAGCGTTGTGATGGATTTTTGGCCTTGTTAAAGTAATCTTCTGTGAGGATTTATCTATTTTCCGTGTGTCAAAGATAATTTTTTATTTTTTCAGAGCTTCTTCATGCTGAATTAATTTGTTCTCTGTCAAACCTGTTTTGTTTTTCGCTCGAGCCCTGTGAGTGGGAGAGCTCAACTCCCAGAAATGTGTGTGCATCTCTCCTCCTGCATGTGGCACTCCCGTGCCAATAAATCCAAACCATCACCCTGCAAACCCTCTGAAGGAACACAGGCCTCTGTGCCTCAGCTGCATCCAGGGATGGCTCTGGATCCCAGCTCAGCCATTCCCAAGGGATGTGTTTCCAGCCAGCGTGGTGCCCCTTTTGAGCCACTGACAAAGCCATTCACTTCATGTGGCCAGGAAAAATCACTTGAATTTTGGGGGATATGGAGCCTTCTCCTCCTTTTCCTCTCCTGTCCACTTGTGCCTTGCAGACAGGAGCTAAAGGTGCTGGGATGCTGCAAGGACAGTTTTTCTTCTCTCTTTATCCAAACTGGGATAACGTGGTTTGTTTGGGAACAGTGTTGGAAACTGGGAAAACAGGTTACTCAGAGCATGAGAGCTGCTGCTAATTTATGATTTTTTTCCCCCTCTATCTTTAATTTGCTGAAGGTTAATGAGGCTGAGACAAACAACCATCTTAAAATGCCACAGGGTAACAATAACCCCAGCATTTCCTGCTGTGGGCTGTGACCAGGGGAGCTGCCTGGTCCCTGTCCCTTGGGAACGGCCTGGATTGTCACAGCCTTGTGACAGCTTGGGGCTGAGCTGGATCTCAGTTATGGCCACAGCATCCCAGGGTGATTTTAGGATGCTTCAGGGCTCCTGCTGATGGCAGGGATGGTAAATCCAGGTTTACTTGATATCCATACCTGCATGTGCACAGAGCAGGACTTGGGGCAGGAGCTGTGCCATGTAGCTGCTGAAGCTTTTTAGTGTCAGGAGGAACAGCTGGGGACTGGAGAAGGCTGGAGAGGCTGAGCAGGAGGGAGGATCTCCCACTTCTCTCATTCCCCTCATGCTGATGAGGAGAAACAAGCCCAAACTGAGCTGCCCTGGCTGTGACAAGTCCCTTGTGAGGCTTTGCCCTTCCCAGCTGGATGTTTTTGGAAGTTCTGGGTGCTCCTTGCTGTGTCTGCTGTGCCCTGGGTGTGGGGAGCAGCTGGAAGGGGAGCTGGGGCTGAGCAGGGTTTGGGAGAGGCCGTGCAGGATAAGAAAAACAAGAAGCAGTTGTTTGTTAAGCTGCTTTGTTCTCTCTATTTCTGTAGCTAACCTTTTGCTTCTCGAAGCAATAAAAAAAAACCAACAAAACAAAAACCAGCCCTCTTCAAAAAATATTGCAGGGTGTTTCTTTGTGTGCTTTGACTGAGCTGTTCCTCATAAACCAGCGGGTTTTACGTCAACACAGGCATGGCAGGCAGAATTATCTGCTTTTCTGCAGCTGTCAAGTACCTTTGCTCCCCCAGTAACGTGGAAATGGGGTCAGTGAGGCTGGGAGAGGCAAAGCAGGCAGAACCTGGGGTGCCAGTGCATCCCTCCCTGCTCCTGGGCTGCCACGGGGGGACCCTGAGCCAGTTTGTCCCTGGATGCCACCAGATTCGACTGCAGGGAGTCCCAGGCTGGACATTAAACCAGCCAAGGACTTCAGAGCATGAGGTGGGGACTGAAAACCCACCCAGGGCTGCATCTTTGGGCAAGGACTATAAATGTGCCTCTGGAGATGGGTATCGTGGGCTTTGAAGTGAACTTTTAATTGCTTGCCAGTGCTGGAGTCCCAGCAGAGCTCGAGGTGGCAGCAGCAGCTGTTTGGTTGCTAATTGCTGTGTCTGCTCCCTGGTGGCCTCCAGTCAAAGCTGGCATGCTAAATCCAGGATCTGCTGGAGAGAAGGGAGACCTCCCTTCCACCCCTTTGGCTTCAATGATTTCTCTTTTTTTCCTTTTTTTTTTTTTTTTCCCCCAGATAAAAAAATTCAGTGTCCCGTGACAGCTCTGATAAGCTGGAGGCTCCAGACATGCCCCAGCACAGACTGCCCATTACAGCCTTTGTTTATTTAAAAATAAAAAAGCCCAACCTCACTATCTTGATGATGGGAAAAAAAAAAAAATTCCATGAACATGCCAGAGGCGTAATTGGTGCCAGTGGAAACCAAAAATGACCCTTTGCCTTCCCCTCCACCCACCTTTTTCACAGTAAAGTGCTTTGGGAGGGAGCTTTTCTTAGGCCCTGGTGGTGCTGCAGGAATCCTTTCCCATGGACCCAAACAGTCTCAGATGCTCCAGGGCATGGTGGAAGGCCTGTGGTAAAATTCCAGCTGGAATGATGAATCCCTGCCTCTCCAACTGTGACCCAATCCTTTTGAGACCATCCTAAGGGCAGCAGCAAAGTGCCCTGGGAGTACTTAGGGAAATCTCATTACCAGCATCATTTTTAACACAGGATCATCTGGGTTTTGGGTAATTGTGCAGCCTGCTCCCTCAGAGCCCGCCTGGCTGCTGGCCAGGGGCACTGATTGCAGGTTAGCACCTTCTCCTGCCTCTTCAGACCTGTTGTGCCTGAGGACAGAGGGTCCCTGTGGGCCTTCCCTGCCCTTTTGGGGGTGGTGGCATTCCCAGCTCAGCTCCTGGGGCATGGCAGGGTCCATGGCAGTCACCTTCTCCCTGGCTGGTGGCTCTGCTGACCCTCCTGATGAAGATGTGACCACAGCTGGTGCTGCTCAGGGTTTCCTGGCACTCTCTGGGCTGAGCTGCTTGCAGGGGAGCCGTGTTCAGCCAGGTGTCCCTCAGTGCCACCAAAAGCAAGGTGAAAACCACCAGGTTGGGCTGAGCCTTTTGAGGTTTTTGTGGGAGCCCTGCAGTGATGGCTCAGCGAGGGATCAATTTAATGGGAGGATTATTGCCACACAATGTGCTTTTGTGCAATTATGTGGTGTCTTTGAAATCGTTTCCTCCAACAAGTCCGTCCACACCCAAACCAAAATAAACATTCTGAAAGGCTGCAAAGATAAACTCACAATGCCTACCCTTAAATGCAGCTTTTTCTCCCACTGCTGACAGACACCTGCTCCGTGTCCTGGAAAGGAGGAGCACCAGGAATGCTGAGTTGGGATTACCCAACATAAATTTTGGCAAATGCTAACTTTCCAAACCTTCATTTCAGACCACCAATGTTTTTTTTAAGCAGTAACTTTCTCAGAAAGGAGAAAGTGAAACCTGGGACTCTGTCACCTCCTTGCTCTGCCTTTTTAAGGTCACTTTTAAGGTTTTTTTTCTTTTCATCACTTCAAGGTCCTGCACCATTCCCAGTGCTGGTGTCCATGGACTCTCAAGGCTTTTTCCACATCTCTCAGCTGATTTCCAGTTTGCTCTCACCCATTTTTGGGCTCACACAGCGTGGGTGCTGCCCATGTCGATGGGTGAACCTTAGCAGCAAACCACAGCTGCTCCTCTGAACTTTTCTCAGCTTTCCTTTGGGAATAATTTGTGTAAGAGAGGGAATTTTAACCCCTGCTCACCCAGCCTGTTTTCTGGGTTGATAACTGCGAAGGGTCTCAGCAAATTGGGCACAAAACCCTCAGTGCTCTGGCATCTCCTTCACCCTCCCATCCCCTTTCCCCAGTAAGACTCGTTCAGGCTAAACCCAGTCTCTGCTGGGAGCCCCAGATGGGAAAGTGCTCTGGTTTTAATTAGCATCTTAATTAGTTTATCAGGCATTGGCACCACTGTCATTCCTGGATGCACTTTTCAGCAGAGCTCTTGTTCTTGCTATCCTTCAGTGTTTAATTTTTTAGCTGTCATAAAGTATCATTTTCCTGGTTCAGGGAGATATTCCTCTGAAATTCAGGGTTTGTTAGCTGAGCTGAGCAATACATTTTTTTATTTATTTTTATTTTGCCTCCCCAATAACCAGATCACTTCAGTTTTTCTTCTGCCCAGCTCTAGATATTGCCTGATCATTAATCCCAGAAATGTGCTGTGGTAGGAAAGGTGTATCCCTCTGACAGATAAGCTTGACTGACATAAATAATTTAGTTCCTCTGCACCTTTTTTTTCCTCCTGTAACTGCTGGAGATCGAGGTGACCCACAGAGTAATCTGAAATTCTCCTGCAAGTGATCTCCAGGTTTGATTTTGTTTTCAGCTCTTTGGCAGCTGTAATTTATAGTCATGCTCCAATGGCTTCAGGATGATTATATTCTTTATTATCATATCATTTTTCTGCTACAGTAAGTAAAGAAAAAATATGGGTATTTTGTCTATTTACTTTTTTTTGCTGTGGTCTGAGCAACACTGGGTTTTCCTTCACCCCTCTCCCTAATGATTTTTGTCTTACTGAAACATCTTTATCTATCTTATGATGGCCTGCCCGTGCTGTGTCTGTGTTCTGCCTTTGTGCTGGGAAATTCCAGCTGTTGCCATTGATGCACTCTTGGCTTAGCCAGGCTTTTCCTCCTCTTTGATGGCAGAGCCTTTCCTGGGGTGCTGTCCCAGAACCCTTGGGACCATTATGGGATGGAACTGCAGTGGGGTCAGTGGTTCTGCCTTTCCCACAGCCTGGGTGACACAGGGACCAGCAAATAAAGTGACCACAGGAGGGACTGGGGCAGCCCATGGAGCAAAATTTGCTTTTTGCCTCCTGTGTGGCCATGACAGGGACCCTGCACTGGCTGGGCTGGAAGGTTGGGTGCTCTTGGCTCTGATTCTGAACCTGGTCAGGGTCTGTCTGTCTGTCTGTCTGGTGCTGCCTGTAGGGGCATGAATCCCCTGAAGGATGTTCTTCCTTCTCCTCCCAGAGGCTCTCCCTGGCAGCTTTGCACCTATGGGAGTGCAAGCATGGATTAGAGGCTGGTTAGACCCTGGTTAGACCCTTAGCTCTGTCAAAGGGAAGAGAAGGTGGTGAGGGAGCTCCAAGGAGCCAATTTTTTGGTGCAGTGTGCTTATCAGCGCAACCCCATCAGTCTCTTTGTGACAGAAAATCCTGCTGTGTTGTTTTGGGCCTGTGTTTCTCCTTCAGGGTGGCTCACCCACCTCAAAAATCTGAGTCCACATGGCCAAGCCTTCCTGAGCAGCTCTCCCAGCTCAGGGCAGAGCACCAGGAATAATCCCCACCCAGGGAAGGGGCTGGCAGGGCCGGCCCAGGCAGGTGTTAACGGATCTCTGGAACAGATTTGGGATGTCTGAGGGGCGCTGAAATTACAGCCTGTGGGAATCCAACTGCTGCACAGGCTTTGAACACTGCAGGGAAAAGAAAAAAAGAGCTCTATTGGCTTTTTGCTCGTGATTTCACTGGCAAGGCAGGAAGTTTGCAGCTGATGGGGGAAAGTCTTGGCTGCTGAGCCTGGAGTGGGATGGAGGGATTCGAGTCGAGCTTTCTTATTTCATCTTTATGGTAGTGACTCACTTGACACTTGACTTTATTCTGTAATTGTAATGTTTTAACCTGAAGCTTTGCAGATGGAGAGCTGACATCAACGGAGCGAGGTCGTTTCGCTCGCTCGGTGCGACGAGAACTAACCCAGGTTTGATGGTCCTCAGCCCTTGTCAGGGTTCTGTGCCAGCCTTTTTCCAGCTTCAGATCTGTTCCCAGTGAGAGCAATGGAAATATTGTCTCATCAGAGGGTGTTCCTGGTTACTGGGGTCTCTCCAGGCCTGGTGTTGGTGTCTCTGCCCAGAGACAGTCCCGCAGCTGGAGCTGTTGTGGAATTTGGCTGTGCTTGGGACTGATAGAATTCTCCTCGAGCCAGGTGTTAGGAGCTCTCAGAGGGTCTATCACTGTTTGGGTTTTGTCTTGCAATCCCCAGTGGCATAAAATAAATGGGATCAGCACCTCAGGCTGGAAACAAAAAGGTTTATTACCTGCAAAAACAATAAACTGTCTACAGAGAAAAAGTCGTGTCAGAGGCGAGAGGGTCCTTGTCTCTGCTAAAACACCCCAAAAATGCCACGAGCTTCCTTTGTCCAGTGCTTTCAGTATTGATGGTCCAGGTGGGGCTTTGGCACTCATCCAGCCAGGTGACCCCAGGAGTGCAGTGAAGTCCAGGGGGTCCTGTGAGGTGTCCTGCTTCAGAGCACTTCCAAATTGGGAAAGAAAGCTCTGGCTTTTTCACCTCTTATGGGAGACAAAGAGAACTTCAAATCCCTTCCCATTCTGACCCTCCTGTCCTGGGGGGTGCATTGCAACATGGGACAATGAGTGTTCCCTCACCAGGAGGAGGAGGGAGTGACTGGGAGGATCCAGTGTCCCTTTAGAGCAGGGAGAAGAGTTCTTTACCTTGAGCAAGGTCGTGCATTTCAGTTTCCCAGCTGTTCTGGGGGGTACCGTGACACTGGCAGTGTTCTCTAGAGAACATTGCAAGTGCTCTGAGATCTGCTGGGAAACGTTGTGTGCTGCTGTATTTATGGTTCAGAGGGACTGACCCACTCACTCAGCCTGATGCCAGCTTTCACACAGCTCTTCCCATCTGGCAACCGTGTTTTGCAGTGTTTCTTCTTGACTCAAAGTTTTGGTGAGGAAAGGGGTGTCTGTGGAGTAAGGAGGATGCCACAGGCATTTTCCAAAGCCTGTCTGAAAGGTAGTAGGGTAGACAAAAATGTAGTGTTGCAAAACTGTCACTCAGTCTTCTGTGCATTTAAATAGCTTTAAAAATGACTTTTGTAGGCCTGGAATCCTCACTGCCATCACCAAATCTGAGTGCAGGACTGGGCTCCACATCTGATTCAACTCCTGATGAATCATTATTTCCACTACTTGTTTTTCATAATTGCTTTTGCTAATCCTCAGCTGCATTTGCATTTTCTCAGCGCTCACCATCCCCTTCATCCCTCCCTGGGTGCAAGTCTCGAGGTGTCATCATCCAGCTTGTGTCCCTTGTGATGTTCAGGGGAGCTGGAAATGCAGGAGAAATGATCTTTGGTGCAAATTATCAAAGCTGTGCTGAGCGGATCTGTAGCGCTCAGCTGCAGGAATTCCCATGGGATATTTCATTCCTGCTGCCTGGAACAGCAGAAAGCTGGTGAGGGAAATGGCCTTGTTCAAACATACCTGATGTGAGCAAGACTCACAGCTGAGCAATTCTCTGCTCCTTTGTTTTGGCCTGTTAAGCTTTAGCAAAATAAAATGAATCTTTTGGCCCTTTCTGCTGGTTCCTGTGTGGAGTCAGGTGTTTTACAAGCTCTCCACATCCTCTTGGCCACACAGCAGCCTGTTAAACTGGAACCCCGAGGCAGAGGTTCCCTGGCAGCTCAGAGGAAAAGGAAAAGGATTGCCAGGTTAAGTGAGGTTTAGTTACTTAAAGGGGGAAAAGTTTCCCTGCAGATAACCAGAGTTCAGATCTGTAATTCTGACTTATTCCAGCACTGATTCCACTTGGATTGCTTGCTGTTGGTTGAAGGATGGGAAGGCAGAGGGATTCTGCTGCATTAACCCCAGAACTGTAAATGTCTCGGAGAAAAAGGTACCTGAGCCAAGCCTGGTTGTCACAATGAAAGGAAATTGTCCCTTTTCTACTTCAGCTGAATTTGCAAAACGTCCTGACCGCAACGTGTGTCACCCAAACCCTTCAAAACGAGGTCATTCATAAACAACTTTATTTCATTTAGCTCTCCTGGAATAGGAGGAGAAGGGGGGCCAGGAAAATTTATTGAATGCAAAAGGATGGGATCCTTTTAAAAAGGAAAAAAAAGGAAGAAATGGCTCCTTCCCAAATTTTCTGAAGGAATTGCAAGCAATGGAGGTAAAACCCAAGACACAAACCCATCCCCTATGTAGGTTGGGAGCTCCAGCTACATCATTTCCCCTCCAGAGAATCATGGAATGGTTCAGGCTGGAAAAGACCTCTCTGTGTGTGTTTCTCCCCCTCTTTCTCCCATTCAGGAGCAGAGTTGCCAGTGGGCAAATGCTAATCCATCCTGACAGCTCTGCCCATCTTCCTGCTTTGGTCTGGCAACCAGCAAACAGCTTGATTAAGGTCCCTGGGGCTTTATTAGTGCAGCTTGTTGCCTGTAAATTAATCAACAGGTTTCCTGTGTTTAACTCTTTCTGTGAATGTTCTACGTTGCTGTGGGTGGTGAATCAAGCCTTTAGAACTGGGTTTTTTTTTGTTGTTTTTTTAAAAAGGCACAGCAGAAATAGCTTCAAAGGTTTTCCAGTCCTGGGTTCTTGGGGCAGGAGGTAAAGAGATCCTGTGGGCTCTGCAGGTGCTGCTTGTCTGACTTCCCATCTCTAAGAACAATTTTAGGCATTTGCTTTATTTCTCTTGGCTGTTCACCCCCTGTAAAATATCCATTATCCATGCAGAGGGCAGCCAGATGGAACCTGTACTTTGCTGAGTTATCCCTAAGAAATCAGATGTGCTCTGGCCCCTCAAATTAGAAGCACACAGAGGAACGGGACCTCCTTGCTGTTCTGAGTTTGTTCTGGAGTCACGGGCAGAAGTTGCCAGGATGTTTTATTTGGCAGTGTTAGCTTTCAGGCTTTGGGCTTGTCCTTTAACTGTTTGGTCTCACCATAGAGGTGATGCCTTAAGTTTTAGCTTTTATATTTTTTTGGATTCTGGGCTGTTTTAGTGTGTGCTTCTGGATTTCATAGGAAGGGTTGGGAAGCTCTCTGCACACAGTAGGGAGACAAAACAATTCCTTTCCATCTGGGCACCAAGGACAAATTTTAGGCCCAAGAGTGCAAACAGCAGTGAAGGAAGAGAGGGAACAAGGAGGATGGAGCTTCATCACCTGCAGCTGGAANGGTTTTTTTTTGTTGTTTTTTTAAAAAGGCACAGCAGAAATAGCTTCAAAGGTTTTCCAGTCCTGGGTTCTTGGGGCAGGAGGTAAAGAGATCCTGTGGGCTCTGCAGGTGCTGCTTGTCTGACTTCCCATCTCTAAGAACAATTTTAGGCATTTGCTTTATTTCTCTTGGCTGTTCACCCCCTGTAAAATATCCATTATCCATGCAGAGGGCAGCCAGATGGAACCTGTACTTTGCTGAGTTATCCCTAAGAAATCAGATGTGCTCTGGCCCCTCAAATTAGAAGCACACAGAGGAACGGGACCTCCTTGCTGTTCTGAGTTTGTTCTGGAGTCACGGGCAGAAGTTGCCAGGATGTTTTATTTGGCAGTGTTAGCTTTCAGGCTTTGGGCTTGTCCTTTAACTGTTTGGTCTCACCATAGAGGTGATGCCTTAAGTTTTANGAAGGATTAGGAAAAATAACTTTGTAGCTGCTGTGCTTTGCCCCTGGACTTTGATAAAGAGCAGAAGGTTTGGGGAGCACACACTGAGTTTTCAGGTGACTGCAGACACCAGGATGCAGATGACTGATGTTGTGTGGATATAATGTGGAACATTCTCTCATTATTTCAAAGCTCACAGGATTTCCAGCCTCTCACATGGAGGACACCGAGCTCCTTATCTCCGTTTTCCACTCCTGTGCCTGCTCTCTCCTCTCCCACTCGCTGGAGGCTCCATCAGTGCATTCTCTCCGTGTGCACTTCAGCACTGCGTGTCTCCGAGGGACAGCACAGCCCCTGCCTGCCCTCCCACACACCACGAGCCCTGGGAGAGCAGCAGCACCCTGCACATGGAATTGCATTCCATCTGATCTGGACTTCACCCCGCAGTGAACAATGGTGAGAACAGGCTGAGCCACGCCGCTCGTATCGATTATTTTTAGCAACAATCAAAGCTAGGAGAAGAATGTGCCTGTGCAAAGGTTGTCTCCTGTCCCAGTGGGAGGGGAGCAGCTGGCAGAGGACGGCTGTCCTGCTCTGTGCACCTTCCCCCAGGTGTTCCTGAAGCTGGCTCCAGTCGGACCAGAGTGGGGTGAGGTGTGGAATTTGCCTTCAGAAGTTGGCCAGCACCTGCCTTCTGGATGATGTACAAAATCTCACATTGGATCACACTTTTCATGCCTGTTTTACTAGAAGGCTTTAAAGCATCTTAGTGCTCAACTGGAGTTGTTGCATCCAGGTGTGAGCAACGCTTCCTGCCCCAGAGCAATGCAAGGGAATTGGGAGAGTGAGGCTCCAGCTTTGGATCCTTGGCACCTGTGGGTGAAGCATCTTGTAGGTACCTGCACCACCAGTTAGAGCTCCCTGGCAGGAGCTGAAACACCTGCAGGAGCCAAGTGTGCGAGCTGGAATTCCCAGTGCTGCTGCCTATGGACCTCCCCAGGTGACAGCAGAAAATTGTGTGCGGAGAAAGTGCTTTTTCTGCCATTTAAAATGTCAGTTAATTGCTCTTGTGAGGAGGTTCTTTGCAGTGGACAGAGGGAAAAGTGGTGTTTCTGAAGGGTGATTTTGAGACAATTGTGTTCTGGCCACTGTAGTCTTGAGGACTGAGGGAATCTTGGAAAAGACCTTATAGAGCAGTACCAGCAGGGCTGAAAAAAGTTGCTTCATGTAGAGTTCACGGAATTATAGAATCTTCTGATTTGGAAGAGACCCACAAGGGTCCAACTCCTGACCCTGCACAGACCCAACAATCTCATCCTGGGCATCCCTGGAGCACTGTCCAAGCTCTCCTGGAGCTCTCAGGGCCATGCCCATTCCCTGGGGAGCCTGGGCAGTGCCAGCACCCTCTGGGGGAAGAATCTTTCCCAAAATCCAACCTGACCCTGCCCTGGCCCAGCCCCAGCTCCTTGGCAGGGTTCAGACAATCTTGAGTCTGGCCACTGCACCAGAGGCACAGCTGCTGCTTCCCACCTCCCATCAGTGAAGACTTTCCCTGTAGGAATTCCCACTTTGCTCATCCCTGGGGATATCCCCCTTTCCCTCCCTGCTGGTGAGGGCACGCAGGCTCCATCTCTTGTGTCCACACCCCTCTGCCAGCGGGGAGGGACAAAAGGATGACTGCAAACCTGTGAGGTTTGGGAGGGGGAGAGGGCATCAGCTCTGTGCCAGGCACAGCTGGCTGGGACACGTGGCTCTGTGCCAGGTCTGTCACCCTCCTGGCGCTGGCCTTTGTGCCAACGTGGTGGCAGCTGTGACACATCCATCAGCCATGCCTGCTTCTTCCTGCTGCCAGGCACAGAGGGGTGACCTTTTCAGAGAGGAGGAGGAGGAGGAGAGGGTGGGGAGAGCCACAGGTGGGTTGGGAGGCGGTGGCAGCCCTGGCTGGGGTTTGGATTCATGGAGCAGAGCTGACAATCCCTCCTGCTTCGCTGGGTGCAGGAAGCCCCATCCATCCCCTCCTGCCTGCTGGGGTTGAGGCAGAGCTTTCTCTGCTGGGCCCTGCCATCTCTGTGGGATGTGATGCCTGGATTAATGGAGGAAGGATCAGGATGATGCTTGGGAAAATGCTATTTATGGGCTGCTGCAGATCTGACTGTGTCCCCTTGGCTGTAGGACATGTTGGTGTCCCTCCACCCTTCTCAGGCTGGGGTGAGCCCTGGAGCAGCAGCCAGCAGCAGTGGGGTTTTGAGTCTTGTGCCCTGTGCTGTGACTTGTCCATGAAATTGTCACATTTTCTGTGCTGAAGGGGTTTTCCTGTGACTCCAGCACCTGGACAGGGCTCTGATCTGTGTGTGCCTGTTCTGGAATGGAACTGAGGGTGGCTTCTCTAGAAAAGAAAATAGTTCCCAGGTATTTGAGGTCAGCGTGACTCGGGAAATAATTATGAGCCTCTCAGGCTGGATTGGTACAAATGGCACTGTCAGTGCAGGGAGATGCAGCTCTGTGTGAAGGGGTGAGGTGGAACAGTACCAGACATAACCTGAAATGACTTAACAAGCTGCTCAAGTTTTTTAAATGCATGTGTCGTTTTTTTTTTTCCCTTTAATTTAAATTTCCTCTGACATTTCATAGGCTTCATCACTCAATGTGAAGCCAAGATCCATGTGAGTGTGTGCAGTAGGATTGTTTTTAAATTTTATTTTAAATACAGATGTCTGGAATAACTTTTTTGCACACACTGTAGGAGTGTAAAGGTTTCTAAGCAACATCATTTCATGCTGTTTGCATTCGAGAATGTAAAACAGGGTTCCTTTTTTTAAAAGTCTCTGCAGTGCAGGCATAATTACAGGATCCCATTATGCAGCATTGTGTCTACGGTGAAGCCTGCCCTAATGGAATATTCTGCCTTCTGCTGAAGCCTTACCTGCTTTTTACCAAGACACTTAAGGACTTAATTAGCGTCATTATAGACTGCCACCCCCTTCCTCAGCCCCGTGCATGAAGTGATAATGATCTGTCCAAGCTAGCAGTGTGTTCACTTCCCATGGTTAACAGCATGGAGGGAGCCTTTGGAGCTCGCTGCTGCTCTCTTGAATTGAACATGCAGGAGGAGGGGGAGAAAATGAAAGCATTTCCCAGGAGCAATAAATACACTCTGTGTTTACTTGGCCTGGTCCCTGCACTGAGCTGGGAGGGTGTTTGTCACTGGGAGATCCCCGTGGAGCTCCTGTGTGATGCCTCAGCCCGTGCTCAGAGCCTGCAGGGCACCCAGGGGCACGCCAGCCCTCAGCAGAGTGCTGGAGACAGCAGGAGCCCTGAGGGTGCAGAAAACCTCACCTGTGGGTGTGCAACGTGTGGGCAGCATCTTCCACTGACCTGGGTATCCATCCATCCATCCATCCATCCATCCATCCATCCATCCATCCATCCATCCATCCATCCATCCATCCATCCATCCATCCATCCATCCATCCATCCATCC
>VXBQ01012587.1:43598-68846 GCA_013400175.1 Phainopepla nitens
CTGGCCTTGCACACTTCCAGGGATCCAGGGGCAGCCCCACCTTCTCTGGGCACCCTGTGCCAGGGCCTCCTCACCCTCACAGGGAACAATTCCTTCCCAATATCCCACATGACCCTAATCTAAACTGCTTCCTGCCTGCTGCTCTTGCTGGACAGCAGGTGTTGCACTGGATGCAGCTGTGGCCAGTGGATTGGGGTGACTGGAGGTGGTGGCTTGAGAACACTGCTCTGATGCTGAAGGAAGCTGGGGAGGATCATCCTGCTGCCACACCACGGCATCTGCAGAGCTCCTGCCAGCTGGATGGTCAGCCTGATCCCCTGAGGTAAACAACATTTGCACTGAGCTGCCCAGCAGAGTTTTATAAACATCTGGGGGCTTTTTTTTTGTATTTTATGAGATGAGGAGTGTTGGCTTTTGTACCAGAGACAGGGCCAAAGGAGTTTTTATTGCTGGTTAGGTAACTTTTCTGGCACGTTGTGTTGGGAGCCCCAGGCATAATTAATGAGGTGTGGGAGTGCTGTGGTGCATGTGTTGTTTTGTGTGATGGCTGTTGCTGCTGCACCCCGTGCCAAGACGTGGCCGTGACGTTTTCCTCACAGATGGACAACTCTCAGCCCCCTCCACCTCCTGTGTCCATCCTGTGGTGGCATTTCTGCCCTACCTGCTCCTGGTTTTTGCTCTCCCTGCAAGTTTTCTCTAGAATTCTGGTAACACCTTGCAAGGAAATTCACCCCAAACCTCAGCTCTTTGTGCTTGTTGGTTCAGGTGGGAAGGGGCACTGCAGGAGTGGTCAGGGATTCGGGAGCAGGTGCTGTGGGATGTGGCACTCCCACAGCTGCATTCAGGCTTGCTGTTTAAAGACTTGTGGCTCATCTCTTGTGAGAAGCAAAGACAGCAATGAAGGAGCTGTGGTGCTGATGGATTTCCCATTTTCCTTGACTCACCTGCAGTCCTGAGCATCACCTGCTTGCTCCCTCACCTCACCCCAGCAGCTGTGTGTGGTCTGGGGTGCTGCAGGGAAGTCACACATGCTGGGAGCAGCCTGCAAAGCCCAGAGCTGCTCCAGGGCTTCATCTTCCTGCCTTGTGGACGTGTCCCTGCCCATGGCAGGGGCTTGGAAGCAGATGATCTTTAAGATCCCTCCTAACCCAAACCATTCCATGATCTCCTGCTCTGCTTTGCTCATCCAGGCTGGCTCCTGTGCCCTGTCCATTCCTATGAAGGATTGGCTGTGGTGATGCAGTGCCTGGTAATTTTTTTTTCCCGAAAGCCACTCCTCTCTGGCTTTTCCAGCCTCTGCCCTCAAGGAGCTGCGTGTGATCCCTGCTCATAGAGCTGGGAACATCTCCCCAGCCCCACACAGGCACAGGCAGTGCTGGCCCCCAGCACAAAGCCCATCCAAGCTGTAGCTCCCTCGTGTTTTCCAGGGATGTGGCTGGAGGTCTCCAGCAGTGCACGTTGCCTTTGGCTTCCTAAACACTGAAAAAATGGTGCCAGATGGATGGAGCTTTATAGGATCTGCCCTGTGCTCCATGTATTTTAAACAAACCTGGGAGGGGGTTTGGGCTGGATCTTTGTTTGTTCTTGAAGGAACTGATGAGGGCTTCATAGTCCTCGTCCATCCATCTTCCATATGGAGATAAAAAGTTTTGGCTGAACACTGCTAAATGTGCCGTCATCTATCACAGCGGAGGCGGGATTGTGTCAAGGAAAAATAATCCACCATCAGGCTCAAAAGGGGAAAAAAAAAAAGGAAAGAAATAAGATTTCCAGTAAAATGCATCGCTTTTAAAAATCCAATTCACTCTTTGCCAAGTCATTGTTTGGTTTTAGACTTGTTTCACATGAAAGCAACCTTTAAAGGTTACTTTTATCCCTCTTTAATGAGCTCTAGAGATGAGGCTGGTCTGCTGCAGGGCAGAGGGCAGGGATGGGGCCATGTGTGGAGCTGATGCTCCCCTTTGGACAGCTCTGAGCTGTGCCACAGCTCCCTGGCTGCCAGATTCTGCAGCCAGCAGCTTTCAGCAAGAGAAATGAGAGAGGATCATTGATGTATATCTCTCCCCTTGCTGTGGTGGAAATGATATGTGCTGCAGTGTGTGTGGGAGAGAGAATAGACGGGGCTGGCTGTGTTTTTCTGGAGTGTTCTGGATGCTGGGCTTTGCACCCTGATTTGCTGACACCCCTCCTGTGCTGGGTGCTGAGCTCTTTGGAGATGTGACCCCACTGAAAGCTCTTGGAAGCCTGATCCCTGCAGGGGTGAGACCTGGCCCCCATCCTCCCCTGTGGGCGAGGGGACACCAAACCCCCTGCCCAGGACAGCCCTGTGCTGTCCCTTCTTTCCTCTGTGGTGTGTTCAGGGGACAAGGAGGGTGTCCCAGCAGCTCTGCAGGGAGGGACTGTCCCAGCCCTGACCAGCAGGACACTCATGAAGTGCCCAGCTGTGCTGAGGGAGGGGCGGGCATGGGGTACAGCTGCCCGTGGTGGTGGAGGTGGCTGCATGAGCTGAACAGGACTGGCAAACGCAGCAGCAGGATCTCTAAACAAGACTCATCAACGTGGCTTGGGCTCTTCCTTCTCCTGCCAGATAATTTTTTGTCCCCAGGTATTGTGCAGGAGCAGATCCAGGGTCCTCCAGCCCAGCTGGGAGCCCTCCCAGCCCAAGGGCTGCTGCATTTTCTCACTCTGCTCCTAATGGCTGTGCTGCTGAAACGTCTCCCTCATTTTTCTCCCATTCACATCACGTTGCCTGAAGCTTTTAGGGGAGCCCTGGCTGATGCAGAAAGAGCAGCAGTGGGGGGTAAATGAGCAGTGCTGTGCTCAGAAAAGCCAGTGTGTTTGTGCTTCCTTTGTGCTGCTGTGGATGTGGGACGTGAGCCTTGCGTGGGCTCCGTCTGCTCCAGGCCTGAAGGCAGCTGGGCAGGACTTGGTGACAATGCTGTCACTGCTCCAAAGGGGTGATTTTCCACATCCCCACCTCTGGGATGCCAGCAGGACTCTGCAGTGGAGCTCTGACCCTGCCTCTTGCCACTCTCTGGAGAGGCATTTTACCTGAATCCTCTTTTCCAGCAGAAATCATCTCCATCTCCTTCATGCGGCCTGTTTGTGTCAGAGGGGGTTTTGCACGGAGGGCTGTGAAGCTTTGGCTGGTTTTTCTGCTGTGGTGTGAGGGCTCCCCCCTCAGCAGGAGCAGCCAGCCTGGGATGCTCTGTGTGAGCAGGATGTGGTGGCCTGGAGAGGAGCTGTCTGCTGGGGAGCTGCCAGCCTGGAGAAATTCCCTCTGAAGCAGAGCTGAGGAGGATGCTGCTCTCTGTGGAAGTGTCAGGAGGCTGCTGGAGGCACAGAGCAACTTTCCTATGGGAAAGTAAAGTCTTGTTCCATTTTTAACCCTTGGTAATTGAGTCCAGGGTGAAATGTGACCCCAGGTTACATAGTTGTAATGCCTTCCCTGTGCGCTGGGCTCTGGGCCCTCAGGAGGGGGAAGGAGCAGTCGTTTGCTGCTTTTGGCCCAGCTCCATGAAGAAGCGAATTTGTCAGTGCCTGTAAATACTGAAAATTGGGAGGCAGGAAGTGGACATCTCCTCAAGTGACATCGGAGCCTTTGGGGACACTCACCCTGCCAGCGTGTGTGGCTCAGGCACAGAAAAGCCTGGGAGAGTGGCAGGGGACTTTGGGGTCCCTGGTGGGGCCGTGAGGTGGGAGCGTGTCCGTGTGGGAATCTGTGTCCTGGGAGTCCTGTGAGCTGGGCCAGCAGGAGGGAGGGCAGCCCAGACAGGCCATGGTTTGTGGCAGGGGTCTCTCCCAGGTGACCTTTCCATGCTCAGCTTTGTGTTCCCAGCTCATGGATGGAGTAACACAAACCCCGTGTGGTCAGCGGGTGCCAGTGGTGCCCTGAAAGGCTCCCTGGAACAGAAGCTGGACAGAGTTAAAGGAATAAAGTAGGGATTTATTAAAGTAGGGATTTAATAAAATAGGGATTTATTAAAAGGCCTTCACAGGATTCACCTTGGGCAGCACAAAGGCCTGGCCATGGCTCCACCCAAGATGGACCCACGATGGACTCTGGGTCATGAATTTTCACACTTTGATAAGTTTTGGTCCATTTCCATGTTGGGGTTCATTGTCCAATTCCAGCTCCAGGTGATGCAGTCCCATCCTCACAGATTGCTCTCCTCAATTCTCTGTTGTTTGCACTTTTTGGGCCCGAAGCTGCAACAGTGCCCTTGGTTTTGGGGCTGGAAAAGGATTGTGACTGAGCTGTGAGGAGAACTTGCCAACACTTTATATGAAATTCAGAGTTATATACCAATGCACTACAGAGTCTGGAAAATACGAAAGCTAAAACTTAAAGCATCACCATCACAAACCATCCTTGGGAATTTGGGAGCCCTGCAGGCACTGCCAGGGTTTGGAAGCCACACCCAGCAAGGGCATCCCTCAGCCTGCATGGGAGACACCTCATCCTGGGCAGCTGGGATCTCCTCCAGCTCCCTCCGGCCTCTGGCCTCCAGCAGGCTTTGTAATCTGATGATTACACTGAGACAACACTGATAAAAAATTTATTTGAGCCTTGTCATTAAAAATAGATGGCTGTAGCCTAAAGGTGACTCGTTGGGTGACTTGCTTGCTGTTCTGCTGTGTTATGAAGCCTGAAAATTACTGTGTTTTTTGAAGTAATGTTGCTTGTTTTCTTCACGCTTCTTTCCAAGGTTACAAATATTAAATATGCCATGTCAGGTTGGTTTTGTTGCAGTCTCTAAGGAAGAGCTGCCCACTGGGAACTTTCTCTGCCCTGAGGATGTCAACAGATCATTTATCCACCATGAGAAAAACAACAGTTGACTGTAAAATGAGACCTTAGAAGTAAAAAAAAATTGGAGACTTAGCAATAGTCAGCAGTTCCTCTGGATTTGCTACTTCAATTATATTTGTTGTAAATTCCCTGGAAAAAGGGTAGGGTACACAAGAGTTGAGTTTTTGGTGTTAAGTACTTCCAGAGCTCCTCAGGCCAGCTGTTGCTCCAGATGTTGCCTTGGAGAAAGGATCACCCATGGGAGCCAGATCACTGCAACCCTCTCGGATGCCTTCCCCTTCTGGTGGTGTGAGGCAGCTTTTATGGGTTTTGGCCCCAAAAACGGCACAAGATCTGTCTTTGAGGATCCTTGGGAGCATGGGGTGGGGAAGGAGAAGTGGCAAGAGGCCACTGGAAATCCCAGAGGATGCTCCAGGCACAGGAGATGCCACAGGCAGGCGAGGACAGGACAAGAGTGTGGGTTCTGCTGCCACCCCCAATGTCCCTCTTTTGATGTGGAACAAGGAATTCTATTAACCCCACTCCCCTCTCAGCCCAGGAAACAGGAGGTGCTGAGCAACCCATACACTCTCCCACCTCTTGGAAATGCTGGGAAAGAAATGTTTTGGTGTTAGTACCAAGCAATTAGGAAGGGAGGTTTGTGTTTTCCTGCTGGATGTGCCTTTTCCCACCTCCTGGATGAATCCTGGCTGCAGATGCTCATTGTTAGCTGTGCAGGATTTGTGTGCCTTGCCAGGGCCTGACCTGCATCTGGTACCAACAAAAGCAGATGAAACATCTGCTCGAGGGGGGAAGAAAACCCCGTGGTGTTTGCTGCCAACTTGGCTGGCAGAGAGGAAGGGACAGGAGGGTGGAGAGGGCATGAACAAGAGAATGTTCAGGGTGGAAAATGCAACCTGGCTTCTCCATCACAAACTTGCCTTCCTCAGGATCTCTGGGACAGTGTGAGCAGGATTTTTGCAACGACTGGAAAGTCCAAACCAGTCCCTGAAGCTGGCAGGGGGCAGAGAGGCATGGCTGGGTGGGAATGTCCTCCCCAAACCCTCTGGGGAGGAGCTGATGAGGGTTTGGAGCTGGGATATGAGCCAAAGGCCATTGGGGTGTTGTGACAGCGTGCCATGCTGGGGACATCAATTCCCAATGAGCTGTGAGTGCTGAAAGGCTGCATTGTTCCTCAGGGAGGGACAGATGAGGATCAAAGTCATCCTCGTTATTCCAGCATTATTCCATTCCTAATGGGGACAGACCCGGGGCTGCTGGTGCTGCTGGTGGCAGAGGCAGCCCCTGCTGAGGTCACCTGTGGTGCCACCAGGCCCAGGGCACCCTGCAGGGCTCACTCAGGGTCCCTTAGGGCTGGGAAGGGCATCAGGGTGATGTGGAATACCTGAAGGGAACCTATAGGAAAGATGGAGAGGGACATTTTACCAGAGCCTGGAGTGGCAGGACAAGGGGAATGGTTTCTAACTGAAAGTGGGTTTAGATTGGATATTAGGGGGAAAAAAAATCTCCGTGTGAGGGTGGGGAGGCCCTGGCACAGGGTGTCCAGAGAAGCTGTGGCTGCTCCTGAATCCCTGGCAGTGCCCAAGGCCGGGTTGGACAGGGCTTGGAGCACCCTGGGATGGTGGAAGGTGTCCCTGCCATGGCAGGGGGTTTGGAACTGGATGATCTTTGAGGTCCCTCCCCACCCAAACCATTCTGTGTTTCTGTGTGGTTTTTCAGGCAGCATCTGGGCACGGAGGAGTTAAAAGGAACAGTCCCAATGCCCCAGAGGAGAAAGGGACACTAATAAATGAGTGAGTAGGAACCCTGGGGACTAATGAAGCATTGTGGACACCAGTGGATGTGTTTTGGAAACGTCAGCAGGGACAGATATCCTGGGGGTGACAGCAGACAGGGAGGGGTGGGACAGCGCTGTGTTCAGGCTTGGGAAAAAAACTGCTCCAAAAGTGAAGTTTACTTTGTCTGGAAAATGGTTTTTAGACTGTGCCTGGTGGAGCTTTACTGGCCAAAAAGGAATGGTTTCTGTAGGAACTTTCCCAGCGAGGAGAGTGGCTGGTGCTGCAGAGTGGCTGCAATATTAGAGCATCTTCAGGGCTTGACAAATCACCTTGCAAAATGCAGAGCAAGTTCTGCTATTTGCAGAAAGGTTTTGTGGAAAAGGCACTTAACCCAGAGGAAGAGGTCTGGATTCCAGAGCAGCCAGCTTGGAGCTGTGTCCAACTTCATGTGCAAAGTGAAGCTTTTCTCAGAGGGAAACACCACTTTTAGACAGGATAAACCCAACGCAGGGCGGGGAGGGAGGGCTCTTCCACCACCACAAACTAATCAGTGTGGAGCTCTAAAAAGGGCAGCTCATGGCAGGCTCAGGTCCCCCCAGGTTCTCCCCAGGGTCCCCCTGCCCGGGCTGAGCTGGGGAGGGATGAAAGCAGCAAAGATTCAACTGCTGAAAATTTCCTTCCTGCTGCTGGGGAGGACGAGCAGCTCTTCCTTGGGCAGCTAATCCTGCTGCCTGTGCTGGGCCCTGATAAGCTCTCCGGCCAACTCTGATGATTTTCCAGCATCTTTATTGGAAAAATAACATCAGAAGCACTTGGAAGTCAATTATGTTTCATGTGACTAATGTTAATTATTATTACTTTTGTTAGTTCACCTAATCCACCAGGATTCTCCAATTAATAGATGTCACTAATTTGTTCCCAGAGGGCACTGTCTCCCACCAGTGGATTTTGGAGCATTTCCCTGAACTGCCCTCTATTTTTTACTTAATGTAGCTTAAAATTTGATTGGGAGTTAATTATTGTGAGCTGGAAGTTTCCACAGGCTCCTGTAAACATCAACTAAGCTTTGCAGTCTGGGTTATTTTTACAACGTGTCAGGCAAAGAAACCCAGGGTAACAGTTTGGGAATGCTGGGAGACATCTGATTGAAAATGGAAATTGGCAGATAAGTGATGTGGAAGAGCACATCCCTGTCTGTGCAGGAGGTAAGGAGTGTGATGGATGTGGGTGGAGCAAAAAGAGGGTTGAGGTAACGTGAATTAATGCCCACAGGCACAGAGTGAAATCTGACTTCTCTCCGTGCTCTGGAGCACAAGGAGTTTTTGCAGGGTGCAAACCAATTTAGGGATCATTAAGGCAGTAGGCTGTATATGGAAGAAAATCCTCAGATAAAAGTTTTTTCTCTTGCTTAATTTTTTTTTATTTAATTCACCATTTTTTCTCTCCTTTTTTTTTTTATTTTTTTTTTTTTTTTTTTTGTCTCCCTCTCCATGAGACACCAAGGAAATCCAAGAAATCTTCTTGTGCCTTTTTGGATGTGGATGCCCTTGGAGCTGGCAAGAGGTGCCCATTCCCTGTTCAGTGTTGCTAGGGGGGATTTGAATGTAACCCACGAAGAAACCGTTTTAAAAAAAAGGGTTTGAGTGCTCCAGACCATCTCAGTGACTCCAGCATGTGTGCAAGCCCTGTGCACAGCTCAGCAGATGGACTTGTGCTAACAAAGCTCCTTGCCAGCGAGTGAAGTGTTTGTTTGGAGGTGGCACTGGGAGCCCTGGAGAGCTGGGCAAGGATTATTTTCATTCCTAACAAAATAACAAACCACAGCACTATGGAGTTTATCATATAGGAGCAGCAGGGGCTGTGTGAGCACAGCACTGAGGGCTCTGCTTGTTGTGTTTGGCTTGGAGACAGAATTCCCAGTGGGATTTTTGGGGCAGCAATCAATCCCTGTCTGCTTTTCTTCCTTTGATGGAGTGACAAAGCAAGTCTGTGCTGCCAGGTGGAACCTGCTGCAGGGTGGCACTGGGGGGGTGCCAGTGGGGAATGGAATGGGTTGGGTTGGGTTTGGAGGGACCTTAAAGATCACCTGGGTCCAGCCAGGGACACTTCCCACTGTCCCAGGCTGCTCCAAACCCCAATGTCCCTGGCCTTGGGCACTTCCAGGGATCTAGGGGCAGCCACAGCTGCTCTGGGCACCCTGTGCCAGGTAAAGATGTGGAGAAGGCACAAGAAGGGCCTTGTCCAAAACTTGTTGAGGCACTGGATAGTCAGTAATTTATTTTTTTTTAAAGCACAATTCTATCAGTGGGTGTTTTTTAAAATAAGGACACTGCTTAGTTTTGTGCAGACTTTTAGGGCATCCTAAAAGGGAGTGATTGACTGCGTGTCCATGCTGGGGTCACTCAGCTTCCTGCTCTGCCTCGCATCTCCACCTCAAATTGGCACAGTGTTGCTCATTTTCCACTTCTAGTTTGGAGTGCAACCTTAATGGAAATGTTAATTTACGGGAACTACTTCCCAGTGCATGATTTGGGAAAAAGCTCTCAAGTTTTCCATGTGGTTATCAGATAGTGACAGACTGTAAAACCCCAGCCCTCTCCTCGACCTGACAAAGGTCCTAACAATGATTAGTGAAAGTAAAAGTGCCCTGAAGCCAGTTCATGTCCCATGGGGTAATTTATGGGCAGCTTTCTCGAGAAATATCATAAACTTTGTGATTAATTACTGGGAGAAAGCCACTCTTGGGTCATGATAACGCTGGGCCTGCAGGCCTCAGGGCAGGGCAGCTGCTGCACAAAAGTTGCTCTTGCAAAGTAACCCAGCAAAACCCTGGTTTATTTATTTGTCTCCTTGTTCTTAACACCCTGTCAGGGTTGGGAAGCTGAAGGGAAGCTCTTGCTGTGGCCTTTGGGAGAGTCTTGCACTTCAGCAGTCCGAGTAAGGCACACAGGCACTGAGCAAAGCCCTGGGCAGGTTTTCTGGCAGGGCTGGATCAGCAATTCAGGTGCATCTCTCATGCAGCTCTCAGTGCTCTGGAAAGCTGTTCAAAGCTGTTCACCTGCTGCACTGCCTGGGGGCAGAGGAAGGATGCTCTGATCTGGGACTGTCCCTTTTCTGCCTCCTACTTCCAGTGTGGGTTTAGATGGATCACTTATTCCTGCTCTGCTTTGCCTTCCCATCTCGAAAATGGGAATAAAGCAGCTTTGTGCATCAAATCCACAGATCAGCCCCATTGTCTTGGACAGGGTGTGAATGAAATGAGCTCTCTCTTACCCTGCATCCAACTGGCCCCTTGTGAGTGGCCAGTCCAGAGCACGGAGCTGACGTGAGGAGGTTTTTTGGGAGGTGATGTGGTGGCAGCAAGGTGGCAGGAGGATCAGGAGCTGGTTATTTTGGAGAGGGCAGCCCAGCAGGATGGCTCCTGGCTGGCTGTGTGCTCCCCACAACCCTATGTGACCAGCAAAGCAACACAGGGCACTCAGCCCTGCCTTTTTCCTCGAGGAGAAAGAGGAAACTTTGCTGAGGGTGCCGTGTTGGGTGCAGATGTTTTGTGTCTCTCATCCCTCGAGGTCAGCTGGAGTTCTGCCAGCACCAGTGACGTGTGTTGTGCAGCAGAGGCCAAACCCTGCTTCAGACAGCCCTGTGGGACTGCTCTGTGCTCTCTGAAGGTTCTTCTGGCATCCCAACTCAAACAGGGGCTGAGCTGGTGGCACTGGGGCCAAATCACCCAGAGAAAGTGTCCCTGTAGCACCACTGTCCCCATGCCAGGCTGGGGTCCGTGGAAAGCTGCAGATGACTCATTTCCCTCCTGAATTCCTGTCTTTCCTCCCTTTGGGCATCTTGCTGCCAGCACTGGTCTCCCAACTGCTTGCACAGTGCTCTTTGCTGGCTCTATTTATAGGGAATTTAATAAATAGCAATTAAAGAAATGAAAATAAACCGAAGATGTCTGTCAGCCCAAAAGCTGGGGCGAGGCAAGGTCGTTGGTGGCAGTTGTTTTAAATCTTGTCAGCTTTTTCTAGGCAGTCCCTGTTGTTGTGGGACAGCTGGGCTGGACTCCTGTGTCCCAGCAATTGGTGGCCACCCTGTCCCCTCTGCTGGGGCCGTGGTGCTGCCAGCCCCTGCCTCCGCTGCTCATTAAAAAGGGGAGGGATGTTAATGAGAGAAGTGGGCTTGAGGGAGTCCCTCTTTGTAAAGCACACTGTTAATTAGCTCTCCTGATTTACTGCTCTCCTGTTTGGGGGATTTTATTTATGATCCTGTGGGGAGGATGTGAGCTGGCATGGAGAGAGGAGATTTCTGCTCCTTCAGGGCTTTATGATCCTCCTTCCTCTTGAAAATTCCAGCTGTGGGGAGAGACCAGGAAATTGGAGATTTGTTTCTGACTGAGTGAATTAGTGTCTGTCTCTGTAAAATCTGTTTCCCTGAGTTTTGCTGCACCCTAAGTATCCTTTTGGCTCTGTGCCTCGCACCTCTGCAGTGTCAGCACGGGGAGAGCCTCCTGCTGCAGTCAGGGGCCAGCCCAAACAGTCTCCAGGTCTGTCTGGGATCTCTGGTATGTTCATTTGTTCCATGCTTTCGAGAGGGGTGTGGGTGAACAGGCAGGAATCCTCCAGCCAGGGTCCCTCCAGGCTCAGAGCTCCTGTCCCTGAAGGTGTCCCTGACCCTGAGGGCTCCCTGTGCTTGTCCCCAGGGGTGTGCCAGCACTGCCCTCATGCTCCCAGTGTCCCTGTCCCCCTTTTCCAAACCCCTTGGAACAGATTATTTCTCTTTAAAAGTTTGAGCTGCATCTGCTCTTTATTCCTCTATACTCTGTATTATGTATTTTTTTTATAAGAGTAGTGACAGGACAAGGAGGAATGGCTTTCAAGGGAGCAGGTTTAGATGGGATATTGGGAAGAAATCCTTCCCTGGGAGGGTGGGGAGGCCCTGGCACAGGGTGCCCAGAGCAGCTGTGGCTGCCCCTGGATCCCTGGCAGTGTCACAGACCAGCTTGCAGCACCCTGGGACAGTGGGAGGTGTCCCTGCCATGGCAGGGGTGGCACTGGATGAGCTTTGAGGTCCCTTCCATCCCAAACCATTCCTTGGTTCTCAGCCTGGTGGTGTTATCCCTTGCCTGGTTCTCTCTGTGGGGAGATTGTTGTGAACAAAGCCAGGACTTTGCCCAGATGAAGTCTGAGTCCCACTTGTCCCTCCTGTCACTGTCACCTCTTTCTGGTGCTTTCTGCTCCTGCTGCTTCATCCATCAGCTCCTCCTGTGCCCACCCCTGCTCCAGCTGCTTCTTTTTTGTCAGGGACTTCCTCTCTCCTCCAATTCACTTCCCCAAAATTACCATACAGAGCAGAGCACCTCCTCCAGCCTTATTAAAAACCAGAGGAAAATGCACCTGCACAGCTCCTGGGCTCAAATTGATATTGTTTGATCAACTGAGAGCAAGAGGAAAATGCTGAGTTGGGGGAATTCAGTAGGAGCTGTTAAAAAAAAAGTCCAAAAACATCTCATGCAACATCGACATTGTGATCTGGGAACTACAGAAGGCTGAGCCTTTGTGTCTGGGCAAACAAAGGGACAGAAATAGCAACCCAGAAATGTTAATTCATTGTCAAAGTGATCCCCACTCCCTGGCCATATGATTTATATGGAGCAGAAACCAGGGCAGCTCTGCTTAGCTTCTTTATGTAATGGAAGAAGAGTGAAAAACTGAAAACTCATGGGTTGGACTCAGCTCTGGGGGCTTCTGCTGTGCTCTCTCAGGCACTGGAGTGGCTCCTTTGTGCCTGTGGTAGAAAATAACCTTCAAGTCATGCTGTGGCTGAAGTGCACTTGGGGCCACGGCTGCTTCTAATTCAGGAATTTCACTTGGAGGTTATCAAACAAGCAATACTTTGATCCTGCCTTGGCATTTGCACACCCAGCAGCATCCTGGGGGCTCGCTCTGGCTGTCCTTCCTGCCAGCTGTCTGCCACTGCCATTCCTGTCCAGGAAAACCAGCCCAAGGAAAACCATCCAAGGAAAAGAGCTGTAAGGAGAAGGAGGACAAACATGGCTCACAAAAGCCCCTTGGGGACAGGGAGCTGGAGGGGCAGGAAATGTTTCAGAGATTGGTCTTAATTTGGTTTCTTTTCTATTTAGGCTGTCCCAATTTATCCCAGTCCCTCTGTGTCCTCTGGTCCACTGCTGTCCAGTCCTACCTTGGACCAGCTCTGGAAAGCCAAGGGGACCTCAAGGATGAGGAGTTAAAAATGGGAGGATAAAATAGCAGATAGAACTGGCACTGTGCTTGTCTGCCAGTGTGAGACCCTGCTCCAATGAACCATCTTCTTTTTGTCTTGTCATTTGCTGTGAAATAGTTTTTTCCCCCCTCAGGATCCCTTTTTTTTTAAAAAAAAAAAATATTATTTGGCTGCCTGTGTCTGTACAGATCAAACAACAAACTGCCATCACTGCAAGGCAGGGAGCCACAAGGGCCATAATGGTCTTAAAAACAACCCCAAAGCCCCCTTGCAGTGGCTCTCCAGGCTGGGATGAGCTCCTGCATTCCCCAGGGGAAGGCTGAGGAGCAGACCCAGGCAGAGATGGTCGCTGGCATGAAAAGGCTTTGATGACTTTTCATATCTGCTCGTTGTCCTCTTTGCAGCTCAGCTTTATGCCCAGATGTGAGCTCTGTGAAATGGATGTTGCCTTTCAACCCTCCTCTACCTCCATTCCTTTTGCCTTTGTCTCCTTTGCTTCCTCCATATCCTTTTTTTTTGTTTGTTTGTTTTTGGAGGTTTTTTTTTTTGTTTTTTTGTGGGTTTTTTGCATGTAAGTGTTAGGCATGTGAGGTCTCCTAAGTTTCTCTGAGTGGTTATAAATTATTAGCAACTGTAGCTAATTAATCTCAAGGGTTTCATGGTAAGGTTGTCTAGAACACTTTAGGGAAATACTTTTATTTTACTTGGCCATATTTTAGTTCGCTATCAGGATCTGCTCGTTCCTTAGGATGTGAATTTGGGCAACGAGTGTCCCTTGCAACTCAATTTCTTCCCCAGAATGCTAATGCTGGTAGCTCTTAAAGGCTCTTGTGGAGCATTTGGAAGCTGTGTGAGATGAAAAACATAAATAAGCTACTAACTAGTCTTGGCATAACTCCCTGAGCAGTGTATCTATTGATATGGAGGTTGGCTACAGATAAAAGTATCCTTCTGTCTTGATATGATATTATTTGGACCAGGTTTTAATCCAAGACTGTGAGGCCAGAGGAGACTTTTTCAAAGGAATGTCTTCCCTTGGATCATTCACCAGCTTTGGAACTCTTAGAAGTCATTTTATGACATGGCTTTTATTAATTTCTTTGCCGACGGTTAAGTGTTAATAAAGACCAGAATACTTCTCTCCAAAGCATCTTAAAATCCTAAATCTTGAAAATAAATGGGGTTAAAGTAGCTAAACTAGTTAAATGGGGTTTTTTTGGGGGGTGCTGTTGTAGTGTGCCCCCCCAATGATGGGATGGCCAAATTAAGAAAGGATTTGAGTTTCTCTTTGTCTCCCTTAAAAGGTGAAAAAGTCAGAACTTTCTTAATTTGGATGTATAATATAAAGATACTTCATAGGACCTTTTGGACTTTGCCTTAGATTTGGGGTTGTCTGGTTGGACCAATGTTAAAAGTTCCATTTGGGATATTATTATTAAAAGCACTGAACAGAAGAACCTTGTGGCATTTTGGGGGTATTTTAGCAGAGACCAGGATCTCCTTGCATCTGGCATGGCTTTTCTCTATAGAATTTGGGGGTTTTTGTCATTAATAAACCTTCTTCTGCTTCCAACACTTCCTTTAATGCCATCCCACTACTTTTATGCCATTGGGAATTGCAGGACAAAACCCAAAGGTGATAAACTCTCTGAGAGCTCATACCACTTAGCTCAAAAAGTATTTTATCAGGGTGCTACAACTTTAATGAAGTTTTGTGCTGTGTAGTAGCAGGAGAAGCAGAGCCAGCCACACTCCCTGCTCTACCCCCATGTGCTGAATGTAGAGATCATGTCTTTACCTGTGGGTGGCTGGCATTCTGGAGAGGGCCCTGCCTCTGAGTCAGCTCTAATGGCTTTCATTCTGCTCCAGCAGTAGTGCTTTACACTTGGGAAGTGAAAAGCCCTCGTAGATAAAGCATTCCACGCTGCACAGACACACAGTCTGCTTCAGAGGCTCATTTAAAACCCATGTTCTGCTCCCAGGTGAAGAGCAGGCAGCTCTGGCAGGAGTGGGGATTTGGAACCCTGATTTGCTGAGGGTGTGTGTGAACAGCCCAAATTGCAGCCTCTGTCAGGGTGCTCACAATTAATTACAGATTGCTGCAAAATTCTGGCCTGGATTGCTGCCTCAGAGGGAAGCAGCACAAAAGTGACAGGGTGGGACTGAGGAAATCAGAAAATTAACAGATTTTCTGTGAGGTTTTCAGATCTTTCAGTGAGGGTTTGTTGGGCAGCTGGAGGGAGAGGGAAGGAGGCTTTGCCACAGTGTGAAATGCTGGGTTTTTAGAGCAGAAAAACACACACATTTCCTTTCTTCCTTAATTTGATGGACCTGCCACACTTCAGCTGTGACACCTCTGTAATTCCTGTGATGGGAATGAGCTCTGGAGGATGGTGGAGAGGGGTTGTTTGGTTTCTAGCAGAGGTTTTGGGGGGGTGCTGGAGTGCCCCTTGCACCCACAATAGCAGAGCCACTTCTTCCAGCCTGAAGAGCCACTTTGAGGAGCAAAACCTCTGAGACTGCAGCCCAAGCAGCCCAGTTATTAATTAGGATGCTCATTTTGGGGGGACATGCAGCCTTTTGCCTGCTTGGAGCTGACTTCTGCAGGATGGTCATTTATCAAAGTGCAGGACTTGAGGAGCAAAGAGCTGCCACTGTCTGGGGCTTTGCTGAGCTGCTGAAATCAATACCAATCTCTGAGCAAAGCAGCAGCAGGACTTGCTCCCAGACAAGGATATGAGGCAGACACTCCCAAAGGTTCTGGAACACTGCAGCCACCTCTGGATGAGGTGGTGGGGTGGGTTTTTTGGTTGTTGTTTTGTTGGGTTTTTTTTTTCCTTTGGGATTTTTTTTACATGTGCTTGCACTCCCTTTTTAGTTTCTTTGCCTTGCTGCTCCTCTGCCTGGTACATATGTCTGTGTTAATTAGAGAACAAAAAAAGAGTTATGCTTTTAAGTGTCTTAATTAAGATTTTTCTTAACACTGTCCCCCTGATATTTTCTCAGAGTTTTTTTCACCGACATCTAAAACTGTTCTTAAAAGCTGGTGTCAAAATAATCTTGTGCTTAACAATTGATGTTTAGATATCTTTCCAAACACACAATCCTTGGGTAATTTACCTTCACAGCACCACTGAGGCCTTTAAAGGCCTTGCTGTGAGCAGCAGCAAGTGAGGTGAACTGTCTCAGGTCAGAGGGAATTGGGATTGGATCCAGTCCTCCTGAGCCTGTCTGAAGTCTGGTTCTTGAGGAATGTCTCTAAGTACAGCTGGAAAGTTGGTTTGTGTTTCAAAGGTAGAAATATTATTACTCATAGCACAGTCATTGCAGAAATAGCATTTATTTGCTCAGTGTTAGGAATAAGAAGTTTCTTAATGGCCTGATGGAAGAGCTGCAGGGAATTCTCCTTGCAGCTGAAATGCTCTGCTGGGTATTGCAAACCTCTCCTTTGTGCTGGGAGATTGAATTAAAGTTTCTTATTCCCAGACAGCTCCAATGGGACTTGAGGGACTCCAGCCCAAGCTCCTTGGGGTGACTGGGAGGTGTCTCTGCTCTCCCTGGTCCCCAAAGCCACCAAAAGCTCCTCAGTGGCCTCCTGGCCTTTACCCTCAAAGGGTGGATGCTGCAAGTAGGAAGTGTTGGGGTCCAGTATGAAATGCTGGGGTCCAGTTTGAAATTTTGGGTCCAGTATGCAGTGTTGGATCCGGTATGAAATTTTGGGTCCACTATGAAATTTTGAGTCCACTTTGTAATTCTGGGATCTTTACAGCCTTGGGAGGAAAAACACTGTACTGAGGAAACCTTCCTTCCCAAGGTTGCTGTGCCACACCTTGTCTAACACTGAAAAACATCTGCATCTCCTGCTCCCCACTGATCATAAACTGGCAGAGTGAGGGCATGAATTCTCTCCTGTGGTGTGGTTTAAAGCAGATTCATCCCAGAGCTGCTCTGTGGTTCCCAGGTGGCTCCTCTGCTCCTCTTCTGACGTGTGCCAAGCCCGTGGCATCCCTCAGCAGGGTCACGGGGGCTGGTGGTAATTCCCTGGATCCTGCCTCTGTGGGGTTTTGGGAATTGGTGAGAGTTACTTGTGGGAAAAAGGTGCCTCCATCTCCCTGCTTGTAAAATGAGAGTTCTGCTTCTCTAAACCTCAGTGTACTCACCAAATGTGTTCAGATAAACAGATGAAAAGTTGCTCAGAGGAGGAGCCTCAGGGGATGTGAATTAGCCATCAGCAGACCTTCAGCTGGAGTTAATGAGATGGAGAATGAATAACCCCGTGGGTGGGTCAAGCTACACTAACTCTGAACCTGTGTGCATAATTGATGATGTCCCCATGCAGGGACCTGCTCACCAGTGTCCTGGCTCGGGTTCTGCACCCTCAGCCACCTGGCACAGCTGAAATCAATCCCTCTGTGCCCATCTGGCAGCCAGGGCCTGCAGCTCTGTCAGGGATTCGATGCCGTTCCTGCTCCTGGGGTTGGGTTCCCCAGCCTGGCACCAAGATGGGAAGGCAGCAGCACTCCCTGCTCAGCCCCTGGGAAGGTGCTTCAGCGTCCCAGAGCTGAAACCAGAGCCTGACCTGCTCCCAGAGTCCGAGTTTCTCCTTGCAGAGTGGATTTGGGTGTGCTGGGGGATTTCTTGGCCTCTGTGATAGCAGCTGAGGAAGGACCTGGGCATGTACGGCACGATGTCGCTGAGGAACGAAGCACAGAGGGGCAAGTGCAGCACCTTGCAAGGTAGGAATGCCAAATCTGCCCCAAACTTCTGTAATTAGCACATCCAGGTGTCTGGCACAGTGGTTACCTGCTGTTTTTGGATTATGTGCAATCCCTGCTGGAAGGTACAGAACAGTCAGATAACAAGTACAGAACAGCACTTCAAACCCCTGGTATCTTTTCTTAGGGTAGCTGTAAGGCCTTGGTGTTCTGGACAAATTTCAGGGGTGGGTTTTTTTTTGAGTCTGGAGAAGGAAAAAACTGTGTAGTTTCTCCCACTTTTACAGCTTCTTCCATTCACAGTGGGCCTGTGTGCTGCTAAAGCAGCTGATGCCTTCTCCTCTGGTAGCAACTGTGGGGTGAAACAACCCCCCCAGAGCACTCAGATCTGTGCTGGAAGGAGCTAGACAGACTGCACAAGTCACTGTTTACGTTCCAGATAGGACAGGCTGCACCCAGAGCTGAGTAATGGATATGAATTAAATCCTCCTGCTAGGCTGGTGCACCTCGAGTGGCTGAGCTGGGCTTACACCAACTGGCAACGTGACTGCTGGTTTGGTTGCTTTATTTCTACATCTTCCTTTGGAAGTACTATCACTCCTCGGGGCAAAAGCTCCACTTTCCCCCAGTGGCTGGGTTGCTGAGGTTGGAGAATTTGATTTTTGGCTTCTGCAGGAAGCCTGGGCTGCCTCCCCTGCCCGGGGCTCTGGCCAGGCTGCAAGTTGGGGAAAGGTCTGACTCAAGCAGATGCTTCCTGATCTAAAGCCAGCTCCTTAAGCTGAGTGTGCTTCCTAGGAAATGAGGTTGGTTTTGTCAGGCTGTGGCCTCAGGGCCCAGCTACTTGATCTTCAACTTCCCCACCACGCTCTGGGCTCTGGCAAGAAAATTGCTGATGTTTAGGCCTTGTCTTTGTGAGTAGAGTTTAAACAAACCAAGCTCAGCTTGTTTCTGCAGTGTGCCAGTGAATTCCTGTTTTATTAGGACCAGGAGAGGTTTTCTGTGGTGTGTCCTGGCCAGATCAGATGAACAGAAGAGGCCACTCCTGGCCCTTTTTTTTGCTCTGTCGTCTCCAGGTTCCCTCTATTGCATTTGTGTTTTAGTGAAGGCTTTTGGAGCCTCTTGGTAATGAATTGATTTTGATTGGTATCAGCAATTCTCACATTCCTCCCTCTCCCAGCAGAGCCTTATTGGCTTTCAGGTGATGGACATGGTAAGGAACCTGGAGAGAATGTGGCAGGGCTCTGGTTTATTGGTTTAGGGCTCTGAATCCTCATGGTTTATACTGAGTTTTGTGTTGAGAAAATAGTAATTGTACAAGAGACGAACAAGCATTGCTCTGGTGCCTTGTCATGTGCTGTGTAAAAGGAGGTGGATGTGTGGTTTCTGAAATTCTCTGCTTTCCAGGCCATTAAAATGGGATTTGTGAAGCAGTCAAACTTTGTTCCTTGACTGTTCACAGATCAAGAACAACCTTGTCCTTTCTGGGGTTCTTTTGTAGGCTTCCATCTGCAGAAGAGCATAGAACAATTGCTTTTTAAATTTGGGCCAGTAAATTCTGTTAAGAATGCTCAAATTCTGGGGGGAAAATGCTGCATTCCTTAGCAGAGAGCTTCCATCACCTAGTGAATCCCCAGCAGGAGTGTCCTTCAGATTGTGAAGAAATCCTTGCATACATCTACTTGCAGGTCTCTCATTGAGGGGCTGGAGCGTGTCCAGGGCAGGGAATGGAGCGGGGAAGGGGCTCAGCTGGAGAAAAGGGGGATCAGGGGGGACCTTGTGGCTCTGCACAAGTCCCTGCCAGGAGGGGACAGCCGGGGGGGGTCGGGCTGTGCTCCAGGGAACAGGGACAGGAGGAGAGGGAACGGCCTCAGGCTGGGCCAGGGCAGGCTCAGGGTGGACACCAGCAGGAATTTCCCCATGGAAAGGGGGCTCAGGCACTGGAACTGCCCAGGGAGGTTTGGATCCCCATCCCTGGAGGTGGCACTCAGGGCTCTGGGCTGGAGACAAGGTGGGGATTTGGCAGAGCTTGGACTCTATGGGCTGGGAGAGCTTTCCCAGCCTCAGTGATGCTGAGATTCTGTGACTTTCATGATTTATGATTCTATTTTCACAACTGTAATTTGTGAGCATTTCCTTCTGACTGCGGGTGACCTCCTCCAAAAACATCCCTCACCTCCTGGCTGCTTCCAGCATGGCTGAGACACACCCAGCCTCTTTCAAAGTCCTTGTTTTAGGAGCACCTGCCCACGGGGACATTCTCCAGAGCTAATTCTTGCAGCTTTTCTGTCGCTGGCAGTGGTTTCCATGGGGGAGAGGGCACAGGGAGCACAGCTCCTTCCACCTGGAGCTTTCAGAGACAGAAGTGGCGCTCGGATTTTTGGCCACGTGCTGGCAGTGACATGCTGGGAGGTGGGGCAGCTGTCTGGCTTTTGGGGAGAGGTTCAAGGCACTCTCCCCTCTGCCTTCCTCCCACAGCACACCCAGAGCCTGCAGGCACCTGCTCCAAGCATCCTCCTCCTGGCACCGGGGCTGGGCTTAGGTAACAGCACGGCTCCTCGCAGGCAGCAAGAGGGAGACGAACGCAGGAGGCCACGTGTGTCTAATTTATTCATTCTGTCATCTCCCTGGCTTCTCTTTATCCTCCTGTTTTGTTGGAGGCTGTTTGGAGGCGCCTGGGAGCGAGGCAGCAGCGGCACGGAACGCGCCGAGCGCCCGGCGCTGAGCTGGGCTGCAGGATAAACACAACATCTCCAACTCCAGTTGTTTCTCTGGGGGGGATTTGTTATCTGGCCACAGCCAGCAGAGGCTCAGAGCAGCGAAATGCAACATGCAATGACATGGGGTAGGCTGTGAATTTAAAACCTTGGCTTGCCCACCCAGCAGCATTTTTTAATTTGTTCCTGGCTTTTTTTTTTTTTTTTTTTTGTTTGTGTGTTCTCTGTTGCCCAGAATAGTAATCAGCTGGAGATCAATGTTTTCTACCCACTCCTTTTCTCACAGGAGTTGTGCTGGTGGAGTGGATGCTGCCTGTGATAACCTCTCCTTCAAAACATGGGGGTTTTAAAATAGTCACTTCTGTAGATTCCCCTTCCTTTCATTTCCCCTCGCAGTGTTTATTCAGGAAAGAAGTGAGATGTGGGTGAGCCTCAGAGGGCACCTCTGCCCTGAGTTCAGGTGAGCTGGAGGGGATGTGGCAGGAGCTGTGCAGGGCTTTGGCCACGGGGGTCTCAGGCCACCACATTTTCCTGCATCATTTCTTATTTCCTGGGCTTGAACTCCTCCATCAGGGATGTTCAGGGTGTGTGTGCCTGCCACAGGCACAGGGTGTGCTCTGTCCCTCTCCTGCACAGCCCAGAGCTGCTGCTGGCACACTCAGCATCCCTCAGCCAGCCCAGGGGAATGCTCAGCCAGGCCTGTGGGGACGGAATTCCTGAGATTTTCTGTTGTTGTTTTGTTTTGTTTCTCTCTCCACTGATAATTTCTGACCTTTTTTGACAGAAGTCAAAAATCTAGAAAAGGATTAAACCACCAACTGAAAACAGCATGAGAAAAAATCTTGAGGAATCAGATTTTTTTCTTTTCATTAAGTTCACAAATTCTGTAAAGAATAAGCAGGAAAACATGATTTTCCCTGTTGTAATTTCATTATAAGAAACAGCCTGGGCCCCAAGTGTGGGGGATGTGTTTTCTGGGAGGAGGATGTGTCTCCCTCTCACAGGATGCTCACCTCTTACTCCACCAGCCAACACAGCCTCCTGAGGCCCATGCACCTCTCTTAATCTCCTGCTCCAGAAATCACTTGGGTTTAGGTGTTTTCCCCCTAATTTTGGTTCAGAGAGAGTGAAATCTCTACTAACCTGCCAACCACAATGAGTGGAGGATCCTGCCTACCCCTGCCAGCCCCTCCCTGCTCAGGGCTCATCTCTGAGGTCGCAGCCCAGCCTGAGCTTTGGAGAACTTTGCATTTAAAATTTAGAATTTTATAATAACCATGAAACAAGAGCCTCCTTCCCAGCCCTACACACACACACAGGGACACAAATACACAATGCTTAATTCTTGTCGTCCCCAGGCCTGGGGGCTGTTTATATCCAGCATTGCATGTTTATATGTGGAGTTCATCTCCTCAAGTGAAGACAGATTAAGCTGCGGGGTGAACAGACCAGTTATGTGAACTATGGGATTTCCAGCCTAGAAATTCTGCCAAGACCAAGCCAGACAAATTGGTAGCACAGCAGTGTTTCTCATTAGTGTACATGGAAAGTTGTGCCTTGCTGATAATGCACAACAGCATCCTGTTGGGAGGTTTGGGAACCCATCTGGGAGCACCTATCAGAGCTGTATTCCAGGCTGGATTGAGTTGTCTCACTTTCCTCTGTGTTTTCTCCTCTGACAAAATTAAAAAAAAAAAAAATGCAGCTCCCTTGCACTGACATCCTGAAATATGTGGGAATATTAGTGAGTGGTATGGTTTGCTGAACAGAAATAAGATTATTATACCCTTCCCTCCCTGCAGCCATCCCTTGCTGTTTGTGGTTTGCTGGTTAAGTGGTTGTGGTGCCCATCTTCCATCCCAGGACAAATTATTTCCAACTTGAAAATAAGATTACCTGCCATAATTGCATGTGGTGGTTTCCTCCGCTGCTGCCAAGTGTGGATGCTGATGCTCAGATTTGTGGGTTGGCTGCTTTTGTGTTCTGCATGGAGAATATTCCCCAGCACTGTTCAGGCTTCCAGGGACAGCAGAAAACAGCCACAGCCTCGTGTCCTGACCTGGGGATTGGTGGCTTGTTCTGCTGGGAACTTCAGGGCAAACACTGGACAAAAGAAAGGAACCACGTCTCTGTGTTCCCATTCCTAAGTAATTTTTTTGTCCTATTCTTTTTCCCCACTCCTTCCTGTCTTGGAAAAATGCATTTTATTTCCAAATTCTTGTTTATGGCAGGCTGTGGAGCAGAGGGTGTGTCTCTGGCGTCTGGCACAAAAGGTTACAGTCACCATCATCCAAATAACCAGAGGCCACTTGGCCTGGTTGTTCAGGGACCAAAACCCCAGCAATCCCCTGTGGACTGGAGCTGGGAGGTGCCCAAATTCCCTGGGAATCTGAGTCTTCAAATTGTCTCTTGGCCTTGAGGCTGGCTGTCCCTGCTGCTGCTGGTGGTGTGCATCTCCAGGATGCTGTCATTTCCAACATGTGCCCTGAGCTAAAGCACAGCTGCTATTCCTGCACTGGAGCTGTGGGGAAAAGCCCTGATAAGGGACACAATTGTGCCCCGAGGGGCTTTGTCTGCCAGCCTGGCTCCTGCCAGCCCTCGCCTCGGGCCCTTCTTGCCTCCCTTTGTGCTGGAGGAGGAAGCTGGCAAAGGGCAGGAATTGTTCAGGGCTGGACAGCAACTCCTGCCCTGGGTGGGGCCGGGCTGGGGCTCCTAACCTGCTCCACCACAGCAGCTTGAGAGGAAAGGAGAGGATTCCAGAGCCTGGGCTGTCCTGGAGGGTGATCAGAAACCAGCAAACCTCTCCTTCCCAGCTGTGGGTTAAACATCCCTGCACCAGCTCTGCAGCCCCGGCCTGGAGCACCTTCCCACTGCCTGCAGAAGCATCACTTACCTTGAGAAGCGATTTGGTATTATCATTTACCTTGAGAACTGATAATACCAAAAATTTCTGCCTATTTTGAGCCATTTCTCATCCCATGAACACCCTTCTCACTGCCCATCACAGCCATCTGCTCACACTGGCACTAGGACCCGTGTGGGGATGCTTCTTGAAGAGCTAAAAAGCTGGAGCTGGAATGATTTTTCTCTTTTTCTGATAGTTTTTCTTGAGGTGGGGGTTATGTTGCTTCAGGATGTGAAAAATATGGGTCAGCCAGTCCTCAAGTTAGCCTGAATTCCTTCTGGTAAGTGTCACGTCTCCAGCTGCCACATTGTGCTGAGAGGACAGAAGAGATAGCTCTGATTCATGGCAGGGAGGAAGAAAAGTGATTTAAGAGCTTGGCCTCGGGTTAGAGATCCCACAGAAATGCCCAGGAATGAGTAAAAATGGTTTTGACCCTGAAATGACAGTGATGTGCACGGAAACACCTTGTCCTGCCGGGCAGCCTGAATTTAGAGCAGGGTCTGGAGAGTTCTCCACTGAGCTGGAGTAAACCTGGGGGAATATTTATGAGCCAGTGAGTGGTTCTCAAGTATTTGGAGAGTTTAGCTTCATCTCACTATCTATGCTTTTCTTATTTTTTTAATTTCTTCTTTTTTTTTTCTTTCTTTCTTTTTTCTTTATTTAAAAAAATTCCCTTCTTTTTTAATTTTTAAAAAATTTTTTCTTTCTTTTTTAATTTTTTAAAATTTTTTCCCTTCTTTTTTAATTTTTTAAAAACTTTTTCTTTCTTTTTCTTTAATTTAAAATTTTTTTCCCTTCTTTTTTTAAATTTTTTAAATTTTTTCTTTCTTTTTTCTTTTTCTTTTTCCCCTTCTTTTCGTTAATTTTTTAATTTTTTATTTCTTTCTTCCTTTGTTTTTAAATTTTTTTTTCTATTCCTTTTATCGCTCCCAAATCCTGCTGATTCTCAGCAGCAGCTGCCTGGGAGTCTCAGGCTGATGGAGAGTGAGCAGCGAGGGCTGCCCTGTGCTAGGAGTGGGATTGCAGAGTGTTCCAACTTGGCAAGAAACTCCTCTTGGCCTTTTAGTATTTTTTCCTTTAGAAAAGCACAGTTCTTATCTTGTGAAAATATAGATATTTTCTCCATAAAGACAGAATTTTCCTAGTTAAACATCCTGGCTCGTCTGCTCTAACAAACATCATCCCTTTGTTATTTGGGTTTATTTGCCAGATTTTTATAATTATTAAATAGAAACAGTGAAAATATTACTTTATGGGACTGGTTCAACTTTAGAAATATCTTTTTTCTGTGAAAGCACCTTTCTCACTCGCTGTCCTCTCTCAGGAGTTGCATAGCAACCACCTGCCCTCTCAGGTCCTGCCTTGAACTGAGTATTTTTTTTGTGGAGAGGCTGAATTTGACTTAAAAATAGATATTTTGCCCCTGATGAGTCATTTTTCCACCGGAAAAATATGTAGTTGGAGTATGGCTAAACTAAACTTCACAAATTTGATCTACAGTGAACGTTTCTTGACATTTCTCAAATGTTTTGGGGGCTGGGACAGCTGAGTTGGAACTGGGAGTTGGGCTGAGGGATGTTCAGCTCCCATCCAGAGGGTTGAGGGGATGCCCGGAGCATGGAAGGGCAATTTCCTCTGGAAGGGAATCCTGCAGAGGGTTCCCCCAGGTGTGTGCTTGTGTGGGAAGCATCCCCTGGGTGAGCTCTTGAACCCCTGGGTGGGGAGGTGAAAGAGAAACTCCAGCTGTTGTGGAGGAGTCCGATCCTTTAGAGCCAATCCTCTGCCTGAGTTCCCCGGGTGTTCTGCTCAGGGACGAGCAGAACTTTGCATCTGAGCCACATGAACAGCTCAGACTCAAAGAGAGGGGTTTGGGTGAGGGATTAGAAAACAAATCTTTGTAATGAGGGTGGGCAGGCCCTGGCACAGGGTGCCCAGAGATCCCTGTGGCAGCCCCTGGATCCCTGGCAGTGCCCAAGGCCAGGCTGGGGCACCCTGGCACAGTGGAAGGTGTCCCTGTCCATGGCAGGGGATGGGATGAGCTTTAAGGTCCTCCCAACCCATTCTGTGTTTCTGTGGCTCTTCTTTTTTT
>VXBQ01012587.1:68897-96378 GCA_013400175.1 Phainopepla nitens
GAGAAAATAAAATACTTTTGGGGTATTCAGCAGTTAAAAATTGCTTCTGTTCCTGGCCTCTGCGCTTCCACAGCACCGTCCTGCAGGGCTCCCTGCAGAATCCCAGGATGGCTGAGGTTGGAAAAGCTGTCCCAGGCCATGGAGTCCAACCTGTGCCCCCTCCCCAGCCCAGAGCACTGAGTGCCACCTCCAGGGATGGGGATCCAAACCTCCCTGGGCACTTCCAGTGCCTGAGCCCCCTTTCCATGGAGAAATTCTTCCTGATGTCCATCCTGAGCCTCCCCTGGCCCAGCCTGAGGCCATTCCCTCTCCTCCTGTCCTTGTGGATTTTACTCTCCCAAGCCAGCTCAGCCATGGCTTTTATTTTTGCCCATGAGCTTCTCTCTGTGTCACTTTCAGCAAGCTATAAATACCTGTTCACAACAGGACCTTCACATCGTGCAAATATGTTTAGATCTCATTATGTCTGTTTTTCCTCATGGGATTTCTCTGGGAAATCTATTTGCTAAATGAGACTTTCATCCCCTAAGGCCCTGCAAATTTCTTGTGCAACCTCTGTCTTTGTGTTTTGCATTATGCCTGCATTTTTTTTTAGGCTAAACAGATAACCTTGTGTGATTTTCTTTCACTGTTAGTCCTTTTATAAGATCATGGGACTCTGTGAAATATGGATTCTTCAGTGGTTATGAAGAAAAATAAAAATTCCAAGTATCCCTGAGGAGGGGAAATAAAGGCAGCAGCAGGGTTTTGTTAACATTTAGGCAGAACCAGCCAGGAGAATGACACTGTCCAGATGGAAAGAGCCACTTCCTGGCTGTAAAGATAACTCACTAAAGGAAACATAAGCTGTGGCTGTGCTGGCGATGAGAAACACAACCAGTGCCAAGAATTCGCCCCAAGCCCGGTGGGAGCTGCCTCTTTCTTTCCCCCGTGCTAAGGGTTCAAGTTTACTTAGTTGGGAAATATGCCCAGCATTTCCTGAGGAGATGGGGTGGCCCTCGAGGCACAGAGCTCCTGTTGGACCCTCAAGAGCTGGGCTGGTTTATTGCTGTGCAAGAATCTCAGAGAATTCTGAGCTGGAAGGGACCCCCAGGATCATCCACGTCCAACAATCCCACCCTGGGCATCCCTGGAGTGCTGTCCAAGCTCTCCTGGAGCTCTGGCACCCTCAGAGGGAAGAACCTTTCCCAAAATCCAACCCAAACCTCCCCTGGCCCGGCCTCACCCCATTCCCTGGGGCGTGAGGTCTGGGATCTCCTCTCAGGGATGCCCCAAGGTGCAGCACTGCAGGTGTGGGCTCAGAATCCTGCCTCTGCAGCAGGGATGTCACACTCCCTCAGGAAGGGGCTGTTTGGCAAAAGGGTGTGCAAGAAAAGCTCACACTTTTTGGGGTTGGTTGTGGGGTTATGTCCTGCAGGGTGTTTTCCTGGTTAACCCTCTCTGAGCTCACTTCCCAGTGGGAAGAGCTGAGCTGGCTGTGCCAAGGATCTGATGGGATCACATTTGTCCGTGGAGTTTTTTCTCTCCCCAAACCATTCCACAGGCTTTTAAGTCCCCAAAATTAGCTGAGCAAATTGAACACCAGGCCACAGATCAAGGACTATTGGCCTCTGATTTGATGTGGAGCTTGAACACAAGATGGATCACAGTGTGCATTTGTGCTCCCCAAATTTAGAGCCCCTCACTGTGCCATTAATTCTGTTCCTCAGAATGCCTGAATTCCCCCCAGGCTTGGTGCTTGGTTCCATGCAGTGGGTGTGCCTCAGACTGGAGGTGTTTCACAGCTTTTCCTTTGTTGCTGTGGCAGGGATAAATACTTTAATGCACTTGGATTTGGATGCTGGAGATTTTCCTGGATGTCAAATGGAGCCTAATGGTAGGACAAATGGAAGCTGATGTGTGGGATAAATTTAAGACCTCTGAGTTTTGGTGGTTTTTTTGGTGATGTTGGGTGCTTTGTTCCACCTGGGAGCCTTCCTTTGTTAACTCTGTTATCTCTGCCTCAATATTGCAAGTTAAATCTTAAAGATATCCTCTATGTAGGATCTGTTTTCATTTAGATTTTTGTAGAAGTTTAGGAATTTTTTTTTTTTTCCTCTCGAACAGATCTGGATTCAAATTCTTGATCGTCTTGGCTTTGCAGGCAAAGTGATGTAAAAAGTGGCACTGAGCTCAGCTTCTCTGGGAGAACCAAGAGCCTGTTTGCAGGGAATGAGGAGGGATAGAATCTTTTCTTTAGGATGAGGTTTTGCAGCAGTTTGCCTGTTTCTCTGTGTTAAAAAATCAATGCAAAAATCAACTTTTAGATAACACCACATATCTGAAATGGGATTCCCAACCATCCTGCTCACCAGGAAGGATTTCAGGCAGATGTTCCACAAAAACTTTGGCTTTTCCAGCCCTGGCTGAGGCTGGAGCTGCATCAGGGCTATCTTCTCCTGTCAACTCCTTTCAAAGCTTCTCCTTAATCCAGACTTCCTCCATCTTTTGGCTCAAAATCTTCTGTCACTTTTTCACCCATTGAAAGCAGCCCAGCAATTCTGCTTTCCTATTTATGGATTTTTCTATTGTCCTGTCAGAGCTGCTTAGGATCTGGCATGTCACAAGTTCACCATTGTCTTCTGGTCCCCTCATTTAGGGCCTAATTTGTCATGCTGAGCTCTGGAACAGGTCCATCTTGCACTTGCTGGTGCTTGGTCACCCTCTCTAGCACAGTGGGAAGAGCCAGAACAGGGAAGAGTGGCTGTACTGTGAGCTGGGAATGTTTTTTGTCACTTAAATATTCAGTTTTTTCCCTTCTGTGGGTTGTTTTTTTTTTTTCCCCATCTGACATGCTGGAGAGGTTGTGTAAGTAGCTCATAAAGTTGACATCACCCAGGAACAGCCTGGTTCAGATCAGTTTTGAGATCACAGGGGGAAAACAGCATTTGTTTCTGGCAAAGGATGCTCTGCCCGACAGAAATAACCGTGCAATGTGGGTCAGTGTGACAGGACTGGCAGCTCTCCTCGCAAGGAACAAACCAAAAAATGTTACAAGTCAACACTGAGGTGTTTTGTCCAAGTGCCAAGAAAAAGGAGCAGGGGAAAAGCAGAGAGTGATGCAGATCAGAGCTGGGAGAGATGAGAGCTGCTGCTGTGGGGAGAGGATGGAGAACTGATGGCTCCTGTCAGAGGGGATCTGGTGCATCTGGGAAATGATGCCTCAAGTTTTAGCTTTTATATTTTTTTGATTCTGTGCTGGTTTAGTGTGTGGTTCTGGACTGTGTCTGTGGGCAGATCAATCTGCCAGCAGGTTCCTCGTCCCACGCCATGTGTCCCCATGTCCCCTGTGCCCCCTTCAGCCCTGAAATCATGGCACTGGCTCTGCTTAGGAGTGAGTGAAGGCTTGTGAGAGTTCCTTGAGCCTGTGGCCACGTGGCACAAGCTTCCCTGGGAGCCCCCTGTGAAACCTCAGGCCCTGGCACTTCCCTGTTACTTCCAAACATCTGCTCAGCAGAAGACAGGGGGTGCTTCCTTGGCAAAAGCGGAAATGGCAGAGTTTGCTGGGACCCTCGAGCCACCTCTGCTGAGGTTTGGAGAGGAGCACGTGGACAGCCCCTCTGGGCTCTGCTCTGTTCTCCAGGAGGATCCAGCTCAAGCCAAGGGAGCTCCCTCAATGACCTGGGCTGCACTGACAGCGCTGCACTCGTGGCTTTTGGGGCTGAGCTTGTTCCAGTTGGCACTTTGCAGCTCCAAACTGTTTTGATTTGCTCCAGATGGTGTGTGTGAGCTGCCATGCCCTCAGTTAGCTATTTCCTCAGCCCCAGCTCCTGCTCCTGGTGTTTCAAACACAACCATTCAGTCTCCTGTGGAATGGGAGACATGGAGTTTCTTTTGTGAACTCCGTGAAATTTGTGTTTCTGCCCACTTCAGACACTCCCCAAAGAACGTGTCAAGGGCAGAATAAAAAAGAGGTGGCTGCCCCAAAGCGTTTGCAGCTGAAAGGGTGGAGGCTGCAAGGGCTAATGGCAAAGTGTCAGTGATCCCAAGTTCAGCTTGAAGTGCCCTGGATTTGTTTAGATTTCATTTCTCTGCTTCCCCTCATGTGTTTTCCTAATTCCTTCTGAAGGCGGAAAAAAATATTTGTGAGGAATGTTTGGAGTAAATTGCTGGGAGAAGTTGGAAAAACAACATGCAGTGCCAGGGAAGGGATGGAGAACCATGGCCTGGGGTGCAAGGAGCTGGTGGATGAGGCCAAGGAAAGCAGCTGAGAGGTAGGAACCTCTGTGAGCTTTATGTGCTGTCTTCACTCTCTCCTGTTCATCTGCCACCTCCTCCTTGGGGACACCACTGGGTCCCTCTCAACATAAAGAGGGAATTAATAAACTCTTACGGTTAAAGCTCTTGCTGCAGCAGAGAAATAATGCACTGCTAAATGCTTGGCTTGTGCTGGGATCCCCCTGGGCCTGAGCAGAGGACAAGGGAGATGGGTGATAAAACATGGATGCAGAAAAGCAGGATGAGCTGTTGGCAGGGCAATCATTTGTTACTCAGAGTCAAAAATAGCCTCGTCTGCATGCCTGGATCTGAGTAACTGCCTCTAGAAACACTGCATGTTCCTGAACATGAGTGCTCTTGGATATTCAGGCTTTCCAGTCTTCCTGTGCTGGCCAGAAAAAGGGGGCATGGAGCACATGGAATGTCTCAGGGAGCAAAGTGACCCCTTTGTGTCTTATCTCTCACATAGCAGTGGACAGATTGGTGTTTTTCCTGAGCTTGGAGACATCAGCCCTTCCAGTGGGTCCTGCCAGTTGTGGTTTGGTGGCACGTGGAGCAGCCAGAGGGTGGAGGTTTCACTGTGGGTCCCTCAGAGGAGCCCCTCAGGGTGTGGGTGATGAGCTGCCCTTTCTCTCCTGGCTTTTTATGTGCTGATAAACTCTGCGTAACCCAGGGATGAAGACACACACACACACACACAGAGTCTATTTCTGGTCTCAGCAGAGATCTTCCCATGCCTGAGAGGCAATCTGCCTGACTGAGCATTCCCAGGGTGCTGCCAAGCCCAGCAGAGCACAGAGGAAGCGGCTCCTGCCTGCACAGACAGAAGGCCAGCAGCAAAGGGAGCCAGGCTAATGCCTTGTGAGGCACCTCAGGCTGAGCCTCTGGTTGTGCTTGGCCTGGGAGCAAAGCCACAGTCCCATAAATGGGTCATTTCTCCTCCTGAACCCCACAGCCTGCTGCCTGCCTCACCTTGAAGGTGACTGGGGAGAGAATAGATGTGCTGACCCCTGTGCCCTTCTCAGCACATAAAGGCAGTCTGGAAATGGGCAGCTTCTAAAAAGCTTTTCTTCCCTCTCTGCTTCTCCTGGGTAGAGAAGACAAACTGATATTGTTGTACTCCTGATTCTCTGTGCTCTGATGAGAGAGCAACCCAGAATATTTTTATCGAAAAGGGCAAAGAAAAGATGGAATATGAAATCTCTTCAGCCTGTCTTGAAGGTAAAAAAAAAAAAGAAGAAAGTTTCCTCTGCTCTCATCTTCCTTCTGGGTGTGTTTTTGTGTGTTAAAGGTGCTTTCTCCTCCTCATTGCCAAGCCTCCTGTTATTTATCTTGTCCCTGTTGTTTCTTTATGGAGCTCCAAGACATTTTCTGGCAATGTTGAGATAAGAAATGCCACCCCCAGGGAAGGTCCCCAGCCTGTCCCTGGTGCTGATGTCCTGCACAGGTGAGAGGTGTCAGTGGTGGGCTGAAGCTGCAGTGTCTGCTCCTTTCCCAGCAATGTGAACTCGCAGGAACACACAGGATTTGCAGCCACACACAGGATGTCTCTGAGGGGAAAATAGAGTGGGTGGATTTTTGAAAAGGGCCAGGATTAATCTGACAACCTCTGCAGCTACAAATAGAGAGATGTCTGATAGAGCTGCTTCTTGGGGGGGTGTGAGCAGAGGATTTTCATCCCCAAGGGTGTCATAAAAGATGCAGCAAAGGTCCTGGTGTTGCTGAAGGATTCTCCTTCCAGTGGAGAGCATGTTTCATTAGTGTGTGTGAGGAAGTCAGTGTGTGCTGGGCTGGGCTAGGCAGGCACAGCCAGAGCTGTGATGAAAATGATTTCTTGCATTCTCTGAGGGGATTTCCTGCTCACCTCAGCCTCACCTGGTTTCTCCAGTCCTGCTCCATCTGCATTCAGACAGTGCCTGCAGCCCTGGGGCAGCACATCTGTGAGGAGCTGACCTTCTGCAAGGCTCCCTCTCCTCCCTTGATTTTATATTTTCTGGTCATTTCAGCCATCTCCTTCCCCTGCTGGAATTCTCCTGGTTGAAACATCCCAGCTCAAGGGCTAAATTTTCCCCCCAGTCTTTCACTTCTGTAGGTGCAGCCTGTAGAGGAGGGGGATTTATGCCCATGATGTTCAGGCACCTCCAGGGGGTGTGTGGCCTGCACTGAGTCAGCTTTGAAAAGGAGGATGGGATATTTTAAATAGCTTGATCTAAAATTGATTCCAATCTGTCTCCTTTATGGCAGCAGGCTAAAAAATAATAACGTTTCCAGGCAGGTGAGGAAAGCTGCCTGATGTGGAATTTGAGTGTGATCATGACTGACATGGATTTTGGGATTGTTCCAAGGAGAAGACATGTATGAAAGTAAATCCTCTGGCAGCTCAGCAGCAGAGTGGCTTAGAGCCTGGGTAAAGGATTGCAAGAGGGGACCTCTCAGGAATAATAAAGCTTCCTGTAGCGGGGAGATGCATCTCTGGAATGGGTCAGTCAGTACCCTGAGCAGTGAGCTCAAAAACTGAAGAACACCCCAAAGCAAGGGCTGCAAACCATGCCAGCAGCTTCCTGGTGCTGCCTGTGCCCCCCAGACAGCAGGGACAGACAGCCTGGCCTTACACTGCCCTGAGAAGTGGCAGCATCCTTGGGAAGAGGAGGAGGAGGAGGGTGCCCAGGCGGAATGACCCGTTCTGGCAGCGTGTCATGGAGCCTGTGGCCTCCCCTGCTTTGACTCAAAAATGATTCAAAAACCTCCCCTGGTAAATGGAGAGGCACCTGATTCCCATGGCTGATTGTCTTCTTCTGAGTGGTTTTGTTTCTGTGCTGGTAGTTTTACAGTCTAAGCAGAATAAGAATGCAAAGAGGAAATTACTGTCAAACAGACCTTCCTAAATTGCTGTCAGTGAGTGGCAGGAGATGAGCCAAAGAGATCCTGTTCTTGTCAGCCTCACTGGAGTAGCGTGCTGTCCTCATTCAAGGAGAGCCCTTGTCTTTTTTAGCTGTGTGTAGGATGAAGCAAATAGTAAGTGATGTAAATGATTGATTTGCTTTGCTGCAAATGATGGAAATGTGGCGAAGTGGCAGGAAAAAGGAGCGTGCAGTGCTTGGGATGGGTGAATAATGAATGGGGAAACAGTTTGCTGGCGAATTGTGGCTCCTGGTTTTCAGCTGAGGCTTCCATCCCACGAGAACACAGCAGGGGAGGTGAGCATGGCCACGAGGGCTGTGCCCAGGCAGGGTTAGTGACACCTGTGTCCTGGTGGGTCACCCCTCTGGGACCTGCCTTTGCTGCACATCTGCACGTGCCCAGCTGCAGCAGTGCTGGCTGTGAGCAGCCTTGCAGCAGGGACACAGCCTGCACTGCACACCATGGGCAGGAGGCTGTGCTTAGCAAAGTGGCCCTCAGTGAAGTTTTTCAGTCTGCATTTTCTCCCACACCACATTTCTGGTGTTATTTTCCCGGTGCTGATGGGCTCCCTTGCCTTTTCTCTCTCCCTCAAGATGCTGCTCTCACCTCCCCAGTTCTTGCTCAGCCCAAGGAGCAAAACCCATCCTGGATGCTCAGGATGGTGAATGATTGGAGTATTGGGCCTCCCATCCCAGGCAGGACCACAACCAAGGGTGCTGAAGAGCACTGGCCCAGATTCAGATGCCCTCATTTCCACCTTTGTCTCTGTCTGATGTTCGCTGTTGGCAGATGCTGCTGAAAGCTGTGGGTCTTCCCACGGACCACAGGCTTGCAAATGAGGCAGAATTTAGGTCAGCTGAGCCTGGGCCAAATGGTGTGGAACTATTCATTTGGTGCAGCCCATCCCTTTGAGGGTGCATCCTCCTGCCTGACCATGTGGCAGCTGCTTCCTGCTGGGGGTAGGACAAAAGGAACTTCTTGGCCACCAGATTTTCTCTGGCTGGATGGAAAAACACTCTCTGTTCTGCCTAGGGGACACAAATTTGGAGCAGTGAGCCAAGGTATGTGATGGACACAAAGAAAATGAGGTGAGAGGATGTATCAGCAGCGATCTCTCCTTATTCCCAAGTGACCATCTCAGAGTCTTTCCTGCCCTCAACTTTTTCACTGGTAATTTTTCAGAAAAACAGTCCTTAGACATTTTTCTCACACTCTCATTTGGGGAATGTAAGATGATTTTTGGAGATGGGATCATCATCATCTCTAATTTGCAGGTGGCCTTCAACTCTTGCTGTTCACCTGATGTGCCACAGACCCTCTGGATGGTTTTTGTACACTTGTCCAGGTACATCCACATTTCACCTTTCTGGGCTGGAAGCAGTTAAATTGCCACACTTCTGAGGAGAAAAATACACGCCTGAGGTCTGTAAACCTCATTGGAAAAAGTTGGGTTTAATTTTAGCACAATGTGCTGAAGGCAGGTCCTGAGGTTATAGTCCAGGATTTCCAGGGATTAAGTAAAGTAGGGCACAAATTATCTGGGTCATGGAAGGTCACCTGCTGCTGTTCACTTGTTTCACAGCCCTCCGGGCTCTGCTCCCGTGGGAGCTGCTGCCCTGGAGCTGTGGGAACACCGGACACTGCATCACCCACCACGCGGGACAGAAACTCACTTCCCCAAAATGGCTGGGAAGAGTGGGGAAAAAAAGGACTTGTTTTCATTGACATGAAAGTGAAATGAAGTGAAAGAGTGGAGGGAGAGTTTGGGAAGGACATCCACTGTGGTGCTGGCTTCTGGTTGGAGCTTCTGTATCCAACCTGTCTGCTGGGAAGGCCGAGCAGCTTCAGGAATCAGAATAGTTTGGGTTGGAAGTTCATCCAGTCNCCTAGAAAGAGCAGGGACATTTTCAACTTGACCAGGTTGCTCAAAGCCCTGTCCAAGTTGGCCCTGAACGTTTTTAGGGATGGGGCACCTGCCACCTCTGTGGGCAACCTGTTCAGTGTCCCACCACCCTCATCAGGTAAATGCAGTTTTGAATCCTGCAGCCCCTGCCAAGGCCTGACCTCCCTTTCCATGGGGAAATTCCTGCTGGTGGCCACCCTGAGCCTGCCCTGGCCCAGCCTGAGGCTGTTCCCTCTCCTCCTGTCCCTGTTCCCTGGGAGCAGAGCCCAGTCCCCCCGGCTGTCCCCTCCTGGCAAGGAGTTGTGCAGAGCCACAAGGTCCCTCCTGAGCCTCCTTTGCTCCAGGATGAGCACCTTTCCCAGCTCCCTCAGCCTCTTCTGGGGCTCCAGCCCTTTCCCAGCTCCATCCCCTTCTCTGGACGTGCTCCAGCCCCTCCATGTCCTTCCTGAATTGCCCTGCTCCAGCTGTCACCCTATTGCTGAGCCAGGCCAGGTGCCACTGGCCTCTTGCCCACCTGGGCTCATGTTCAGCTGCTGTTCAACACCCGCAGCTCCTTTTCCCCCAGGAGCTTCCCAGCCCCTCTGCCCCAGCCTGGAGCTGTGTTGTGACCCAGGGGTGTTGAATTGTTGTGACCCAGGGGCAGGACCTGGCACCTGGCCTTGTTGAGCCTCACACCTTTCCCTCCATCCATCAATCCAATTATTCACCTTCTTGGCAAGGTTCTGGACTGGGCCACAAGCTGCTCGTGCTCCACCCTTGCCAGTGGCCTCTCCAGGCTGGGCACAGCTGGCTCAGGAGCTGCAGATGTGCAGAGGGGTGACAGCACTGCTGCATCCCTGCGAGTGTGGGTGTGCTGGGAGGGAGCTCCCCGGACGTGAAACAAATGGAGACATCATTAGCCCAGAGCAGCAGAGCAGGAAGGGAGCTGGACAGGCCAGCTGGAGTGTGTGAAGGCAAATAGGCTGGGTGGGAGGGAAGGGAGGCCTGGAAGGTGGCTGCGTTTGTCTAGACAGTGTCTGTAATGATTTTTTGATGATTAATTTCATTTTTATAGCTGCTGTCTCTGGACAGTCCATTGCAGCCTGGTCCTGGCAGCTCCTGCTGGGACTGGACTGGGCACCTCAGAGCTGGAACATGCCAGAGACAGCAGCCCTGTGGGGAGGGTGCTGTTTGTTGTCAGGATAAAAATAATGATGCAGCTTTCCTGGGCTGTGGAATGTTTTTCACTTCGTCTGCCTCGCTGAGCTGACATGGGCTGTGTGTGTTGGCTTGACAGCCGTCAGTCAGAGTGGCTGGATGTGCCAATTAGCCAGGCTCATCAGGGGCTCTGGGATTTGGTGTGAGGGCTGTGTGTTGGCAAAAGCAACCCCATGAGGCTGCCCAAAGCCCAAGCTCCTCCTGTCCATGCCAGACTGGAAGGAGCTGGGGCAGCACCTCCACTCTCAGCCCCAGCAGCCCGAAATCCCTGTGTGTGAGCTTCTGCTTGGCCCCTCTTCTGCAGCTCAAGGAGCCTGTCTGAGTTTGTCATTCCTGTCTGCATAATCATTTCTTGTTCTTCTGCTGCTTTTCACACTTCCAGAGAGCACAATTCAGTGCTTGTCATGAGGGGAAAAAAATCCCATTTTGGAGCCGTGCTGTTTCTTGACCTCCCTGGTCAGCAAAACCTCTCCAGGATTGCCCAAAGCCTTGCTGTACTCTTGTCTGGGGTGGATTTTAGCTCCACAAGAGAGCATTCCTCATAATTGAATCACTTTAATGCTTAATTAGAAAAATTCTATGTTTCCTTGGGGAAGAGTGAAGCATACTGTAAGTGAGGGCAGGCAGGGCACTACTGTGCTCCTTCCCTGTGGGAATGCAGTGGGAGAGCAGAGCTCTCCAAAAGTGCAGCTTGTTACTTGCCTTTTTTTGCCCTTTCTTCTCCCAGGATGGGAGGCTGAGGGGAGCTTGTGCTGGATTTGGCTTTCTGTGAGGTACTGGCTGGAGAAAATGCTGATTTCTTCTTCTGCACAGCCCTGATGACCTGGAAAAACCAAGGGAAGTGCTCATTTGAGTGTGCCAAATGTCGTATTCAGCGGGGAAAATAAAGGTGGAAATCTTGTTTCGTGCCCCAGCTGGCTGCTGTGGCCATTTCCAGGAGTTTCCCTGCTCTTCCAAGCAGGACTCCATTGTGAATTTCATTTGGAGTGAGCAGAAATGAACCTTCTTGAGATGAGGACGGACAGGGATTGCTTTCCATGGATGTGATCAGAATCTGGCTCACTTGATGAGTGTTTAAAACTTGGTTTAGTCTGTGGGGGGCTAAACCCCACAAAAAGGTGCTTTTGAAGTTCAGTGGTCACAGGAATTGTGGGGCATCAATGGCTTTTCTTTGCAAAGAAGGAGCTGCATGCAAGGGGAAATTGTTAATTATCACAGCACACATTTTTATGGCTGACGATTTGGGTTGTTCTGAGTGGCAATAGGAACTGTCTGTGGGTGCGTGGGTGGAGAACAGATACTTGGGAGATGCTATAATCTGTATTCCTGCTTTTGCTTGGCGGGGTCTGTCATGGATCCGCTCTGCTCCGTCGCTTGTGCTGTGCTGGGGTTTGTAAAACAAGAAATTCCAAGGAGTTCACCTCCTGGTCACAGCCACGGGGACTGGAATTGTGGAAGAGGTTTGCCCGTTTGTAGGGCTGAGTCTCTTTGGCCTCCTGTGGGTGATGTGCAGTGCCAGAGATCTCAGCTGGGAGCTGGATCCCGCTGTGCCCCCTCTCCCAGGCAGCTCTGTAGGGCTCTGGGCATTTTTCCCACCTGGTTTCAGCGTTTGGGAAGATGCTCTGCACCTTTTCTTTCATTCTGCACCCTCCTGTGCCTCAGAGCTGCCTTCAGCTCCTGCTGCCACAAATCCCTGCAGTCCCCGTCCCCCTGTCACAGCCCACCTGTGACAGCCATCCTTGACCCCCTCTGCTGCTAAATAAGAGCAAAACCAGCCACGTGGTTCCTCCCTGCTCTCCCTGGTGTTTACAGAAGCCACCAAGTCTGGAAAAAGCCCCAAGAACACCATGGGAATGTCCTCTGTGAGCTGGGTGGCCCCACTGCCACTGGGGACTGCAGCTTTTGTCCCTCTGCACTGGAGGGACATCAACAGAGGAGGGAAAAAAAAAGAGCTTTTCTGCCCAATTCCACATTTATTCGTAGGCATGGCTGGTTTGTTGAGGCTGCTCACACTTGAGCGGTTGTCAGGGTGGGTTTCTGCAGCCCCAGGAGAGGGGCTGGAGGGAAGGAAAAAGCCTGGGAGAGGGGGAAACACACCCTCCACCCCATCTCCATGTTGGGTTGCTACTGGTAAAATGTGACTAATGCTAAAAATAATCCTGGTGTTGCTATAGAAACTTGCAGGGTTGCTACGTGTGAACCTGGAGAGAATTGTACCCTCCTCAGAACATTGTTTTTTCCCTTCCCCTCAGCCATGCTCACCCCAGACAGGACGAGCACAGCCTTGCTGGGTTGCCACAGCTTTTTTTTTGTTGTGCCAGAGGATGGGATGGCAGGTCATTGTTTTACCTAGCCCTGTCTGTCCACTTCTTTTTCTTCCAGCTCCTTCTGACGTCGGTTTTTGAGTCCATGTGTGCATCCCATCTCCTGCTCCTTCCTGAGGTCTGGTGAGGAGCAGGTTCCCCTCTTGCTCCTCCACCTCCTCACCCCTCTGCCAGGTTTTCCCTGCTTTCCATTTGTAGTGGAGGAAAAGGATCTATTGTGAGTTTCGTTCAGGTCTGGAGACGAAAAGTGCTTTTTGTGTTCATTAACTTCATAGCAGTCCCCACCTTCCTGTCTCTCCCAGCTTTGGTGGCTCCTGTGCAGGAAGCTGAGGTTTTCCAAACTTTTTAGGGGAAAAAATTAAAAAATCAGGGGGATCAGTTCATGTTTTTCCAGGCTGGAATGACAAATGCTGGAAACTTCCAGTCAGTTTGGAAAAGGAGCTGGGATTAACCCAGTGGCTGAATGACCACAGCCCCTGAAGGACAGTCTGGCTCCCACACAAATTATCCTCCAAGGCAGAGAGAAGCTTCCCCCTCAGTGCTGCCATGGCTTTTTCTCAGCTCCATTGAGTGTGCTGTGGCTGGGAATTTGGGAAAGAGCAAAGACCTCCTGTCTGTGCTCCAGATTTACAGCTTGTCCCAAACGTGAGGTGGAGCTGAGTCCTTGGGGTCAAATTCACTGTCATGGCAGTGTCTCACTGCAGTGACCTGGGGATGATGCAGAGGCAAACAGGCAGAGAAGAATTTTTGTTTCTCAGAAGAAAAAAAAAAAATTTAAAAAATCTCCTTTTAAAATCCTTTTCAAGTTTGTTGCTTTGAAAGCCTCTTTCTTGCCCTGGGAGTTTTAGAAGGATTTTAGGATTTTTTAACCTCACACCTGAGGGTTTGCATCCCTCTAGCATTGGTGCAAGTCCAGTCCTGGAGATGATTCACAGCAGTGGAGGGTCTGGAGACCTTTCAGTCCTATCTCTGCTCAAAAGCAGCTGTTCCCTGGTGACATCCACAACCCATTTTTCCATGAACCAGCCTTTTGGGACTGGTTCATACTGGAAAAAGCATCTCAGCCCTTACCTTTCTGATGCTGGAGAGGCAAAAAGGGCCTGCTCTCTGCCAGGCTAGCAAGGGCTGCTTTTTCTGCATTATTTTTCAGCTCTTCCACCAGTACCCAGACTTGAGAGGGTGCCAGAGAAGGGTTAAGAATAGAAAGACAGATGAGGCAAGCTTCTGGGAACTTCCCCTTCCACTGAGGCACAGGAACATGTGTTATTCCCTGCCCCTTTGGCAAACACGGCCAGCATGACTCTCCCCACCTACACACACTTGCCAGCTGGTCTTCTTTCTGTCTGTCTTTCAGCATCTCGAGCTGGTTGAACCTGCCCTGCAGCCTCTCCACCAAATCCTTCTCCTGGCTCGCTGCCACCTCCTTTCCCACCTTTCTGTAGGGGAGGAGAGGGTCTTTCCCTCCTCAGGGAAGGATCCCCCGTGCCACAGGGACAGGTTGTGTCTGTGCCAGGTCTTCCACAGCCCCCTTTTGTTTAAAACTTGGCAGCCCAGCGCTGCTTGCAGTCAGAGGAGTTTTGCTGTTGAACCATCAAATAGTTTGGTTAAATATCAAGCTGTGATTCGGCTTGTCCAAACATCGTTGAGGCTGGATGGCCTCTTGTTTGGGATGTGGCTGATGAAACAGAATCCAAAGATCTAACGTGATTTGTGGTTTTTAATGTGACTGTTGGACTTGAGCTTCCTTCTTCTGAAGTGATTGAAAACAGGATCCATGCTTAGCTCAAGCAGGTTTGGAGAAAGAAGGAATCAGCCCAGATGTATGAATTGGCCTTAAACTGAATTTTTTGAGAAATCTGAATAAAAAAAGCCAAACAAACAACATTGGCTTTTCTTGAAGTTGTTTCCATTTTCATAACCATATGCAATTTCTGATGTCAAGCTCCTGATGGACACTGTCCTTTGGGAGCTCCAGTCTGGCTCAAAGTAGGAGCTAAATCACAAGGAATTTATTCACAAGGTTTATGGCCAGGGGTACGGATGCAAAGGATTTCATTGCAGGGGTATCCGACACTTCCGTGCCTCGCTTCTTGAGGATGCACAGTAATTAATGCACCAAACGAGGTTAATTAGGGACTGAAGAGGCAGGGATTTCTCTGAATTCCTTTCCCTGGCTGAAGTTACGATGCCCAGGTCCCGCCTTAGACTTTTAACCTGGACATTTTCATTGGGGTGGAATATTGGAGTTGTAACTTGAGCTCTCCCTGTTCCTCCTGAGGATTTCTGGAGGAAAGCCAAAAGGTACAGAGCTGGAGTTCCTTCAAAGGACTCTGGAGCAGAGTGTCCTAAAAGTGGGATGGAAAACTCCATGAGAACCAGCTCTCTTGTGGTATCCCAATGTTTGGGATTGTCATCCCATGTAAATATAAATAATCAAGAAATCTTGATTTGAGTTCAATTCCAAAAGTGGCCCCAGGCTGATGTTTCTTTGGGACAAATCCTCCTAAAACCCTCCCAGATTTAGTCCTCACCAGCTGCCAGAGCATCAATTTTGGGCTCTCCAGTGCAGGTGATGAGTTTGGCAAGGGGGACACTGCTGCTGTGTCACCTCAGCAGAGAGTTTCAAAGGGAGGAAGGAGTGTTTTGATCTGCAGGAATGGGGCTGCCTTGCCAGCAGAATTTGGTGCTCTCTCCTTCTTTCATGTGGGTAATTTATGTGCTCTCCCTGCCTCCATTTTCCATCGGTAGTTTGGATGTACTCACACACTGCTTCTATCATGCCTCATCAGCCTCCTTTAATTAGGTGCTAAGATCATCAGGGGAAGAACATTTAGCACATAAGGCAGCTCCAGTACACTTAATGAATAATAACAAATGCGCTTTCTCAATTATTTTTTTTTTTATTCTCTTACAAAATAACGTGTTGGTGGCTTAATCAGCAACCTGCCTCCTGCTCTGCCCCAGAGATGGGGGTCCTGAAGGGGCTGGGATCCTGCAGGTTTGGGATAGACTCTCTGGAAGGATGGGAATGCTATTGTGGGGCAACACCACTTCTCTGTGGGCATGAAGAGATTCAGAATGGGTTGGAAGGAACCCTAAAAAAATCTCATTCCAGTTTGTTGCCATGGCCAGGGACACCTTGCTCTAGACCAGGCTGCTCAGGGCCCTGTTCAGCCTTGGACACTTCCAGGGATGGGAACAACTTTGGGCATTCTGTGCCAGGACCTCACATCCCTCACAGTACTGAATTTCTTCCTAATATCCAATCTCTACCTACTCTCTGTCAATATGAAGCCATTCCCCACTCCAGGCTCTGTAAAAAGTCTCTCTCTGTCTTTCTTGTAGGCTCCCTTCAGTTCCCATCCCTTGTAGATCACAATTAGGCCCTCCCTAAGCTTCTCTTCTCCAGGCTGAGCATTAGAAATTCTTCTAGTTTTTCCTCACAGAACAAGTGTTCCCTCCCTGTAATCATCTTGGTGAAATCCAACAGCTCCTTGTCCCTCCTCTGTCGGGGAAAATGGGATTTCTCCTCACAGAGAGGTGCTCTTGTGAGCTGTAGGCAGCTTGATGTGACAGTCACAAGTCCAGGCTGGGATATCCCAGCTGGGTTTCTTGTGTCTATCCTGGCATTGGGTTGTTCATTTTGCTTGGGCTGCCCTATTTCCTCTTGCCTCAATTATCATCCAGAAAATAAAAATAAAAGGAGCTCAGGAATGCTCAGCTTCTCCTGCAGAACCCTGAGATCTGTGGAAGAAAGCTGTCATATCTTAGGAAGTAGTCACATAAAGTGGTAATTCTTGGTGTTTAAACAGGATCTGATGACAGATGGGATTAAATGCAAAGCAGCTTGTTATGAGGTTTTAATAACTGTGACAGACCTGGGGAAAGTGGTGTGGGGGGTGTGAGTGATCCAGAGAAGGCAGGAGCACATGATGCAGGATGACAGCTGATGGCATTGCCCAGGAGGGAGGAAGGAAGGATTATGCTGCAAGAAATTTGTGTGTTTTGGGGAGAAGGGAAGAAGGGAAAAAAAAAAGATGACCCAAACAGAGGAAAACTCCACGTTCCCACTGTTCTGCCATGTAACAGAGCTGCTCGTGACAGCACAGCAGTGAGTGCCAGGTGATGTGGCCACTAAATATAGGGGGAAAATATGTCAGTGTTAGTGTCAGGTTGGGAACTGAGGGAAAATTAATGCTCTGCTTCCTGTCAGAGCTGGGGACTGCAGAATTTGCAGCTTGTAAACCAGAGAGGATATTCTTCGTGTGTCTTCACTCGTGCCCACTCTGTCTTGCAGTGTCTCCCTGAGGGTGGGGACAGGATCTCCCTGGGAAATGAAAATCCTGCTTTGGTGCTCTGTGGGGAGCAGTGGTGGGGCTGTGCCCTTGCAGAGAGGGATGTGGAGGAGGCACCTGCCTGGTTTTGCTGAGGAAGAGTCTCCTGGGGGTGGAGGTGTTGCTTTGCTGGCTTGGAGGGATCCTTCCTGAGCTCTGGGATATCTGATCAGAGGGAGAGAAATCACAGCACCCTTCATGGAATCACAGAATAATTTGGGCTGGAAAAGCCCTCCCAGCCCATCCAGTCCCAGCTGTGCCCCATCCCCACCTTGTCCCCAGCCCAGAGCTCTGAGCACCACCTCCAGCCCTTTCTTGGACACCTCCAGGGATGGGGATCCAAACCTCTCTGGGCACTTCCAAGGCCTGAGCCCCCTTTCCATGGGGAAATTCCTGCTGGTGCCCACCCTGAGCCTCCCCTGGCCCGGCCTGAGGTAATTTCCTCTTTTTCTGTCACGCTAAATCTCATGGTGAAGAGTTCAGTGTCATCAGTAACTCATGTTTGGATCCAGTGCCATCAATAACCATGGAAAAACTCCATATAGTTTTCCACTGGGCTTGTGCACATCACAATTTTGTCTCAATTCACAACATTTTGTGCTTTAAGGAGCTGGGATTTGCAATGGCCCAGCACTGAAACTGAGTCTGTGACCAGCTGTGTTTTGATCTATTCATTTTTTGGCATTTTGCAGCTGCCTCGAGGTGCAGCCTGGTGCTTGTGCCACGCCAGGCATGAAACTGCTCTGAGCTAGGGACACCCCAAACCCACCTGAAGCACTTCGCAGGGGCTCACAGGTGAAAACAGCTGCCTCTGCTTTCAATTTGGAGTTTCAGCCAAGCAACAGCTCCCATTTAGTAGCCTGCATCCTTCCTGTGGAACATCCAAGACGAGCCCCGTGGTTCCCATGAGCTGCTCCCGTGTGCCAAGAGAAGAGGCGGCTCCTCAGCTGGGTCCCACTTGCATTCTGCTGCTTCAGGAAAGGGGATTGAGTTAAAATGGAGCTCTGGAGCTGCCCAATTTTAGCAATTCTGGAGTCCTGAGAGCTGGGGAGCTTCAATGACTGAGCACAGCAGGAAGTGAGTTGGCTCCAAGCCTTGAAGGCTGCGGGGATCTGTCCTTACAGATAGGCTCCCTCTCTGGATATATCTCTGGGTGTGTATATATATTTTATATGCATATATCCTTAGAGCTCTTTTTAGGGCATTCAAAAAACTTCCTAGTCTATGGCAATTCCTAAAAAGAAGTTTTACAGCCTTCAGCCTGCTGTTAAGGAGCAGATGATGTTCTGATGATCATTCCCTTTCCCAGCCAGCTTCCTTTCATCTTCTGGATTTCTTTCATGGGGAATTTTCCCCCCTCTCATGCTATATTCTGCTGAAGGCAGCTACATGGAACTGGAGGCTCAGTTGATCTTTTTGCTCATTTCCACCCACAGAAGTCTGTCTTTTTTAACATCCTAAATACCTAGGTAACAAGATCATGGGTCTTGATTTGAAATCAGTCTTTAAAAGATCTTTTTTTTTCTCCCCTTTCCTTTCCCAGATCTGAACACCATCACAGGGGTAAAGACATGCACCTTTCCTCAAAAGACTGAGAGGGTTTCAGGACCCAGGTTTCCTTTGGTCTCTTTCCTAACAGGGAGTTTACTCAAGATTTCTTCTTCCCCTGAGAAAAATCTGGTAATTCAAAGCATTGAAGTGAAGACTTGGCTTTTGCTGTCACTCAAAGCACAGCACACCAGTGTAAAGCCTGGCATTACCTTCATGTTGAAATCACAGAATCATGGAGTGGTTTGGGTTGGAAGGGACCTTCAAGATCCTCCAGCCCCAAGCCCTGCCAAGGGGGGTTTGCACAGATCACTGATCTGTGGCTGGGCAGGTTTTATCCCACTCTGGGCTCCCTGAGAGCACCTGGTGTGTCCCCAAATTCCAGCTCTCAGCCCAAACCCTTCTCCACAGGCAGAATGGGGCCAGCACAAGCTCAGTCCTTCACTTTGTGCCACACTGGAGCTTCTGACCCTTCTCCAGTCTCCACAGCAACGCTTTCTCCAGGCCTGGCAGGGGATTAGGGACAAATATGAGTAGAAAAGGGTATTCTTTTGATGGATGAAGGTCTCTCTTATTAGAAAGCAAGTAAAAATAACACAGAGAGTAGTCTGCAAGCTGCTCTCTGGATGAAGGTCTGGATTTTTAGACTCTCAGCAGAGAGTCTAAAGTTCTGTCAGCTTTGCATGGCTGGGGGTGGGATGAGATGAGCTTTAGGATCCTTCCAGCCTAAACTGTTCTGGGATTCTGTGAATGTACAGGTGTTTGTAGGGCTGAAATCTGAACGTCACTTCTCCAGCTCCTTGGTGGATGGTGATATTGTAAGGTGGCTGATGTAATTGCTGAGTTTCGAGCAAATCTTTCCAAGTGCTTTGTACAGATCTGTGAACTGAAGCAGGAATTCTTGTGAATAATTCTTGTCAATAAAGTGACACTGGAACTGGAAGGTGGGGTCAGCCGTTCATGGGGCTGCACAGCCACTCAAACATCCTGTGCAGGGGGTGACTCAGGGATATCAGTAACATCACACCAAGATTTTTGTTTTATTGAAGACGTCGGGAATGGCCTGAGGTCATCCAGCACAGCTCTCCCTGCCTCGTAAAATCCTCTGGTTCATGAGCACAGTCAGATGTGACTCAGGCCCCAAGGTGATTCCTATCTCTGCCTGCTGGCCCCCAGGTCACCCCCTGCTCTTGGAAATCATCAGCAAATCTGACTTAATGAGCACAAAGTCCTTCTGGACGAGGGTGTGGAGGGAACATTTCTCGCTTTTCCAGATTCTTCCTTCTCTGTCAGGACAGCTGGGAGCTTTCTTTGCCTCGGTGCTTAATCACTGTGCTATCAGAGCAAGGCCTGCTCTGCTGCCCAGAGATCCAAATGGGAACTTGGATCCCAGACCAGTTTTGTAAATCAGACCTTCCCTTCCAGTCTCACCCCGCAGACTGCATTTGGGATTGACGTGGTGCTCTTGAATCCCACATGCACGGATTAACCTCTAATGGCATCCAGGGAAAGAGTGGAAATTCACTGACTTAGGCCCTGCTTTTCATTTTTCATTCTGTTACCACAACAGGAGGTGATTCCAAGGAGCAGAGCAGCCCTTGGGGTTAATCCTGGTGGAATGGGAGCAGGGTGTGGGCTCCAGCTGGTTTTAGGCTCTGTCCTCAGCAACTGTGAGGTTTTGGCAGTGGAAATTTTGGCCTTTCCATCTTTGTTCAATTGGCATCCTCATCTCCCAAGAACTTTGTGTAAGAGGGAGAATTTTAACATTTTTAATGCTCACGGCCACGAGGCAAACGAACCCTAGTGAAGGAGAAAAGCCATATTAGTTGATGGTTATTTTCAATATTCCTTGGAATATTTGCCTGGCCTTTTGCCTGTCCATCCATATTTCCAGCTAGCAGACCTTGGAGCCAGATGCATGGTCTGGGAATGGCCTGGAATTCAAAGGGACAATTAATTTTGCTGAATGTAAAGATGATTTCTCTTTCAGGGAAGAACATTTCCACAGGATAGCTCATGCTGAGACAAACCCCACACTGTTTTCCCCTAGAAGGCTGAAAGGCACTGGTAAATAAAATGAATTTCCAGTTAAGGAAACAGAATGGGTAGTTGCCCTGAAACATCTAAGTGCAGTAAAATAAGGGGCACCTGAGAAAAAATGAGTGACCTCACCTGGAGAAGGTGGAGCCCCAGGTACAGCTCACATGCAGAGAACATGGATTCACTTGAGGGAGCTGAGGTGAAAATTAGAAAGAGAAAAGGAGAGTGAAGCTCTCTTGTGAAATACATTCCACAAATGAGGATTTTCTGGTCTGTACATCCACACTGTGCTGAGGTCAGAGTTTGGCCTAGGAGCAGCATCATAGCTGTGGTAACTAAAGCCCCTCTCCAGGAGCTGATGCCTGAGGCCATCAGGCACTTCCACAGTGGTGGCTGTGTCCCCTGAGACAGGATGAGGACACTGAGCAGTTAAAGAGGTGACAAGGGTGATACTGTGGCAATTCTGAAGCATCTGGGGAAGAAACTGGGTCCCTGCTGAGGAGCTCCTGCTCCCTTTTCTCAAATAGTTACACCCCAAACCACTTTTGCTGCCCAGTGGGGCTGTGCTGGTGAGGAGTGGGAGGGCTCCACACTGGACAGGGGGTGATGCCACACAAACCAGAAAAAAATCCACACAAACTGGAAAAAACCACAGAAACCAAAGCCACCAGGGGCCCCAGGCAGGACTATGGGTGTTGAAAGTACAGGAGTACAAAACCAATGTACCCATAAACAAAATATAAGTGAGGAAGAAATTTGTTTTCTGAAGGCATTTAGGAAGGAGAGAGAAAGAGGCAGAAAAGTGTTCCCATGTGGGTATTTGTGTGAGAGACAGAGCAACCAGGGAACAACAATCACCTGGAGCTGAGGAATAAAAAACCTGGAGGAAACTGCACATGGGAGATGTGGCTGCTGTTAAAATGATGCTAAAAATGACATCTCTGTTACCCAAAACAACTTCTTTGTTCTTTGGTTTGGGTTTGCACATTGCACATGTTTACCAAACTATCAAAAACTGTCAGCTGGATTTCAGCTCACTTTGTGCCTCCACAGCATCCCAATCACTGACTCCCTATTCCAGGGGAAGGTCCAAGATCCAGGACAAATCTGGCTGGGTGGTTCCAGCAGTTTAGAGGATCTGTAGAACAGGCAAGGAGAGCATCCTGAACTGGTGAGCTCTCTGCTGAGCGTCCCAGAGTGCAAAAAGGAGGCCCTGGGACTCGGTGGGACTCGTGCTCTCCTCCCTGAGCAGAGCAGAGCATGATTTAAAGCCGTGTTTCCAGGGTGGACGGGAAGTGTTGATGCTGATTTTGGAGAAGGAGATGAACAAGGCAGAGTTGCTCTGGCACGTGGCCCTGGGAAAGAGAGGAAGTCACTCAAGCTGATATTTTTCAAGTGGGAAGGGGTGAAACCAATGGGGAAGAGAATAATTGTTCCTAGTTCAGAAGAGCACGTTCCAGAGGGTGGGGAGGAAAACCCATTTCCCCAGAGGAGTGTGGCTGGGCATTTTTCAGCTGGAAGATCCTGAGAGAAGAATTGATTATGTCCACTTGGAGGTGAAACCCAAGATAACCACACTAAAAAAATGATGATGATGATGTAAAGGCTTTTTCTATTCCCAATGTTGGTTTTTTTTTCCTTATCTGATCTCCACCTGCAGCTGGGAGTTGGCTTGTTTTTTATTGTGTTGAAAGATCTGGTTTGCTTGAGATCCTTCCAGTAACATTTGCAGCAAGGTTTCCATCCAGATTGTTGTCATTAGTTCTCAGATACAGCTGGATCTGGGTGGAAATTCAGCTTTCTACCACAGCCATTCTCAGTGATCAAAATGCAGCATTGCTGGAAATTTCTAGGGATGAGACAAAGTAAATCAGATTTTTCCCAGTCAGGAGGGTGGATATGCCCTCGTGCAGGCTTTGTAGAGGTCATCAAAGATCATTTATACCCCCCAGCCAGGACAGAAACTCCCAAATCCTTCAATATTATTGAAAAGGAAGAGGCAGAGAATGTTGTTCAGATTTAATTTGGGTCCAGCCCAAAGGGATACCCAAGAGAGTGGTAGGGAGCAGGAAATGTCAAAGCAGAGCTTTCCAGCATTGCTGATTCCTTTGCATTTTGTGGATATTGGCTAAGAGAACATTCTTATTTTCATGCTACACCAGCCACATGCTTTGTGCCCACAGACAAAACTTAAATGCCATGTCCTTGCCCAAAGGAGTCTTATATTGAACTGAAAATAAATGTCTTTTATTTTACAGAGACATGTCTGGATACAAACAAATTGCACTTAGATTTTCTTCCCTCACACCAGCAATTGTTGTACATGGGATGAAATTGGGCCAGCTGCTTGCATTGTCAGGTTCTCAGATTCTCCCATCTCTGCAGATGCTGCCCACAGGGCACAGCTGGGCATCTCCTTGGAAATATTAACAGGATTTAGGAGGGGAGGAGCTCTTCCCCATTCCTGCCCTGGTGTGGGTGGGTTTGGACCTCGTCAGCTGAGGAGCCACATCAGCTGAGCTCTGGCTATTGACAAGATTTATTTGATTTATTGATAGGAATCCTAGGTGATAGGATTTTAACTTAACAATCAGATTGTAGCCACAGGGGAAATTGAGCTAAATGTGTGTACCCAGGAGAGGGCTTATCCTAAAGGCTCCAATATCCCGAGGTGAGGGAGGTCTGGAGGGTGTGAAAAGAAATGAGACACCAGGTTCAGAAGCACCTGCAGGGATGCAAACTCACAAGCTTGCTTTTTAATGTGGAATATATTTGATCCCAAATTCCTCATGACATGAAACCATTCAATGTCTGCTTCAGGCAACTCTTTTTTTCCAGCCTCTGAAGCAATCATGGAAAATTTGCTGCTTTGATTTGAGAGCTGTGCAGTGAAAGGGTGGCTGCACACCTGGTGTGGGAGAGTCACTGCTCTCTGTTGCCATTTGTTTTGTTTGTTTTCTTCCCCCAAGCGCAAGCTTTTGTGACCATTTAAGGCTGAGAGATTTGGTTTCCTGGTCATTATTTCTCCCAGCACTTGTTCTACCATGCCTGGCATTTCTGTTGGCTTCCTGCTAGTTAAGTTATACATTTTCTATATCCAAACAGGTGAGAGAGTAGGTTTGGATTAGGGATTAGGTAGAAATTGTTCCCTGTGAGGGTGGGGAGGCCCTGGCACAGAGAACCTGTGGCTCTCCCACGCCTGGAAGTGTCCAAGGAGAGGTTGGACAGGGCTTGGAATAACCTGGGATAGTGGAAGGTGTCCCTGCCATGTCAGAGGGTGGCACTGAATGATATTTAAGGTCTCTTCCCACACAAAACATTCCGTGATTCCATGATCTTTCTCAATCAAACACATTTTTCAACACTGGCAGTTTGGGAATATCCTAATTGTGTGTTTAGCTGTTTGTTCCTGCATCCCCTCCATGTGTTGGCAACAGCTCCTTCAGTGTTTGTAGGGAGCAGGAGCTCTCAGCTCCTCCTGGAGGTTTGGGGCACAGGTGGTTTTGTGCAGCTGCACGTGGATGTTTGCACAAGGAGAGCAATAAATTTCAGGCTCTCGTGTCAATTAATTGTGCAGTTTGGCCTGGGATTATGTCCCAACCTCAACAACTGTTTGTTAATAGTTTAGAAAGGCTTGACGGATTCTTAACTGGTTAATAAATAACTCAGGGAAGAGAAAGGTTCTTTTCTAAATTACAGGTTCGTTAGCTTTGTTTTTAATGGTGTCCCTTGTAAAATTTCTCGAGAGCGTAAGTGAGTGACAGGCCAGAGGCACTGAAATCCCTTGAGCTCTTTTTCCTGTGTTCAGCCAAGGCAACTTCATTTTAGTCTCTTCCTCCCATGAAATATGGTATAGGATTGAATATGCTGCCATAAATAAAGCTGGGAAAGGCCTGTGCAGCTTGGCCCCAGAGTCTGTCCTCTTGCAAAATCCAGGATTATGGATTCCAGGTGATGTCATGCCAGGTATGAAATCCTTCCAGCCAGTAGAGATCAGGTTATTTTCCTCATAGCATTCCTGAGAACTACTGCCTGTGAATCCGGGATCCTGCAGTTGGTTTTGTTTCTCTGTCTGTTGGAACAGCCCTGGCAGAGAGTGCTCAGTCTCCCATCCCCCTGGATTATTTGGTGAATGTTTCTTTCATTTTAGATCACAGACAGACTAGCATCAGCTCACGAGGTGTCATGTACCAGCTACTGAATTTAGAGCTGCAAGAAGCAGAAAACACAGGCTCTGCTTCTTTAATTAGTTCCTGCATCTGCTTTGTTAGCTGATCAGAAGCCCAAGAGCAGAAGGAGTATTTGGCCCAGGACGCTGATAGCCATGCAGTGAGATCATCAACAGTTCTTTCCAAAAGGGAAGGTTAAGGAGTCCTCCTTCAAGGTCCTGAAATAGATTTCCTGTTGAAAACCCAGATAGTTTCACTATTTCAGTATCACACGACCACTTCTGGCCATTATGTGGAGTTCCTCCCCTCAAGCACATGACTTCCAGTAGACCCTCAGGCTGGAGCTGAGGGATCTCCTGCTGTCTCACAGCTGTGTCCCTCCTGAGCTGCTGATCCCTGTCCTGACAGATCTCCCAAAGGACAAACGTGATCCAAGCATCCACAGGTTTTGTTGGTCGGTGCAAAGCCTTGATGACACAGGGAGAGGGTGAGATCAAAGCTGCTTGGATTAGATTTTAGCTGGGGGGAGGCACTTTGGGGTTTGTCAGCAGTGACACATAGAAAATTCTCCTTCTAGTGAGCAGGAAAAGCAACATGAAACAAAGATTGTGTGGAATGGGATTTTTGTAGTGAGCTGGTGGCTCTTCTCTACAGGACTAGAACTCAGCAGGCAGCATGGGTGTTTTTGTCAGGAACCTCAGGGAAAACAGATCTGTCTCATGCAGCTGAGGGTAATGCTGCTTTCTGGGAAATACCTGATTCTCTAGAACCACCAACTTCTGTTAATCTGTTTGTAGGACAGGGTTCCATCCACATTTACTGCTCAGAATGAGAGCAGCCGACCTGCTCAGCTTAGTATTGAGTTAGGAATAAAATAATTACATGTGTTTAGTTCTCAATGTGATAAAATCAAGATCTGGCATGGTTGCTGGCCTTGTTTTAACCCTAATATTGTGCACAGACTCCAGTTTAATACTAAGGACCAATTCTAAGCTGCATGAATGTCTCAGGCTGAGAACAGGACTGAAGACTGTGGGTTGTGTCCACATCCTGCCCACCACAGGATATGTTTAGGGCTCCCTTATCCAAGTCCATCCTTTCTATCTTTAGGCTGTGGGTTGAGAATGTCTCTTTTTTTGAGCTGCCCAGGGTCTGCAGTGCAGGTGCTGTGCTCAGGGGGTTTTATTTCAAGGGCTGATGATGATTTCTGGGCACAGGGTCTCACTGGCACTTGATTGAGTCCCCAATCCAAGCAGGCCCAGCCACCATGAGCTGTCCTGCAGATCAATTCAAAGCATAAATTTATGTCATAAACTCTTTGATGGAAGCCCCACACTATTCCTGTCCTGTGCCACAGCAGCTTGAACTGGAGCAGAGGCTTCTTTCTGCAACTGCACCAGTTTCTTTCTCTGGTTCACAGCACTCCCAGGGTGATTTTATTGACTAAAATCCCAGGGTAATTTTATTGATTCAGATAAGAAAAGTAGGGGTATAAGCACATTTTGGCAGGACACACGGGTGAGAAGGAGCAGCAGGGGCACAGGGGTGAGGGCAGGGGGCTGGCAGGGGACAGAGGCTGGGTGATGCCACACACCAGCACTGCCCTCTGTGCCCAGTCCTGGCATCCTTATCCCAAAAGGGACAAACTGGAGCAAAGTTAAGCCAGGCCTGGAATGCAGGGGTGCAGAATGCACATGTGCAGACAGCAGAGCACCAGTGAGATTGTCAGGCACAGAGATGTGGAGATACCCTTGGCACGTTGTCCCTCCTGTGCTCAGTCACCCACAGAAAACTGTCCCAGGTGAGCTCTTTTAACTCTCTCCAACTTCTCCTGATCCTGGGAGGAGGCAAGTGCAGCTCAGGGCCACACCTTGTAATTAAGGGCACCAGAGATGAGGAGCATGGAAGACAATAGGTGCTAATTAGCAGCTGCCTAGGTTAAATGCCAGCTGGGTTTTGGTGATGGTGGCAAGGTGAGGGAAAGGCAGAGAGGGGCAGCCAACTCTGCAGCTCTCTCTGTCCCCACGAGGAGGGACGACAGAGACTCTCTGCCATTAATTCCAGGTGGTTTCCAGTCTGAAGGGCATGGCATGCACAAAACAAATAACCAGATTTCAAACTTTTCCTGGAGGAAAACTCCTGTGCCTTTCCTGGAGCCAGGAGCAGAGGTTTGAGCACATCTTTCTGCTTTTGATTACACACAGAATATTTGTTTGATATTCTGATATTGATATTCTGATACAATTCTGATATTGCATCCGAATACACAAATATTCTGATATATTTGTATATATACAAATATTCTGGCTGTTGTGCTGTTTCTCCCCTTGCCCCTCCCTTGCTGTGACTTCATTTTAGGAGAACAAGGGGGCTATTCTTGGAGACCATCTTCATCCTAGAAATCATAAACCTGGCAGCTGTCCTGGCCCTTTTTCTTGGACTTGGCCCTATCTGCAATGCTCGTGGCACATCAAAGGAGCCAAAGCTCCCAAAGGGTCTGCTCCCTCCTGGGGACATGAGTGGCCTGTCCTCACTCATCAGGCTGCTCACAGAGTCTGCTCTCTCTGTTCTACTGCAGCCCCACGGCCAAAAGCATCTTTAAAAGGAAATATTTGAAAAATAGCATCAGGCCAGGATAAATCACGTCAGCACGTGAATAACATGGATGGGAGAAGTAGGAAATTCTGAGGGTGGGATTGGGAAGGCTCTCACAGCCTGTATAAAATGTTCTGCCTGTATAAAATGACAGCTGTGTGTGGAAATTTTTTTTCTTTTGTTTATAATTTTAAGAGTCTTTTTGGTTCACCC
>VXBQ01012590.1:953-61304 GCA_013400175.1 Phainopepla nitens
TGGGCTTCCCCAAAGATTTTAGTGGGGAAGAGAGGGAAACAGAAGAGGGAAGAAATGAATCAAAACAAAAGGAGCTCTTACTTTGGTTGAAGGATTGACTACAAAATCTTGGACCGCACCCACCAAGAAGGGATCTTCATCTCCTGTTCTGGATCTTAGGGATGATGCAATTCTTACTTCCCACACAATAGGGAGTGAAGTTACAGCTTGGTTCTCACTCACAGTCAGACTGAGGAACTGCATAAATACTTTTTGCATTGAAATTAGACACAGCTAGAAGAGGAAAAAAAAACCAAAACAAAAACCTAGTCCTCTTTTTCCTAAAAAGGAGAAGTAAAGCCAATAAAAAGGAGATCTGGGAATCTAGGCTGAAAATCAAGGACATACATCTTCCTGCAGATGAATAATAAATGTTTTAAGCATCTAAAGCAATATAAAAACTTAGGTAATAATAATAAATGCTCACAAAGTTAGCGTGCATGATAACGAATGATAACAATATCATCAGAAGAAAGCAAGGGAAAATGTCCCTTTTTTTGAAATAGATCTATTTTTCTGATACATTATTGGGACCCTAAGTCCCATTCTATCAAATGTTGTCAATTCCTTATGAAGCCTGGCTGTAGCTGTCTCTGTGTTGTTTACTGCTTCTAAAAGCACTCTAAAAGCTTCAGCCTCAGCTACCACCAGTTTGTAACTTTATTTATTAAGCTCTGGCTGATTTATTGATACTGGCCTAGAGAGATGAAAGTGCTCTAATCTGCAGGTGAGTTGTGTGGACTACAGGGCACAGGCTACACGGTGGAATTTTTAGGCCATCTTTCATATTGGGTGTGTTCTCTTCTGCCCTTGTCCCCTCTTTTTATCCTTTCTCTACTGAAGCTGGTTTCCTACCATAGGAACTTGACTAATAAATTCTCCAGAGGTAAATTGTGACGTATCCCAAGGCTAAAGGTGAGATTCATCTCACCTATATTTAGCCATCTAAAATTTAGCTCTCTAGTCTAAGCTGCTCATCTAGGGTGCTGTGTAGTTGACAGACCTAGATAGGCATCTCCATGGGGTAATTGTTCCTTTTCTGTGGCTGGGCTCTGAGAAGGGTGTGATGAAACTCCTTTTGGAGATGCCTGTCCCTTGCTTTTGTGGTGGGAATGTGTACAACTGGGTTAGGCTAGAGCCTCAACTCCCAGGCTAAACCCATGGCCACGTAGTTCTGCAGGATGGTGCCATCAGGATCCTTCACAGCAAAAGTGCTGGGGAGTCATTAGGAAAAATTGATGCTGAAGGCCCATCCTTGAGTTTCAACCCCATGGCACACATGGCCACATCAAATGTGAATTCTGTAGGTGACATGTAGAAGATTCATCCATTTTACATTCCAGTAAACGAAAGCCAAACCACTCCCTCCTGTGAACTTGCAAACATGAAAGCTGTTTTCTAATCTACATTTAGATAACATTTTCTAACTGCAACTAACCTTGAGCTTTCAAGGAGCTACTGGGGTATGTATCTAAGTGATTGAAACCTCAGGGCTGTGTCAATATGTGTGAGCTGAAAAACTGACTCTTATTTTAAAATGGTTTTTGAAGCCTTTGAATACACCATTTTAGCATTTATTTCCATACTGTCTTCTGCTGCATGTGTGTAATACTGTTCTAATCCTTGGGAACACACATGCTTAGTTTTTGTGGTTTCTGGCTTACAAAAGTCTTTTGTTCATCCTGAGAAAGTATTGTGTTAATCATAGGAAAATATTTTTACCTTCCTTCTTTACAAAAAATGAGAAAAAAATGCTTTCTACCAAGAAGAAAATCATATTCTAGTAAACTGCCTTTTAAGATGCAATTGTAAGAGTGATTGTCTTAAACCTATAGCTAATATGGTCCAGATTCACATCAAATCTTCTTAAAATGAAAACTAGTGTCTCAGTTAAATCTAGTTTGTTTCCTTTTTTCTTTTCCCTCCCCTCCAGATATCGTTTTTAAAGCCATCATCCTTAAATTAAGCAGTAACATTTCAATGGCTAAAAAAGGAACTTCTTTTCTTGAATAGAATGAGAGTTATTTTTGATTCTGTGAGAAGGGATATAAACCATGTGTAAACAATGGCAAAAAGATGGGAAACAAATTTAAAAGTGTCTAGCTGCAGAAAATAAGAGATCTGCTTAGACAGGCTGGGGCAGCTGTATGAAAAGACCAAAGAATGAGAGTTGCAGCAGGACAGCTAAAAAGCCTCATAAGGGTGCTTAACTTAAAAGAGGAAAACGATTTATTAATGAAAAATGGATTTGCCTTCATGGAAGCTTGGAGTAAGCACTGTCAATGGCTGTAATTTTGTCAGACAGCAGTGTCTGAGCTGATTGATCTGGGAAAAGACCAGAGGTGTTCAGGAAGTGAAGTGAAATTTCCACAGCCAGGCTGTCCAGACCAGGCATTTTCACACAGTGGGTCTCTTGAACCCCGTGAGGAAATGCAAGTACGTGTGGGAAAACCAGAACATGTCCTGCAGGGCTCGATGAGTGTTTCCAGCCTTGAGTGATGCTGTGGGATCACACCTGGGAGGGCTTTGGGTGAATTAAATCCCTGCAGCAGAAAACTGCTGAGCCTGAAACCATCAGGCTCTTAGTTTCCAGCCAGATGCATATCCACACACTGATGGAAACACCCGGAGTTTGGGAAGATGGAGGGAGAGATGGTGACACACCTGAAGCTCGGGGGACTGAGGATGTGCCTTCACAGAACAACAGACTAGGTGCATAACAGACCCCCCCGGTTTCTGTGTGCCATCCCCTGTGAAGGGGTCAGGCTGGGGAAAAGAGGAATCTCTTCACCAAGCAAACTACTAGGGTGGGAAGAACCCATCTGTTTTCTTTAATTTATAATACAGTCTGTTGAGAGTCTCCTCAAGTAGTGAATTGGGATGACCCCTGTGCAAATGCTTATGTTTATGAGAGCTGATTGCTGGTAGTGCAATATTCCCACACATATTTGGTTATTGCTTTCACTCTGAACTGCTTTAACCCAGAAGTCTACTCCTTAGTGCTTCATTATTGGGGCTATCTGGAGTAGAGGTCTGTTGTCCTCTAGAAAAATGCTAACCCTCCCCACCCCAGATTACAACGCAGGGAATGTTCAGTATATCTGCAAAAATGTACTGCGATTTCTTACATGACAAAAGTATTTGTGGGTGAGACACTTGAAATGTTGAAACTTTGGACCTATTCCCTATGAACTGTAGTCATACCCCTGAGAGGAGAAGGATGATGAGTCATAGTGAAGAAAGGAAAGAAAGAAAAACTGAATGTTTTTTTCTGTTTCAATCATCCCAGAGGTCAGACGCAACCAAGACAGACAGATGAACAACAAAAACACTGGTTAAATGACTCAGAAGGTTAGGTTTTCAAGCACTGAAACAGTTCAAGTACTCTGAAAGAAAATATGGAAATAAAGCATATCTTCTTTTTGAGTCTAATGCCTGAAGAAAGATTAATTTTAACATTTATTGGTAGAGAGCTCCTGAAGGACTTAGGCTGTCTGAAGGCTACTGTGAATATGTGAGGACCACAACAGAGAACAGTGAAATTGCATTTGCTTTCAGAGGTGTCTGTCAGTGGCATAAAGTAACATATCTTTTGCAGGATGATATAATTTTTTAAAGTACCTTATGAAGCTACTCTTTTTGCTTAAATAAATTCTTCCTTATGATCACCCACCTTGCTTTCGCTACACAGAATGTTTGCAAAAGTGAATTATGTGTTTGAAGACCTGACTGAGGCTGGAAAGCATACCAAAAGTAGGAAAGAATACCATGCATTCAAACACTTGGCTAAGTTTTAATTTCACAGCATAAGGTTCTTGTTGAAACTTGCTATTCATGTATTGATCATGCAGTGACATGCCAGGAAAACACTTTGACTGTTTGACATAGTCACTCTCCTGTCACAGCTTTCAGAAAAGGTGATTTATTTTTCTGAAGTTGTACACTTCCCCATTTGTTGTAACAGAGGAAAAACTGATTCAATATCTACTTCTGTCTAGAGCTGCACGTTAAAATGCCCCACAACAGAGGCTGTTCAGTTTCTGGGACTCATTACCCAAGCTGGAACCTCAGTTGAGAAACCAGGGTGATTGCTGGTTTGTTTGTCACTGTGGTGATCCAGTAAGAGGAGGGAGCCAACCTTCACCCATCTGCTGGGTCTATCTGGATTGCCTTCTGTTCTCAAGACGGGCCAGTCAGCTCATCATGGGCCTGGGCGTGACTGCAAGTCATGATGAGTCATGGTTTAAGTGCACAACTCCACTGAAGGGAAAATGAGGCCAGTTTTAACCCTAATTTCGATTTTATCTCCAGGTTAGTTCTGTGAAAGTCACCAAAACTGTTACACACAGCAAAAAAGCAACCCAGTGCAAATCAGACACAGAAGGAGATGTTGCCATCAACATGAAAATTAAAAATAAAAATTAAAAACAAAAACCCCAGAGAGAGAGAAAGAGACATAAACCTGCAATTCTCTGTACTGGCTCTGATAGCTTCTCAAAACCAGATCACTGGATGATGCACAAACTACTGGCTGGTGCTTGTCAGAGGATGAAAGTTGCTGAAAACAGCAAACTGACAATTGGAAAGTGCACTTGCAAATCTGGAACTTGTTATAGAACTGATGGAACTGATTATACCATGCCATTTCCTGATAACTTGGTTCTTAGCTAAATTTTTTTGTCTTATGATGTATAGCTTAGCACACAATAATCAGCGAATTTCCTACTTTGCCTCTCTCTCCTTTGCACAGCTCAGGATCCACACCTTAGGAGTCTGGTTGTACCAGGACAGGAGGAAACTCACAACCATTTTTCAGGAACCTTTTGGAGTTGGGTTTCTCACCCTGCAAGTAGGAGCTTCTTGAAACCAGTGTCAAAGCTGACCTCAGGAACACACTGTTTCCTTCCCCTTTCCCTTCACAGAATCACAGCATGGCTGAGGTTTTAAGGTACATCTGGTCCAAACCTCCTACTCAAGCAGGGCTACACAGGGTCCAGGACCATGCCTAGACACTTTTTAATATCTCCAGGGATGGAGACTCCACAGCCTCTCTGAGCAACCTGTGCCACTGCTTGGTCACCCTTACAGTGAAAAGGGATTCCCTGATGTTCAGATGGAGCCTCCTGTGTTCCAGTTTGTGCCAGCTACCTGTCACTGGATGCCATTGAGAAGGGCCCATGTCCAGCATCTTTCTACCATCCTTTCTGGTATTTTACCTGCTAAGATCCTCCCTCAGCTTTTGCTTAATGGGGATGAAGTACTAAAGGCAGGCTGAAATGGGCTAAGATGCTTAGTGAAAGACATATTTACTCAGCAAAAATCTCTTGTGCTGCTCTGGCATGATTCAAACAATTTTGAGGCTTGCTTTTTTTTCAGACAAACCTGTAAATATTGCTCTTAGTGACAGTGCAGGCAGGTCTTTAGTGTTGTTGGAGCCTGGGTGCTGCTCCAGCTAGAGCTTACATAGTCAGGGACTTTTTCAAAACAGTCTGCAAAAAAACACCTGAAAAAGTCAATTAAAGTTTTTTAAATACATCCTGGATTGTGCATCAGCCAACTGTTGCAGTATGCTTTGGGGCTGGTTTGATATCCAAAATGGTCAAATGTATGCTAGGCTTGAATGCAGTGGTGAAAAGTGGCCTGTGAGTATATTGGTGATAGTTTCTTTGCAAATTTTGCATTTTTCCTGTAATTGGCCCCTATCTCTTGTTTGCAGAGCTCACACAGTGTTTTCAGTCCCCAGGAGAGACCAGCTTAGTTATGTGTTGGCTGCTTTACCTCTCAGCAATTATTTGGAAAGTTGAGGAAAAGGAAGGAAGGCAGAGGAAGTGAAGGGCTGCCACACTACCAAAAGGCTGGGAGAGAACCCAACTTTTGTGCGTCCTTCTTTGCCCACTTACTTCCTGATAAAGAGACCTACGAACTTGAATTTCCTGTAAGGTGATTCCTGTGCCACTGTGATTCTTTCCTCCAGTACAAAATCCTCCTCTTTTTTATCTGTCTAGCAAATTCCAGCTGTATTGACTCAAGGCCTGTCCCACTGCGTAGCTGGTTGTAGTAAGGCTTTGTGTAGGACTGTTGTCTGTGGGTGGTTGTACACAAGACCCTTACAGCCTTTCTGAGAGGATGTGACCATTTATAGGACCTGCAGAGCAGTCTTCTCTACCTGCTTATGCCAAGCACACTGATACTCCTGGGGCATCCAGAGGAAGTAGTTGGCACAGCAGTCTGCTGCTGGCTAACCTCTCAAAAAGCCCTAGGGCAGTGATGTTCTCCACAATGCGTTGTACCTGTGCATATTACCTACTTCTCCTCATGTCCCTCCACCTCAGAATGACTTGGAAAATTTGGGATTCTGGAGTTCAGGCAGAGTTTTGCAAGTTAGGGTCAACTTGTTTACATCTCTGCTTGCAGCCACGGCAGAGCACAGTAAGGTTTGGACCTGATAAGACACAAGCTCTGAATGCTCCCTCATGTGCCTTAGATGAATCAAAATTAGATATTTTTCTCTGAACATGAATTTAATAAATACATGCAAAAATTGCATGTAAATACACAATAGTGACTCCTGCCTTATCAATAGATCATGAGGTGTGGACAATACTGGGGCATTTTTAGCAGTGTTTCTGAAGTAAAATAACAAATATAACAGAAGCATTTGGGAATGCAAATCAACTGACACTGCAGCTGGGAATGTAGGCTTTAGGACTGGCACTTATAGCCTATGTAAGGAATGTTTATGCAAAATTATGCAACTCTAGGATTGTGAGTTAAATACTCCAAAGAGAGAGTAAAATGGAATATAATATGGGCTGAGTCCCTCTTCTGCTAAGACTAAGACATTTAGCAGAGCACATGCACATAAGTAGAAGAGTAGTCTCACTAAGATCTGAGTGAACAAGCCTTTGAAAATCTATTCAAAACATACCCTGCTCTGTTGCCTATCAGGAAATGTCAGAGAAATGTTTCTCCATCGTTCTGATCTGTGCTATTTTAATACCACTCGGCAGTTTCATTGGTGACACAATGTGATTCAACAAACTGAAACAATCCAGCAGAATGAGAAGAAAGCTTCCAGACACTAGTCTCAAAAAACAAGGAGCAACAGATATTTTATGTAAAACCAGTTTCAGGAAAATGCCCTTGTGTAATAATAATTAATGACCAATTATACCACCTTTGGAAAATTACTTTTTTCACAACTGTTCCACATATGGGGCTTCTAAACCCGTCTGTCAATATTAATTCAGATTACCTGAAATGTAAAGTGAAATATAGATAAAACACAGTTTGAGGTTCTACCCATTCTGTCTCTTATTGACCAAATCTTGCCTGTTTGACTGAGAGAGGTCATGTGTCATCACAGATGTGTTGGTTCGGATTAGTAGCTGTTCTTTTTCCAACAAGAAACTTTTAACTGTTTTTATGTTGCCAGCAGTTGTATTTGTAAGGACATGATGACTAAGCTTCACATGTTTCTATTAATATAAAGTTGGCTCTCATTGATATCAATACTGTTGCATAAAGTGAGAAATACCTTTGATAACCACTTAAAAATTTCCAGAAACTTCTCAAATGTACATTGCAGTATAGATTTGGGTTTAATGGTTCTCAGTTGCACAGGGCAAAGAAAAACTTATTTCTGTCAGGACATGAACAGCCTGCTTGGGTTTTTTTGTTATTTGCCAATTGCAGTGGAAATGAGGCAGCAGAAAAAAAACTGCTGAAGAGTCAGTTGTATTTTCTAGGTACTTTCTGGTTTTGAAAGAACACTATCAATTATCACAAGTTGTGCGGTTATTTGAGTTCAACTGCTGCCAAGTTTTTACACTGCTGATGCTGGTGAGAATAGAGAAATCAGCATTAGAAGGAGCTTCTTAACTAACATATTTTTATTTTCAGTATTAAATATAGAATTATGTGTAAATTAAATGTCTCATATTATTTTAATGACATTTCTTAAATTACAATGTATCTTAAGAGTAGTGTAAAGAATAATGTGTATTGGAGAGCAGTCTGCTGCTGCTGCTGCTGCTGCAGAAAGCTAGATTTACCCGAAGAGGTGGACAACCAGAAGGTTGTGAGTTAATGTGCAAGGTGACACAATGCCACTGGTACTATAAATCTCCTGATGAATGATGATAAAGAATATATTTCTTTCAGTCAAGAAAGACAACATTTTCACCAGATATAAGGCTGTGATGGAGGTCTCTGACAAAGAAAAGCATGATTATAGAATCATAGAATCACAGAATATCCTTAGCTGGAAGAGACCCGAAAGGATCTTCGAAGGCCAGCTCCTGACTCTGCACAGGGCAGCCCCAAGAATCCCATCCTGTGCCTGAGAGTGTTGTCCAAATGCTCCTTGAGCTCTGGCAGGCTTGGCATTATGACCACTGCCCTGGGGAGCCTGTCCTTCAAGGCTCTTAAGTCTTAATCTGAAAGCAAGTGCCCCCTAGGAAAGCAGAGCACACCCCCAGGAGCTGCCCAGGGGTTTGCACAGCTCAGCCTTGGGGAGACCTGCTGTGCTCAGTGTCTTTCCTTGCAAGGGTCACTGCATTAGCTGGGGTCTTTGGACCCACCTTCACTTCTACTCTAAGCTTAGGCAGGGCCTCTAGCTAAATAATTAGCAAAGATATTAGCAAAAACTTGTGTTGCAAAATGAGAGAGTGTATGTTTCATTTGCAAGTATTGCCCTTCAGTGATTCTTCTGGGGAGCTAGAAGAAGTAAAATATTAACTGGACTGAAAGGAGAGGGAGGCAACTCCATAATAGCTGGTGTGTTTGAAGCACTGCATTTGATAAAGCAGTTCAAACAGCAGCCCCGGGCTGGTGACAGAGTAGCACAACTGCAAATACTGCTCTGTGGGAGGAGTTTGGAAATATGCCTGGGAATATCTAGGTATACAAATACACCTGGTTTTCTAAAACTGACCTCCACTTACATCCAAAGTGCAAAACTAAGCAGTATGTTCCTTGTTTCTCCTTCTGCACACAGCTTTGTTCCATCCTTCCCTGTCTGACCTGAGGATCTTCTCAGTGCCCCCGGCTGTGCACACACAGGGACAAAGCTTGTCCCTAATCAAGTGCAGTGCTTGAGTTTTGAGGTGCAGCAGTGGCACTTCCAATGTCCTCAGTCTGTGAGCAAGGTGAAGCCCAGCCTCTGACAAAATTCAGCCCTTTGCCTTCTGACTGTGGCACCTTGCTGGAAACAGAGAGGACTTGGCCCCTCACCTCAGGACTGTGAATTATATTTCAAAAATAGAAGTATGAAATTTAGGTGGACAGCTCCAGTACTGAAACACTAGGGTTCTGTTTCTTGTTTGCTCTCCCCTCACTCACAAAATTTTGCAAAAGTTGCTGGGTAAGGACCCATTTGTAACATGACAGGATATGGGTTCATCCTCTGCCTGTATCCTCTGACTTCCTTGGCCGATTTTCTAGTGGTGGGGACCCTGTCTTTGAAGCTGACAAGACTTTCCATTACATTCCTCTGAGCATTCTTTGAATTATTTTGGTAGAAATTGCTAAAAAGCCACAAAAATAAAACTGCCATCACTATTTTTCCTTAGTTCTTCTCACCTTCTTCTGATCATTAGTTCTCCAGATATTAGCCTGTTTATGTTGATCAAACACTGCTCTTCTGAAGACATCACCTGGATTTTATTTTAATCTGTGTGCATTTTTTTAAGCTTGGAATTCATGAGAAGGAGATAAAAAATGTGGAGGCCATAAAAAATGTGGTAATTGGCTTGGATTGAGCTGAGCTTTTTCAGATGCTGTCAGAGTTTCAAACAGCAAAATACAAACAAAACACAAACAAAATACATATTGTCAACTGCTAGCCAACTTCCAGATCCAAGATCCTTGTTTCATTGGCTACATGGCCATCATAGTTGAGCAAGCATAGTTGAGCAGTGTATGCATATATATGTATATAATAATGAAGCTTTATCCAAAGGGAAAAAATGGTATTTAGGTAGACAAAGCCCTGGAATATCCTTACAGTGAAAACATAAAGTTTAACCACTACTGGAATGAATTAGAATTAGTTAACCAAAAACTCCTCTGGAAAACAAATGAGAAGTGCTGAGAAAAGTTGTGCAGTTGTGGGTTGAATTTAAAGTTAGCATGCTCATAGAAGCTGTTGAAGTACCAAATACGTTTGCATTATCAGATAAAAGCAAAAAACCAAACTTCTATGAAAATGAGTTCCAGAAAGGAAAGGTGCCTCCATATCAATGTCAGAGCAGACATACCAGAGATAGAGTCCTCTCCCCACCCTACAAGCTGTGAGAGAGAAATAAGCTTATACCAGGAAGAAAACCTGTTAGTGTTAGTGGAAAAAAAAAAAACCAACCAGAATAAAAAGGAGTTCAAAAGAGCATTGAGGAAAAATAAATCAGCAAGTCTGTAAGCAGAGTAATTATGAAACAAGTAGTTAATTGCAACAGACTCTTACAATCAGGGAAAAGCTGCCCATTAAGAAAGTTAATTGGCTGTTACTAAATTAAGACAGTTGTGTTGCTACCAAAAAGTCCTTTTTTTTTCTTTTAATAAAGCATTGGTGTGAGTATTAAGTTAATTTTTCTATAGAAAGAGCCATCTGACAGAAGGTTAGAGTAGTTCTAACACAAAACACAATTAAATGGTTCAATTCAAAAAAGGAAATGGGAAACAAAAATTCTAGCAGACAACAGGTAACAGGAAAGTTCAGCCCTGAGAATGTTAGTAAACAGCATTAAAATTAAACATTTCTGCTTTATCAAAAAGGATTGTTGGCTCAGACCAATGATGGATGGTTAAACTCTGCACAGCATTTCCAGAAATAATCAGGCAGAAGGAAGGATGAAACTGGAGCTTACTTCACGGAGTGCATAGCCCAAATTTAAAGAAAATCAGTAACAAGAACAAGACTGGAATCACCTGGAGTAGCAACTGACAACATCAGAAATCCAGATCAACTGTCCAGGGTGAATGGGCAAAGTGGGCAAAGTAGGCACAGCAACGGATGGCAGGCAGCCCAGGCACTGCACCTGCCTGCCTCTCTTCTTCCCTTGCTTCCTCCCTCCCTTCCTTGGGGGTCTGCTCCTGCTTGGAGTTTCCAGGAGCTCCTGCAGCACCAGAGATGAATTAGCAGATGTGTCCTGTGGTTTTTGGTCCTATAGACTGGCTCTGGAGAGGAGGATTGGTAGGAAATCACTGCATGCTTTTCTCCTCCTGTTCACTGCACATGAATGAAATGGTGCCAAACTGTTTTCCAAGGAAGTTCCAAAAGACCCACTTACACTGTCACAAAGTTCATAGTGCATATCTTTCCACATCTTTATTACTTTGCTAAGTCTGTGCTTAAGCTGAGACATCATCAAAACCTTCTGAGGTCAAAGAGTGCAGATGAACAAACTTTTTTGTAGGGTACATTTCCTGCATTTTTTAGCTCACCAAGCAATAACATTCTTCCAGCATGTTAGGAGAGCAGTGTCCTGATCAGCTGTCTTTCCCCTTATTGGAAGAAGCTGAAAGTTGAACCCTGAAAAAGCTCAAGTTCTTCTTGAATATAATTGTCCATACAGTATAGACAACTGTGAGTTTGTGTCTCATACTTCTTCATTGCAGCAACACAGTAATCTTTTGTAGGCATATCTTTTAATACTCCTGACCAGGTTAAAAAAAAAATGAAAAGAAAAAGTAAAGAAAGGGGGAAGAGGAAGGGGAAAATGAAGGGAAAGCTTTGGTTTTTATTAGTACTGATTGGTGTTTCTGATTAGCAAATCAGAAAAGTTGTAACAGGTTGAAGCCAAATTTAAAGGCAGTCTTCTTCCTTCCTAGGTCCAGATAGTGGATTATTTTGTGTATGAACTTGATATATTCTTCCTTCACAATTTACAAAGACCCAAGGAATGGCATTGCCAGTATGGGAGGATCAAACTGTGAGATGAAATCACAAGCAAAATTGTCTGTGGCCACATATGCTTGTGTGGAGTGTGCATTTGTGAGGAGAGAGATCTGTGTGCTGAATTGTTGCCAATGCATCAAAGTTCTTTGGTTACAGAGTAAATTCAACTGGGAAATATTTTAGCTCTACATCTTTACTTACCACAAGCAAACCGAAAATTTCATTTGCTTGTCACACATCCAAATTCAAGTAGCAATTCACGTGGAGAGCAGAGGACCCACCTTTAACCCAAACATTCCTCCTCTGCCCAGATCCTACATCAAAAGCAGAAGGTACTTTATCCAACAAAAGGGTGCCACAACCACAACTGTGGGAAATATTTTACTTCTCTATCTCATCTTTGAAGCAGCTGAGATCTCCTGTTGCTGGAAGAACAGGGAGGGATATATGAACAGAGAGAAAAGGAGGAAGGGGGTCTATCTGACAGACACCCAGGACATTTTTGTCCTAGTCCAGTATTTCTGCTACATTTTTCCCACAAAAAAAAAAGCAAGAGGAGCATTTCTAAAATTTTTAGTAGTAGCATGCTGTTAGTCTGTGAGTTAAGAACTATTTCTAAATGTATTTTATAGTGCTTTGTAAATACTTGACCTTTCTTCTGTGTGTGTTTGATTTTTTTTTTCTTTAAACTGATATAGTTTCATATAATGACCCTACAGAATCACTTCATATGGGTTGGAATGGCTGCAGTTGTGTGAGTGGGAACAAATGTGCTTACCAGGAATGACAAAGAGAATGTTTTGTTCACCACTTCTGCATTACAAGCATCTGGCTCTTGTGGCAGCTGCAGCTGGATCTAGACCAGCTCACGGTGCTGCAGCAAGATGGTTTTGTATGCACCTTACCACACGAAGGTCCTCTCTGCTGACAGATGCTGTGAAGATCTTTATAGCCCCCTGACAGATAGCTCAATGGAAAGGCCCTGTTGCAGTGCAGTGTTTGAAAACTCCAAGCATGTAATTAAATTCCAATGAATCCCCAAACAGTCAAGGTTCAAGCTGAGGCACTGGTCTCTCTGGCCTCAATCCAACAGAACACTTCAGTGCATGAATAAACCTACTTTGAACAGTCCTATTGGCAAATCAGTGGGAACTACTCATTGCTGCAAGTTAGATGTATGATCAAGAGATTAGTTTGATGGGGCCACAGTGCCCCACAGTAAGTGCTGTTTGAACCAGAGCCTAAATCCCGTTTACCATGTGGTGTCTTTTTGGCGTTGCTGATTTCTTACCAGGCACTCTTGCTCATTTAGACTTGGACACCTTCATTTCAAAAGCACTTTTAAATGCCAGTTTCTCATGATAAATGTTCAGTGATGATTTCCTGTAATAAAGTAATAGAGTGGTAGATTTACTCTGGCAATTAAACTGTGAGTTGAAATTCCCTTGAACAGATTTACAGGATTAGAAGAATATCACAAACATCTGAAAACACTGCACTTAAAGTCATACTCAGGAGATACAAAAGTCTCAAAAACTGCCAGTAAAAATGGTGCTTTTTGTAAAATTCTCCTTATCCTTTGTCTTCATGTCTCACCTTTATATACAGTGTAACTAGAATTTTACCTCTTACCTTGCTTCAGCCAAATGACAAAACATAAACCTCTTTTTATTAATTGAAGGTGAATTCTGAAGCAGTCAAAGCAGAAGACCAAACTTAGTAGCATGCTTTTTCTGCCCTTTTCCCTTCCAGCATGTTCTAGGAGCCCAAATTTTCCAGAAACAAGTTTGTTCAAATAGACTGTGGGATGCGCAAGAGCCACTAAATTCATGACTGGTAAAGCAGTCCTAATACTCCAGCACAACCACTGCAGGTTGTTGAAACTCAGACTGTGGTTGGAACCTTGCCCACGCATTAGGACACTCTTCCGAGGCCTGACATTTCCCCTATTCAGATTACTTAACTTAAATACAAAGAGAAAAATAAGAAGAGAACACTTGTGCTTTCTTTTAGAAATGAGTCACTCATTAATATCAGGGTGTATGAGATTTAAGGCATATTAAAATTTGCCAGCAGAAAAGAGGCACGTTCGCCAGTTGTCCTGTACTGTGTTATTTAAAGCATATTTGACTCTTAGTTATTGTGCCATTGAATAAGCACTGCAAAGTGCCTGCAGTCAGTCAGTACTGTCTAAAGACATATAGGCCAGATTTCTGTGTAAATCCAGCTGAACTCCAAAAGTAGTTTGAACAAGAAGAGATTTTAGTATATATCTGATAGAATCATAGAACGGTTTGGGTTGGAAGGGACCTTAAAGACAATCCAGTTCCACTCCACTTGCCATTGGCAGGGACACCTTTCACTAGACCAGGTTTATCTAAGCTCTTGTCTAACCTTTCCTTGAACACTTGCAGGGACAGAACAGCCACAGCTTGTCTGGACTACCTGTGCCAGGGCCTCATAACCCTCACAAGGAAGAATTTTTTCCAAATACATAACCTAAACCTACCCTTTTTCAGTTTCAGTAATAATTTTTAATTATGAGCTCTCTCAGCTTTTTTAGGATGCCAGAACTCTTTAACTTGGGTGCTTCTGTTAGGTGCTGTTCAGTGTTAGAGGTTGTTGAAAACTATACCTCTGTTGAAGTATCTCTAGTATCTTAAAAATATTGGATATCACTCTTTGGGTGGTTTCAGATGCGATCAGAAAGTGATAAACCTGTACACTGATCTTTACCTATTTATATAAAAAAATATTTGCTACAAGCAAAGAAATAAAACTCCACTTGGACAAACATAATTGTATGTTTTCTTAGGTGTCTCTGCTTTGTAATAATAATGTCCCATTACCCACCAGAGGGAGCTCAGTCAAATGTAAGGGCCTGTTCCACCAATGTAAATTACTGAGAGCTATTCAAAGGGTCATAAATAGATTTAAGCACAATTTTAGCAGTTAGTGCATAGCTGGGTGTAATTTATATTAGCTGGGAACTGTAATGTGGGTAGTTTAGGTGTTTTTCCTTGAAAGAATACTCCTTTTTTGAAATTACTTCAAAAAGAAGTGTTCGCATTCTTGGCACAGATAATTTTGTCTGGAAGTACTTCTTCATATGTGAGTAGCTGGCTTTTATTTTCACAGCCATGAAGGGAACACCCTGAATAAGTCTATTATTTAGAACAGCATTCATAGGAGTATGTCTGAATGTGCCTCTGTCCTCCATGAGTATTAACATTTGTATTTTTTGTACTGACATCTAATCAGTAAACACATGTACTGATGTACTTGCAGACCAGGAATACAAAAGGGTCTGACCACAAGACAGTCAAGGTTCTTAGCAGGTAATGTTAAATGATGCATTTGCTTCTGACTGCTTTAAAAAGTTCAGAGTGGTTGACTTACTTCAGCTGTCCCCACACAGCAGAGGAATGTGAGAGTCAGAGACCCAAGCTGGGGAGAGCACTGTGATGAAATGGCTGTGGAGAAGTCTGTGGCCACAAGGCAATCTGGGCTGTGCACTGAGGTTTGTCATACACTTGTAAGAAAGTTATAAGACAGAGGTGAAAGATCAATCACAGAACATCACACTGGTGATATTCCTTCATGTGGGAAACTGGGGAATCTAGTTCATAAAAGTACCAAACTCTACTTGTGCAGTGAAAGCAGCCAAAGACCATTAGTGGGGCTGCAGTTCTTTCAGTACTGAAGTGCTCTGGCTTCAGTGCAGTTTTTACTCTACATAGGCTATTTATCAAGGTTTTATTTATCTTTAATGCAAATATAGCAGTTGGCATAGAACTGGGCTCAATGACCCTTATGGGACCCTACAACTCAAGATTTTCTATGATTCCATGTTTAGCAGAATAGTCATATCCTGATACTGCTTATTCCTCTTTCTGTAGAAGGACCATCTGCAATGCTCTGACATCAGTATCACATCATGACTCTGTTAATTCTAGACAGAGTTGATAAAAACATAACCTTAATGAAGTAAATATTCCAGTATAAAATTTTAGTGTAAACTAGGCTTGGAAAAATGTTGGGACACATCCAAACAAAAGCTTCTTAATGTTGAGCTAAGGACAACATTAGGCCTGTACATTCTTTTGGTGCAAGACATAAGCAGCCAGAAAGCAAGCAGTTAAAGCAGCAGCTCGTTCACCAGTTCCTCTTCCCAGCTGTACCTACTTCCTTTCCATCACTTACAGTTCTCATATCACTTAACTCATTCTAAGCACCCAAAGCACGGTTTGGCATCTGGCTACACATTTGTTACATCAGCACACACATCCTCATTTCATTTCCCTAATTCCTGTATTAAAATTTAGTATAAGATACAGACAAATAGCAAAATCCACAGACCACCTACTCTCATATTTTCTAACCAGTTCAAGGAAAGCAAGTATGTCTCACAGCAGGCATCTGGAGGCTGGTAGAATTCCTTGCTGCCACAAACCAGCACTGAACCACAAAACATCATACATAGCATTTGGAAACCACCTTGGGCACATGGTGATCATCAGACCGTGTCATAAGATCGTCAGACAACTGGATCTGAGCTCTAGGCTGACGCTGCTTACTCAGTGGGGATGGATTGTGGTCACAGGGATTAAAGGAACTGAGGTTTAGAAGGGGGAACTGATAATTGGTGTGTAGAAAAAAAATTGGTGTGACTCATATGCTAAATCTTGCACTTTCTACAGAATAAACCATGCAGTGGAAGAAGGCTGGGTTGAGGATAACAGTGATTCGTGAATGGTTGTCATCTTTCATTCATATGGGTATGAGTAACACATGACATTACTCATTAGGAGCACTGAAGAACCTAGAGGTGACTGGCACAGTCCCAAGCAAGGTAGATTTTTCATTCTTATAAAATAATCTCCTTTGAATTTCAAGTGTCAGCCTCACAGTTTTGGTGTGCACCTGAAAGACCATCTCGATAACTCTCCCAGTTTAACATTGCAAAACGCAGGAAAGGAAATGGTGAGGTCGAGGCTGCCCCTCCAATTCTGCCTTGCTGCCTTCCCTCCCTCCCTAACGTGCACCGTGGTGCAGCCGTGCACTCGGTGTCTGGTCCTGTCCCAGAGAAGTACGTCAAGATGGACAACAGGGCCCAGCTGTTTTGGTGCTTGTTCAGCCTCAGTCTTTCATGGCTGCACACCTTCCAGGCCTGTCATGAAGACAGTTAATAGTTTAATCGTGGGTTTTCTAAAGACATGTATCACCATGTCATCCAGGCATGTGCATGCCATGACATTCCACCAGGAGGGGGAAGACCCTCAGAGCTGTATGAGGTATGACTGTGGAAGTATGAGGATGGGAGGGAAAAGTCATGGCAGCACCTGGGTTTTGTCAACTCTCCTCACAATCTTGCTGGACAGGGCCAGTGCTCTTCCTGTTACATCACTGTCCGGACCAAACTTCCTTTCCCTGCAGCCCTATTCTTCCACCATTGCACATCTTGTACCCTCCACAGAAGGAGAGGCAAGACTCCTCCAGACAAGTCTCCCCTGTTCCTTTAAACACTTCCACTTTGTATGTTGATCAAGAAAAGAATTTTAGGTAGGGAAAAACACCAAGTGGCTTCATGATTATTACTGTGACTATCTGATTTCTGCAAGGTGTCCTGTGACTGGAGATGGAGCAGCAAAGGGTCACATGGCACAGCTCCCCAACCACACAACCCAAAGGAAGGCTGAGAACACCTCTCTGTCCCACCTGTCCCCACTGTTAACAATGTGTGATCCTCACAAAGGCCTAGATGGCAATGAAACCTCTGGGGAAAGGTGGCACACTTCCGAAGATCATTAATTCACAAAACCAGACAGAACAGAGGTAATCCTGAAAAGGGAAACATTTCTTTAAAAAAGGCACTGAACTCAAACTCACAGCTCCTCATCTTCCAGACTTTCCAAGAGTCAAGTCACCCTTGGTTCTGGCTGTTTCAAGACTGCATGAGTCATATCCTTGCTAACTGGAAGCCTTAAATTGAGTTTGTTCAGCATTCTTTACGATGGAAGGAAGTTAGTTAGCAATGATAGAAAATGGAAAGCACAGATCTTGTTTTTATTTTAAACCCATGTATTTCACTGTGCCTGAAGTGGTTTGAAGAAAATGCATTTACCATGGTAGTGGCATGCTTAGTTTTGCTAACCTGAATACCTGGATAACAGCAAGAAATACACTTTGTCTGTAATACAACTGCAGTTCTTACAGGTTGTAGTCACATGTTGTAAAATTGAACCTTTCACTGGTACTTGATTTCAAAAACTGGCTTCTAAGTTCTTGGGTGAAACACAACGTAAAACTATCTTTGAAACAATTGTATAAAACTTGTTTTTATAGTGTGATCCATACAACAGGAGTTAACATGCAGACCACTTCAACCAGGACACAAACCATATTGTTTACGTGGATTAGTATGACAAATGCTTTATTAAAAAGCTTAATTTCAGCTATTTAGTCAGCAGAGCTCCACTGTATCTAGAGAAAAACTCAGCATGTCAAAATTGGAGACTTACTGAATGTGAAAATATTTCTCACTATTATGCTCTCACTATTATGCTCTTGATAAACAAATCAAGAGATGAATGATAGATACAGCAGTTACCTCTCAGAAGGTTTTTGCAGCTACCTTTACTCTTTTCAACACCTGGATGATTTTCTGAGTGATGTTGAATATGCTACATTTTAATTTAACTTGCCTTTGAATACTGTTGGGAAATTTCATTTCCGTGCCTTCCTGCCCGCTTCCCCAAATATTTTTTCTTTTAAAAATAGTTTTCAAGAGACATCCTAATTTTTCTTCCTTGGTACTTCTGTATCAGTTTTACTCATTTGTATTGCAATACAATTTCTCTGAGTCCCTGCTCTCAGGCACATGAGCAGGCATACAGGCAATTATGTTCATACAAGGCTGTTATTTTTTACTTTCACCATAACTAAAAGCAGGAGGAAAATTTGATTTCACATAGCTACAGTCCAAGTTGAATATAAATCTTTGACCTAAATTAGGTTTGAGATGGTTTAAGAATTTCATATTTATCCAGGCTGGTAGGCTGGACCACACCAAAAATTTGGTGTCTGCACATCTGTAAAATATTTATTGAATTCTTCGATACTGATCAGTACCTATAGGTTAGGAAAAACATACTCCCTGACTATTCTCAAAGTGCTGATTGTCACAAAAGAGGCCCAGCTTTCCTTCTCCACCTGACTGTGGCTCTCCCTCAGGTTTTTCTCCCAGCATATGGTCTGTAATTTTTCTGATATCTAAAGCATAGTGACTGCACTTAAATAGAAAATTTCAAGGTGAACACAGTTATTTGTAAGTCAAGGTCTGCTGTCTGATCCATTTGCATCCAAAGCCATTCTGCCAATAAACTAATTTTATGTGCTTATGTACTTTTATGTATATGATTTTCAATAAATTCACTGAAGTCATCCAACTGGAAGATGTTTTCAAGGCTAGATGGAAAAAACCTTTGACAAAATGACAAATTATTTTAAAATGAGAATTCTCTTGTTCAAAACACAGACACATAAACGCATAAACACATAAACATATAAACAACACATAAACACAGGCAAAAAAAAGTACATTCTAGCTTCTCTGGTGTTCTGTGCTCAAAGCAAAGCTCTGATTTCTCTTCAAGTTATGTTTCCCATCAGTGCAAAATTCAAACAAGGCTTTTGCAGCACTTCCAGGCCCGATATTCCAAGTGGTTTTTATTAACAATGTTTTTGGTTTTTTTTTCCCCCTCAACTTCCATAAGGTACAGCAAAAATTGGGTCCTCAGATGATAAAGAAAGAGGAATAAATACAGTGTTACACTGCTCAGGGAGCATTGTAGCAGGAAGCACATGCCTCAAGAGTGGTGATTTCCCGGGTACAGCAGGAAGCGCAGCAGGAAGCAGAGCCACGTTTGGATGCTGATGCTGCCCTGGCGGCTCAGGAGGAGAAGTGGAAACAAGGTTGTCCTCTCCTGCTACCTCTTCATGCTCTCCTGCTGCAATGCCAGGTGCTTGGAGTAATGCAGTTTTCACACCTGAGCTGCAGGAAATACTGTAGGCAATTAGCACAGAAAAATTACGGGCAGCTTGGAATCCTTTTTTTGTCCCCTTTGCTGCCAGGAATTGTTCTGATTAACATGAAATTCCATTTTCATGACAGATTAACGATAATAATCAAAGCTAAAGTCCTGGTGCAAATCTTAAGTTCATAGTTTCAAATTACTAAGACATATTTCAGTACTAATAACACCTCAAGTTGAATTCCAAGCTCATGAAGATGTAACAAGCTGCCTCTGTCAAGCAGAGTTTAACATACAAGGTGATTTGAGAACATTCAGAACATAAAAGGGCTTTTCTACAATGACTTTTAATGAAAAAACTGCTATATGAATAGAAATGGAAGTATAACAAAGATTTTTAAGTTGATCTAAGCAAATACAGGGATAAATAGAGCAAGTAAAACTGACATTTTACTTCCCAGTTATTTGTGTATCACAGAACTCTCGTCCCTACTTACAGCCACTTATTTCAAAATAGACCAGAAAATAAGAACAAAAGATCCTCACAATAATTTTACTGACATAGTCTCAGTTGAAACTATGATGAAATTACGATTCTTAGATTAATTTTTCATTTCTTGCACGCCAAAAAGTACAATAAAAAGACACTCAAGTGATCTTTACACTTGAGGGAGGAAAGTTTGATCTTATCTGTTTCCTTTTAATTTTATAACTTGCAAATTATCACTGGCAGTGCACTTGTTTGATAAAAAATGATTTTGTTACTTCAATTTTTAATGTGCAGTTTTTCAGATTTTATATAAATGTGAAGTTGACATGAATATAGCTTTTACTAGTGAGGAGATCTGCTTCAAGATAACTCCCAAACACTTCGGGCATGAGGAAAATAATTTAAAAAGAATTTACCAAACTAAAAATAACACACTTGTCTTCCATATATTAACATTGTCCCTGCCATATGCCTTAGTATGATCCAAATTTCTGACACAGAGACTATTTATATAATTTTCTAGCGCGTCCATATCTTCTTAAATTGGAAGAAATATGTTTAGAAAAGAAACCTGATTCACTAGAACATATAATGGAGATAGATTAACTTCAATTACATTACTTGAAATAAAACATCCATTATATAATAGATGAAATATCCATTATATTAAGCTACTGGGTGGCAAGCATTAAATCAAATATAGACTTCTACATACTCTGTATCTGTAGTAAAGTGTTGTAACACATTAAACAGATCTTTATTTTAAAATCTCTTTCCAGCACAGGACCAATCCTGTTTGAACTGCCTCACATGAGCTAGTTGGGAGTTATGAGGAGCCCTGTCTTTTTTGGTACTGTATCCTGAGCTTTTCCAGTTGCTCCACGCATTGCGTCTGGGCCAGCTTCAGTGTTCGGTTCTCCTCTGTCAGTTCTGCATACTCCTTAGCCAGCTGAGCAGCATCCATGCTTTCTTTTTCCACTTGTTCCAGTCTGGCAATCAGCTCCTTTCTGACAATTATGAAAAAAACCCCAAATATTAAAAAGGGCAGTAGGCAAAGATTTGTTGTTGTGTGTTAGGTCAAGGGTGGGCTGTGGGTTCTTAACTTACTTTTTATTACTTGAACTTTTGTGAAACAAGGACCTAGAAAATTAATTTTTTTTCCTTTAAAAAGATGAAGTTTCCAAAATCTCAGGTAGGTTTGCTGTTCAATGACCAAACCTGAAAATTCTGTGTTCATGTGGCTGTATTTGGGACTGTTCAGCAGAAGAGAAGGCTTTGGATAGACCTTAGAGCCCCTTCCAGTTCCGAAATGGGCTTCAACAGAGCTGGAGAGGGACTTGTGACAGAGGTGACAAGACAAGGGAATGGCTTTAAACTGAAAGAGAGCAGGAAATGGGATGTTGGGAAGAAATTCTTCCATGTGAGGGTGGTGAGGGCATAGGTTGCCCAGAACCTGTGGCTGCCCCATCCCTGGAAGTGTTCAAGGCCAGTCTGGATGGGGCTTGGAGTAACCTGGTCCATGGAAGGTGTCCCTGCCCCTGGCAGGGGGTGGAACTGGATGAGCTTTAAGGCCCCTCCCAATCCATATTGATTGTATGATTCTGTGATCTCTAACTTCAGTAAGAGTTGTGCACACAGTACACTGCGGAGAATCAAGTTCCGGGAGATGACTTGCTAATACTTTACCAGAAGAATAACAATTTTAACAATTTATTTTTCTCTTGATACTAGGTATCATTGCGAGAGAGCAAGGTGTTTCTGTTTGGTTGGTTAGATTTATCAGCAAGTTCCCTGAAGTTCTGTTTCCTTTTCTCTACCACAAACAAATCCAGTAAGTAGTAGGCACCAAATCTGAACTACATACATTGTCTCTATAACGTGTTTAGGCTAAGACCTTAGCCATATTGCTGAGGAAGAGCAATATAGCTGCAAACCTGACCCCTCCTGGTCCTCCTAAGTACAGACAGGAGAGGATTAAGCTGTGCCTTCTTCTGGATGAAGTCACACAGGGCCCTGTGTTCCCAGAGCTGGCCAGAAGCTGGAGTTTCCTGTACAGTATCAACTGAAATTACCTCATCACAAGTTAAGATAAAAGAGGTCTTAAAACACCCTGAAGGCATGAGTAACTCACAGTATCTAATTGCTCTCCCCTTAGTCACCCACCAGGCTAGCCTAGCCTCTGGGTTTCTTTTTCCCTTTAAGTCAAAAATGCACCCGTTACAGGAAGTCTCTTCTAAACAGTTCTTTTGATCATTCCATCTCAGAGATTAATTAATCTTTTAACTGTTCATAGCCCTGTGACTTTATTTCTCAGTCATGTCAAAACAATGCTTGTAGATCATCAGCGGGAAGTTGTTAATGCCTTCATAGTGGATAGATTTCACTGCAGTCCTTAAAGGAGCCCACTTGACAGGCTAGACTAGTGCTTCTAGACAGGAAATTCCTACAGATAGGGAATTCTATTCCCACAGGTCAGACTATTCACGAAAAGACAACATTTCTGTGTTTGCTGATTATTTATGTTATTTGTAGCTGAAAAGCTACCACTTGGAGCAGCAAAACTGTAAATCTGGCTTTTGAAAAACACTTCGGTGTGGCTTTCTTTTAGGATCAATTTATCCTTCCTCTGTCTTTACTGCAGCTTTCAGCGATAGCAGAGTTTGCCCATGGTTTAGTTGACTGTTTACAGTCACAGTTACTGCTGTTCAAGGAGTCACAAATTAGAAGAGACCCTTGATACAGCTATTTCTACCAGCTGTGCTTCCTATAGATAAAAAATAAAAGGAAAAAAAAGAGAGAAGAGTTAGCAGCGGTTACAGAATTTTTAAATCAGCCAAAGAGGCAGCATATAGGTATCCTCCTATATGATATCTCCTATATGATACTACTGAGGTAATGCAGAGCAGCTATGTTGCAGCAAAGCCTCCTCTTTTTCCTTTCACCGGGTGACAGGTGCATTCAATCAGGCCTTTGAGAGGAAACATCAAGAGGGTATTTTTGCTCACTAGAATTCTGTTTACATTTAACACAATATAGCTGTACAAGTTTTAAACTCAGCAAGCCACTAACAGGTTCATTTCTCTGTGGCTGGGCCGTTCCAGATCAACCAGTTTTCAAAAAAATCAAGACAATCTTGCTAGACAGCTCCAATTCATGGGCCAGAGGCCATGGAGGAGCGATTTCATGTGAGAAATATATTCAGGGACAATGAGGTTTTACAACTCCAGACACTTTTTAAATTTGTTTGTTTGTTTGTTTGTTTTTAACTTTACAGTCTCCCTGAGGTTCCTCTGGAAGACTTTTATTTCTGGAGACCAAATGAGAGCTTCTGCAATATTTCTTTGCAATTATTCTCTGATGCAATGTTGGACTGAAGGGCTAAATTAAGCTCTTTCAAATTACAGACTGTTAAATCAGAAGTGTCCAAACTAATGAATTCAGAATCATTCTTCCTTACTTCTCTTACAGTTATGAGCTTCGTAAAAGGGAGATGCAGTGAGCAGACGACTAGGTAATCAGTATCCTAAAAGCAGGTAAATCTTTTCAGTGGGAACTTTCAGTACTTGAAAAGGAATGTTTCTGACTATCCTGGACTTGAGCCAGGAGAGGCACAGACAGACAATGTGCAAACTCAGATTTATTAATGAAGGTCATTACTAGACATAGCATTCTGTGCAGTTATGGCTTTCATGCTGCTCTCCAGTAATATTCAAGCAACACAGATAACTTCCCCTTCCCCAGGATTTAGCTTTGCTAGCAAACAAACTATAAATGCATTAAAATCAAAACATACTCATTGCTGTAGTCTACACTCTTGGACATCCCTCAAAGAAAGCAGTTTCCTTGCACTGAGGTAGTAAAATTTCCCACTTCTGAGTCAGCAGAGCCTACTTAGTCCCTTCCCATCAGGATCAACACCTGTTTATGGGATAGGGTGATGTTTCAGGCTAATACTGTCAGCCTGCCACAGATCTAAAATTAGAGTACCAGGGAATTGCTAAATGTTATGAATGGTGTAGTTTACGGAGCTCACAAAAGGATGAGGACAGTAACTAACATTTACATCTGATCTAATCAAAGATTTGAACTTAGCTTTCAGAGGTTAAAGAACACCATACTAAGCTCTTGCACCATCTAGACTTTGTTGTGGATGCTTAATAAATAGATGTAGCACTGTGTAATCTGTGTTTTCTGTTAATGCTTACCACAAGTTTAAATATTAACAGTATTGATAAGGTATTTTCTAAACCAGTGCTGAGATACTCAAAGCTTTGAGACAAACTGTAACGTGCACTTGAAGTGTTCTTTTTTGGGGAGGGGTTTGGGAGGCAAAATTAGTGATTTGCATCATAAAGCAATAAACCACAACCAGGAGAAAAACACAGCACCATCTTAGGGAAATTATTTCTCTTGTTCTGGCCTTAATGACTAAACATGCAGAGAACATAGCTCCTCAGCACTCATATTCACAAAGAATAAATACAAAGAAAAGTGACAGGCTAAGCAGATAAATCTGTCTGGAGATAAGTGTATTTAGAGATGGACTGGACACAAGGGAAACAGTTTCCAGAATACAAAGAATCAGGTTTGCCTTTCCCCCATTGTGAACAAGGTATTCAGGATCATGCATCTGTGGCAGTACAGTATCTTCAACAACTGGTGTGTACTGATAGCCATAAGGTCATTTTTTTCTTCCCACATTTGGCATGGTTTTCCCATCAGGAGGAATTGACACTCTGCTGTCTGAGGAGATTGTCCTTGCATGTTCGAAATCTACTAATTAATTTTAAAATAACACCATTAAAGACAATAAAGTCTATTTTAATGTAAATGAAAATGTGTCTCAGATGCCAACACATAAAGGGTCATAGAATGACAGAATAGTATGAGCTGAAAAGGACTTTCCAAAAGCCCTTTGGAAGAAGAGGAGGTCTCTCATTGTAATAGAAAAACTGTAATTTAATTTCTAGTATTTGGGAAGCAACATATATTTTGCATATGTGTGAGATGATGAAAAAACAGGTCTAGAATGAGAAAATCATTGAGCTAAAATGCCTTTAAGATTTACACCAATCTTTTTCTGAAGTACCTGGAAGTCTGGAAACTATTTGTCTTTGCAGTGTTGGGAAAGACACACAAGAAACAGTGTACCTGGAGAAATCCTCTGGACTAAAATGTGTAGAAACAGTCCTATGGTCATGAGAGCAAGATAAAACATATGAAGGCTCCCACAAAATTAAGCAGACATCCCCACCGCATGTCCTTTGCCAAGAGGGCCACGGGGACCCTGGATTTTATCATCAATAGCGTGTCCAGCAGGACCAGGGCAGTGTCTGTTCCCCTGTGCTGGGCACTGCTGAGGCCACACCTCGAGTCCTGAGTCCAGTACTGGGCCTCTCAGTACCAGAGAGACATGGAGGGGTTGGAGTGTGTCCAGAGAAGGGAACGGAGCTGGGGCAGGGTCTGGAGCACCAGGAGCAGCTGAAGGAGCTGTAGGGCTCAGCCTGGAGAAAAGGAGGCTCAGGGGGAACGTTTCACTCTCCACAACTCCCTGACAGGAGGGTAAAGCTGGGTGGGGGCTGGGCTCTGCACTCAGGGAACAAGGGACAGGGTAAGAGGAAATGGCTAAAGTTGTGCCAGCAGAGGTTCAGATTAGATATCAGGAAAAACTTTTCAGTTGAAAGGTTTAGCAAGCACTGCAATGGGCTGCCCAGGGAAGTGGTTAAGTCATCATCCCTGGAGGTGTTAAAAAAACATGTAGAGGTGGCACTCGAGGACACAGCTTAAGGGTGAACAGGGAGGTGGTGCTGGGTTGGCACTTGGACTTGATAACCCTAAAGGTATTTTCCAGTCTTAACAATTCTATGATTCTGTGTCTACTCTAATGTGTAAAAGAAGGAAAAGAAATCATATCCATGGCCAAGAAAATGAGTGATCCTAAACCAGGTGGTGATCAAATGATATTTTCTGTAGAGTTATATTAGAATTGTCTGGGGGAGGAAAAAGAGATAACCCTCCAGTGCTAAGAATATAAGATACAGCTAGCAACCATGGCAACTCTAATATTTAACTACATAATCCAGGGTCATTATCTAGTAATAGCAATATAACAAGTGCTCAAAATAACTAGCCATCTCATCCCTTTCACCCAAAGTTAGATACCCAAAACCATCTGTTATGGAAATACGTGTGTGTTTCTGGAACATAAATTAAATTACATTCTGTGCCCTAAATGTGGTGTGTTCCCGCTTCCACACCCTTTGCTTTATTTTCAATCATGTCTCCCATTCCAGAGTGTTTTTTCCCCCTTGTAGTAGGTATTGCTGGCATAAATGCGAAGAATTTTAGTGAAGACAGCAAACAAAGCTGTGATTAAATTAGCAGAAAAATCTACCCAATGTTCTTTCAAATTCTTGCTTCCTTTTTTTATTCTTGAGTATCCTTATTTCTCATCCTTATTTTCTTTGTACTTTGATTTTCCCGTTTTTGAAACTGCAACCTCTTTTTCTCTCTCACATTTCCCATTTTCCTGTGAAATACTTATCATCTTCTCTCATGCTGCCAGCCTAGTACATTCCCTTGTCATCTATATTGCACAAAAGAGAAAAAGTAAGCTTGTTTTGTTCTTGCCTTGATGAAAAGCAGCCCTTGTCATTTAGCTTCACTGACTTTTTACTTTGGCCATACTCAATGCTCACATTACACATCAAGCTAAGTAGAAGTAAAAGCCTTTAAAAAGTTATAAAAGATTCAATGCTTTTCACTATTGTTAAAACAATGTTTTACAACTTTCTATTTCTTATAAAATAATATAAAAATACTCCTGCATATATTTATATATGAAAGGTTACACTGAACTTTGGAGGTTGGAACAAAAATAGTTTAAAGTAGAATTAACAATTCCTTTTTTTAATTTTTTTTTGTTTGGTTTTCTTTTTTTTCTAAAAAGCTCTAATACCTGTACAGATATTTATGTCAGGTTAACATTATTTCTTCCTCCTAGCCAACAAATAAAAAATATTTGCCCAATCCATTTTCTGCATTTTTCCTGTCAGTCATAGCCTTCAGCATTCTGTGTGTACTATCAGCAGGCACCACAGAAACTTCCAGGTGAGACTTGTCATTGGAATGACACAGGTGAATTGATCTGTGGAGAGAAGTTGGGAGCACTGGCAGGGGTACCATCCAACAGCACTTGTGATTGTCTTTGGTAAAAATGTACACCAAAAAACACTACAAAAGCTGTTTGTTCCCATTACAAGGATGCAACTTGATCATTGTCTATTTTATCAAAATAATATTTAAGAGCAATAGACAATAGATAGCAGGTGTAGTAGACAATTGAGAATCTTTGTTTCCATATATTCAAATTCAAATGTAGAGGAAGACGCCCTCAGCAGGGACACATTTTAGAAAACTGCAAACTCCATGTTTACAATTTGATTGTAATTGGTTTTGAGGCTAAAAGCTTGTGCATCTCATCAGACTTTTTAGACAAGTCAAAGCATTCTTCCCTTTTAAAAACTGAATACTCAATACTTCCAGTGATGGGGCAGCCAGGGCTGTCTGGGCAATCATTTCCAGTACCCCAACATCCTCACAGGGAAGAATTTCTTCTTTAATATCCAATCCAAACCTACTCTCTATCAGTTTACAACCACTCTGACTTGTCCTATCTCTACATGCCCTTGCAAATAGTCTCTCTCCATCTTTCTTGCAGGCTCCTTTCAGGTAAGTGAAAGGCCACAATTATAATGTGCATATGTAAATATATACATATATAAGTATATACCCATGTATCTATCTATATATATACATATATGTACACACACAATGCAAAACATGTATGCTACCCCAGCCATTATAATCCACTCTTTCATATGCTAGGCCCTAAACTACTTTTAACTCTCTTACTGTAAGTGCTGAGAATGTTTTTAGAGATAAATCAGTGAACACGAGAGCAAAACTCTCTTTTACTTCTTGCTTATTCCTTTGCCTCCACACTTACACTCCCTTTCTATCTAGTTTTAGCTAAAAATCAAGGCCGTCATGTTCAGGTTTGTTTGCTTACATGTGTGTAAAGTTACACGTGTCCTAATAACTTTCTAATCCACCTTTCAATTTCAACCAAGCTTCATGTGATAAGGTAAAGAGGTCCCAGTTAGTTTCTGGAGTGTGTAATAAAAACCGACTGCTACAGAAAGGAAAGATACACAAGGGGAAAAGGCAGTCTCATGAGACCTGCTCCAAAATACTGCAAAATAGATAATCTACCTAGAGGAAAGAGTTATAAACAGTCCACATCTGGAGAAAAAATATCTTCAGTTGGCACTTGCAGCTTGTTAAACCTCAAAATCAGGCAACCACAGTGCGCCAGCTTGTAGGAAATTAAATATCTTTGATCCCAGTGCTGCAGAATTACTTTTTCAGATTAAGAAACATGGGAGGTGTGAAAGCTGCTGCCCTGATAATTGTCATGTTTAGGCATTTCACAGCTATACAGCATGTGAACACAAGGCTGCAAATATGTGATTAGAAAGTACATATGGGTCTCAATAATATAATTCCATTTGTTGCCTTATTCAGCCACTCATAACATATGTTTCCTGGGGCATGGAATTCCCAGGACAGATTCAGAAAAGATAGCAGTGGTAGAAACTTCCTGACATTGTTCCACTGTTGACATCCACTGGTGGAATGAAAGAAAATGCCAGCCTGAAGCCCTTTAATTCATCCAGGATAAGCACCACTGAGAGGTTGACCTGTGGGCTCAGAGGTTGATTAGGATAGTTGTGAGTTCAGGTAAACAATTATGTGCATGTACCTGCCGTTCTCAAGAAGCAAACCATTTCTAATTTAGCTAGTACCACAGACTTACAGATAAAAAAATTGCATTCAAACAGCAATTTTTTTTTATTCCAGAAAGTGCAAAAATATACATGAATGTCTCATTTTCATGGGCTCCAAGAATTCTCCATAAATAGGCATAACTGATTCAGGGTTGTGCCAATAATAAAAATAATGGATTTATATTAGTGGACTCTAAAACCCAAATGATTGAAGGCTACCTTTGTTGTTTATACAACTAAAGCCAAGCACTTAAACAATCATTTAATATCTTATATTGCACTTGGATTTTCAGAGTAGACAAAGACACGTGGCTTCCACTGAATTGATTGCTAAATACATATGTAAGCAGCTTTTATCTGACAACCAAATTTAAAAAATCATTGCAAATTTTAAAAAGTTACTTATCCTCTAATCTTTTTAAAAATACCATTTACTTTTGATTGGTCAAGTTCAATTAATGGTGAATCAAATGCAAACACTGCAAATATGAATCAAATGCAAAAATGCATTCTTCCATGACATTTGACATCTTCTTTTTTAGCTTCTGTTCCAATCTGTCAGCATCTGAGTGCCACATAGATCCTTCAGTGGAAGGGGATTTGCAGTGGGAAACTTCAACTAGCTTTGACACTTCAGGCAAAAAGTAACTATATTGTATCTATAGCCATCAGCCTGGATAAAGACATCTCACTTTCTTACCCTGCATAGTTTGGATTCAGATAGTTCTTTGGCTGCCTTGTAAGACTACAGGATTTCAAAAGTTTCCCTCCCATCATCTTGCTTCTGCAGCTGAAGATTCCCATAGGTGCAAACTTGGCTGAACTGCAAGGTCAGCTTGGCAGAGACTTCACTACTCACCTTCTTTCCTCTCTCTGAATGTCTTTTTCAGGTTTCTTGTGGAAAGGGACCGACAGTCACAGAGAGCACTTTGCCATTTAATAGTCAGGCAAAAAATGACAGGGCTATGAGTACAAGCCATAGACAAGGAAAAAAGTCTCCAGCTTATTCACTTTGGGTATGAACATCTGAAATGCCAATGTATATTGAACCAGTGTGCACAAAAAAAAAGCACCTCACAGAAATATGTTTATTAATATTGTCAAGTGTTCTAAGCCTAAATGAGGATCCATTTTGTTCTTCATTAAAGCATGCAAAGTTTATTGAAAAAAACTAAAATTGAAAAGGAACCTGTACCAGCTGAACTGGATTGTTATGTGACCTGGAGGCTGTCAGTGAAGGTTTTAAGGGACATTCACAAAGCTGAGGGCCTAAAACTATGACAGCCCTTAGTGGCCTCAGTTGATTCTATAGAGCAATGGCCAACTTGTGCTCTACCATCAGGCAGAGGCATGAAATCACAGGAGTATTGAATGGCTTGGGTTAGAAGGGACCCCCAAGATAATCCAGTTCCAACCGCTTCCATTAGGCCAGGTTGCTCCAAGCCCTATCCAATCTGGCCTTGAACGCTTCCAGAGATGGCACAGGCACAGCTTCTCTGGGCAACCTGTGCCAGGGCCTCACCACCTTCACAGGAAAGAATTTCTTCCCAATATCCCATCTATCCCTGCCCTCTGTCAGTTTGAAGCCATTCCCCTTGTTCTGTCACTCAAGACCCTTATAAATTGTCTCTCTCCATTGTTCTTATAGGTTTCCTTCAGATACTGGAAGGTCACAATTACAATATATGTATAAATAAGTATATACATATATAAGTGTATATGTACATAAAGTCAGAAAATACAATGTTAAACCTTCATGTTTCAAACAGGGTTTTACAAAGAGAATATATGACAGTAAATCCTTTCGGAAAGTTACTCACTTTCTTTCTTCCAGCAGAGCAATTTCTTTCTTGACCTCATGGTACTCTTCTGCTATTTTGCAGTGCTGTTTATACACCTGCATAGATTCCTTAGAGTCATGACAAGGAGGCAGAGGCTTTAAGAAAAAAAAGAAGGAAAAAAACCCCACTGTTTTTTGAATGAAATATTAGTTAAAACCCCACATATTTTGAAAGAGACAGTATTTATCTAAATTTCTGATAGAATACCTAAAGAATTTTTCCCTTAACTGCAGTATATGGCCAACTATTCCTAGTTATGGCCTTTCATGGAAGGAAAAAAACCCCAAAACTTTTTGCAGTTCCCTGCAAAAGAATATCTGTAAAACTTCAAACATTGTGAGTATTTTCAGAACTCTCCTTGTCAGCTTTGTAAAATATCCCCTGAAGATTTTTTCAAAGAAGAATTTCTCCCTTACCTCCATCTTTATCGGCTAGAGTGAGATGTAAATGCTAAAGCTGATGCATTGGTCAGACCTATCACATAATCTTTACACTGCCAGGAACTGACATCATTGCAGCAAGATCAACTTTTTTTTCCAATGCACACTGAATGTAACAAATACGGCAAAGAAAACCAAGCTGTCCTAGGACTCCTTATGTAAAATTCATCAAAATTCTTGAAAACACATTTTGGTTAAATGTAGGTGCTTTTTGCTCCTTAAAATGAATGCATCTTAATTCAGGCTTCAGGCTAGGCTGTCACATTTTGATTATAACACTTTCAGGAAGTATTTTAAGGTTATTAGCCATGAATCTATTGACTGTAAATGAACTCCAAATAGCATCCTTGAGCCACCTGTTTGAAGTAAAAGGAAACACTTAAAATAGATCCTTTACTGCCCAGTTAAATAACATCCAATTGCACTTCACAATATTAGTAGATTATTTTGCATTTCTTGCTATCCTACCTTGACTCTTCTGTGTTGTATAATATTCCTTTAATGACATTATTAGGAAAAGAAAAGCACAAGTAATCTGACTTTTCCTATCTATGATCTTGTAATCCATTGTTTTATCTAATCTGGAAATTTAAATTTTACTAAACATATTCAGAGACAAAGATTAAAAACATTTTTTTTCAGGAGACAGGGTAAGCTGGCTTCAGACATAACCCAAGGCACAGATGTAAATAATGTATGGAGCTTGCAAGTACTTGTAGTTGGTATATGATTCCTCACTGATATTTTAACACAGACACTCATATTCTACGTTCCAAATGTAAAACTGGAGCAGCAGAATTGTTTCACAGTGCATTGTTTCATTCTCCCTGATCTTGGAGATTTTGGGAACCCTGGGAAAGGGCAGCCCAATATTTGATGAATCTAATCCCTAGAAAAGGGCTTTTAATTGCATTTCAGTGTAGATGAGCAATAGCACCATTCATATAGCCACCCAAATAATAAGCATAAATTTAGAAAGACTGAATATAGAAGTCTCAGTGCTCTAATCCAAGAATGCATGGATGAGCCAAAGCAGCATCTCTGCTATTTACCAGAGATCAGCCACCAACAAGTGCGTCACAATAAAACAATTTTGAACAGTACCAGGGGAAAGTCTCCAAACAGTGATACTTCAAAAGAAAAACACAACAAAACAAAGCAAAAAATACCTTGGATTTGCTTCCAATTTAGTTTCTCCTAACCTCACTGGTTTAAACCAGTTTAAAAATTAAAACAGTGTTCAGTTTCTATATTCCAGATTCCCACTCAAAAGATATATATAGAGAGCTAAAAATTATCTAGTCATGCTGAAACTTAGTATCTAAGTCTCACTTAGAACCAGTTGCTGACTTTTAAACCCCTTCCTATTATTGTTTCCTCTTCAGTGACATTTTTTTCTTACACTTAAACCAAATTATACAATCAATGTATAATTTCTGTTCAAAAATTCTTTTCAGCTTGTCTGATGGTAGTAAGCACCATATCAAGAATCTTTTAGTGTATTTTTCTTTAAAACATAAATGTGATTATGTTTTCAAATGACTAGACAGAATATCATTGGATCATATCAGAGAGTGGTTTGGGTTGGAAAGGATCTTCAAGAGTATCTAGTTCTAGACCCTTTGCCATGGGGCTAGACCAGACACCAGGTTGCTGAAGCCCTATCCAACCTGGTCTTGAACACTTCCAGGGATGGGGTAGCCAGAACTGGAGAATTTGGTTTGCTCCTCTGTGGTTTAGAAACTTCCAAGAAAGGCTCCAGAGATAGTATCTACAGCATCCATGAGTAATTTCTGGTCAGTAGGATACGAAACAGGCTTATTTAGCAAACACTTTCTACTGCAGCAACATGGGAAAAGGAGAGATACAAATCTCCATTCCACCTGGAAGGACTTTTTTAAATGCCTGTGGCCAGGCAATGGGAAGTAGTGCAGATGCTGCAGTACAGAATGCCCAATGGCATTCCATGAAGTCTGTGTAACATTTGTATGTTAAGAGATTGCTAGTTTACTGAGGCAACTAATTTCAGAAGGCCTTAATAAAAGTTCAACTTGTAGTATGTTGGTTTTTTTTTCACTCAGAAGCAAAAAGCCATACTTATAACTTCCTCTTCCGACAGCCTGTGCTTGCTACTTCATGAAGTACCTTGCCCATCCATAAATTAATATAAATAAAAGCATACCTGCTAGACAAGCAAAAAACATCCCTGCCAAAATAAGTTACATTTAATAGCAACAGTGGCTACTTTTAATCCGGTTTATTTCAGGCTTCAGTGTCATCCACCCTCATTTTCCTGGGCTGGCAAAATATGCACATGCAGCATCTCTGATTTTGTTCACAAAGCTAGTATAAAAGCTACAGCTATAAGTTATACTGGTGGTCTGTCCTATTATGCCTGATTTTCAACAAGGTGTGATCTTTCCTTGTATTTTGTTGAGTAACTCACTGTAAAATTGACAAATGTTATACAGAATTCAGCAGGTAGGCACTAAGAGATCCTTTTATCCTGTAACTGCACATAAATATGTAGATCTTTACAAGACATATGCATTGTTTATTTAGACTTTTGTTCAGAATCCAGATATGAAAGATGCTGGAAGATGACAGGCAAAAGCAGGTCATGAGGAAACAGAAAATCACAGAATGGTTTGGGTTGGAAGATACCTGCTTTCCTTGTAGGAAAAGGATTTGCTCCATGCCTCTAATCATCTGGGTGCCCTCCTCTCTGCCTGCTTTTTAAGGCAGGTTGAAGGAGGTCTTCTAAATAAAATCTTAGCTGAGGTGACACAGAATGAAAGTTCTCATTTTTTTTTTTTTGCTTCACTCACATGACAAGTTCTTTTGCCTTGCCATATGAAAATCAGCATTCCATATCCACAAAAGCTGTATAGTTGACCGTGCCACTCAACTGTTCAAAAACTTTAAAACAGTTGATTTTTTAATTCACCATCATTTATTTGCATTTATGTGTTTGTTTAACTGAGAAAAAAAATTAAAACTTTCTCCTGAAAAAGCTGAAGTTTCAAGAAAAAATTGTATCAGGCAGTTTTTCCAGCTCACATGAACTTGTCTAGAACTCTTCAGCACTGATCTAATTAAAGAGTGGTGTCTTGCTTTTTGTAAATTTGGTAACTTTCAGTTGAACTCTTCTGGAAAACTGGAAAATCCAATGTCAATATTTTGAATGTGACCCATGTTCATTATATGGCCTTGTGCACTCTTCCATGATGGAACAAACCATGGTGCCAAGCAAAAATAGCACATTGCAGCTACTTTTTGTTGTGCAACTGGAACTCTTCCACCAGTTTCAATATTCATCTTAGGATACATCTAGTCTTGTCTAGTTTTACTGTGAAAGTAAACAGTTCTCTTTCCTCCAAACAATTCAGGTCAACTGGATGACAGCAATTGTGAGTTTTGCTCTCCTTCCTGGGAGATTTTCCATTCTTTCTAACCTTAGGATAATTCTGTGACTTGGTGAACGTGCATACATGTTAACATACACACATAAAATGGTCTTACATAACCTAAGACCAAAGTTATCACAGCAGCGTTACAGAAGAGTTATCAAGTTCATAGGCAATCAAATCTAATTATAGAGCAACACAGTGCTCCAGAAATTCTCATGGAAATCAATACATAGTAAAAAAAGTACAGCATCCTCTTTAAAACCATGCTTTTAAACTTTCTAAAATAAATTTATGTGTCTAACAAGAATCCTGGCATTCAGTAGAAGCAATTAAATTTCCAGAGTAAACAAGGTTTCTGCTAAATGCTTATATCACACACAATACATTGCCCCTTTCAGAACATTTTCATTACTTCTTTTATATGAGCATTCTCCACTAAAGCAAGAAAAACTATCATTTGACTTAAAAACCTGATGTTATAAATAGTTGGAGCTTTTTATCTGTTGCAGCAATTTTATAGTCATCTAACTGCACAGATTTGAAAAACAAAATATGTCATAAGTGTCTCTCAAGCTCACAATTTCAGGAGAAGAGAGCAAAGAACTGTTGAATTGTTTTGTGTTAGAAAGGACTTCAAAGATCTCCTTGTTCCAACTCCCTGCCAGGGACACCTTCCACTAGACCAGATTGCTCAGAGCCCCATCCAGCCTGGTTTTGAAAGATAAAGAATTATAGACCACCCTGTGTATCCATAGGTGACTTGTGTTCTTCCCCCTTCAGGATCAAGCTCTCAGCTGGAATAAAGACTTTGATGCAGAAGAAAGAGATGAACTGAGCAAGTCACAGGAAGTGTTGGAACGGGCCAGGCAACACACAGGGCATAGTAATGCAGGTGCTTAACACTAGATACCCTCCTCTCCATTCAGTGACCTGAACAACAAGGCCTTGAAAGCTGATGTATGTTTCTAAATACAGCAGACAACTCGTAGTAAAGTGTCTGTCAGAGGGGTCACTATGCAGCTAATCAAGGAAGTGCCTTCCAAGGACCCCTCCAGCTTTTCCACCAAGCAAAGGTTAAAATTTCCCAGCGACAGAGTGACAGGTGTAACCAGCCTACCCTTGCTGCACTGCCCACCCACCACATGGCGCACACACGGGAGGGGGAAGAAACACCAAAGCTCAAATAAGCAGATATTGCTCATCAGTGGGAAGAGAATAATTTCCAATCCTGCAAACAAAAGGAATTGAAAGCAAGAAGTTTATTAATATCAGTTTTGTTTCACTGATAACTTAGCAGGAAGTCATTTTAGTTGCATGTGTGTTGTTTTGGGTTTTTTTAATAATAAAGCTGCAAATATAGCTTAAACTGAGCTGTTCTCATATGTAGGGCTTTCATGTCTGGTTGACCACATATCACTTTTGACTTAGAGTAGTTGAGTTATTTTCCTACTACTTGCTTCATTCAAAAGAGTAATTTGAAAATAAAACGTTAGTCTGAAGCTAGCTGGTACATCAGAACATACAGACTCATCATTTTTATTCTTCAGAAAGAAGCTGCAACTAGTTAGAGTCCTTATAGAGAATTAGCTTTTTTGCTAAGTCTCCTAGAAAGATCTTCTCTCCAGGCAATCCCACCCCTACCTCTGTAGAGCTGGGTGCTTGGACAGCAGGGCTGGGTACCCTGCCAAGGGGAGGCTGCACTGAACTTTGCCCTGCCATCCGAAACTGCTGCCCAGGGAATAGGTATGGAAGGATTGTGGGAGGAAAAGTGGGACCACTAGGTAATTCTGCTCAAATAGCCAAGTTGTCTGCCAAGGCCTAACTTAGGAGGACGAGGGCTTGAAGCCTAAAACAGAGGTGCAAATTGCTTGGTACTCAGGCTGTGGTCTGCTGCCTGCATGCATAGAATTCTAAGGCTCTGATTTTCCAAGTGACTCGCTGAACTTACATAGCTTTCAAGCTGCTTTCAAAATCCAGCTTAAAGTATAGCTAATTTAGGCTTTTGGTTTGTTTGTTTTTAAAACAGGTTTCAAAATTTTCCTTTGTATGCTTGAAATCTGTAAAGTTATTACTTTTTTTTAAGGTGCCTGTTACTATACAGCCACATAACCTGCATTTATAGTTTGCTTCTTTAAATAAAATTCAAATGTTTTTGACTGTATTTATGGCACACTGATGAAAACCTTGTGGCTCTAAGATATGATATTTTTATTATGAACATACATACCAGCATTCTTACAAATTTAAGCATTTCAGGCTGCTATTGCTGCAGTTGATTAAAAGGTTCAATTACACGGCCCTTCGTGTGTGTGCTCTATATTAACGCACTTTGGGACAGAAAGAGGCATGGATGGAATCACAAAGGACACCACCATTCACTACTTCTGCAGGTCCTGGTGAAGCCCAGTTTACTTCTTTCTGTAATACAGGAGCTACCTGTTTCAAAGCTGGCATGAATTGCAAACACGTGCCATACAGCTCTGACAAACCCACAGCAGTTGGGATTGTAGTAATTGAAAAAAAACACAATTAATAAGAAATGTAAAAAGGTACATGACAGCTTTGTAACAGTTACTGCTTGTTTGAAATTTACAGCAGATTAAAAATATTGTAATTACATTAAATAGTTATCACATGAAGCTGTGATCCAGACTGACAAAAGCAAGGAAATTTAAGTTTTTATTGCTAAATTTGAATGCAATGTTACCTCTGCATCAGCTCAGAACCCTGTATTGACCTCCCTGCCCTTGGATGAACATAAAGGCATCAAAATATAAATATGCACATAAGCTTGAAATGCTAAAGGATGAAGTGCTACCACAAATTTTATACTCTTAAGTGGTGGAGTCAGACAGGTAGTTCTCATAAGCTATTCTTTCAGCTACTTTGATATTACTGACAGAGTTTATGAAAGACAATAAAAAGAACATTACATGAATCAAAGCCTTTGATTGTCTCTTTGAATTTGTTATCATATTGAGTATCATGAGAGTAAAGGAAGGTTTTCTTGAAACAAATGTCAAGTTCTTAACAGATTAATTGGGTACACTTAGCGGGATTGTGCTTGTGTGTACTTAAAAAACTTTTACTGAAGGGCTCATGAAATTCTATATTTAGAGTATATTATAGGTTCCAGAAATGTAAAAGTCATAAAAGTCCTAATAAAAAATCATCACTTGTCCTGCAGAGTACTTACATGTAATGGTAGTAATTTGGTTTTTATGTATCAACAGCAGGAATAACAACCATACTTTGCTCTTTTAGAGCAATCCTCACCCACTGGTCTTAATGCTCTTTAACAAAAGAGGTAAAAATTAATTAATTTCAGAGATGAACAGAGGGATGAAGCAACTCCAGGATTAGACAATGTGTCACTGAGAGAGTTGGAAACAAAATGCAGATTCTTTACTTTCAATTCAGTGCTTCAGCCATGAAACATGATTGCTTTTCTCAAATTGAATTCTTCTAAGGAAAAAAAATACCAATCATGTTTGCTGCACTGGAAGGTCAGTGGAATAAAGATGTTAGCATACTACCCAGTTCCTTTTGTCCCAAATCTTAAGCGGTTGTTAACTCCGACTTATGCCTAAAGAACCTGCCCGTATCCTCAGGATGAGGGAGATGGAGCAAGAAGAGTCTCTGCCATTCTCCATTCCCTTCTGTCATCCTTTTGATGGGAGCACCAGGACAGGAGCATCAGCCCTTGAAGTCATCAGCCCTCCCATGTTGTCTCACAAGTTGATGGGTACAGGAAAGATGACATCATTGGACGAGTGGTTGACTAATGCCTTGCTCAATTTACAGTCAGGAAACAACTGCCTTCATAGTGAAATACCAGAGCAAGTCCTGGGAAAACAGATTATCTGAAGTGGTCTACAAAAGCCAGCAAACACTCCAGAACCACCACAGAGGAAAGGGATATAATCCCTGGATGCAGAACTGGCTTTGTGCCTGGTGAACCATGGAGTTGCCATCAACTACTCCCTGTCCAGTATACTGGGGGCTCATCATCCTGTGCTGACAAATCAGACTATTCACCAAAGGAGTCTCTTGGAATGCTTCTGAGAAAACTGATGATATTAGTCATAGCACAGCCTGCAGGCATTAGAATGTATAAAGCCCATCTCATTCCTTCTCCCATCCATTGAATGAGAACTCTCTTCATTGCAGTGCAGCAGCACTGCAGGAGTTGGATAGAAAATCTTAAAAGCAGGCAAGATTGTTAGAATAGGAATCTCCCTGTAGTTGGACCAAAAATTTTCTGTAGATCTTGAAAAGACAATGTTTTCTCCTATGGATATATATGGTTTTATTAAATTTTAATAGGCTAGAAAAGCACCACTAAAAACTTCCACCATAGTGTAACAACCAGAGGCTTTTATCACAACACAGTGAATGTGAAGTAGAACTGTCATAAGAAAAGAAAAGTTTACCTGCAGCTGCTGATCTAGTTCTGGAAATGCCAAAGAGAAGTTTTCAGGGGAAGCATCATCTAAAAGGTAAACATGATATTAAAAGTCATTGTCTACCAAAGAGGGCATTTCAAGCAATCTGTTTGATGAAGTTCTATATTGCATATAGGGACAGTAATATTGGGATCCTGAAAACACTTCCACATCTTATCTTTTACACTTGAGATGCCTCAGTAGAATCTTGAAAATACTAGGGGGTTGGTAATAATAAAAGTTTACGATCTGGAAATACAGAAAGTCTATTTTGCATTGCAGAGATTAAGAAACAAAGAGTTAATCCAGTAGAACATGATAATTTAATAAAAGAAATAAATCAGAACTGTTTTTCTTCCTAAGCTCTCTCCATTACACTGCTAAGTAAAGGACTGTCTTAAAGGACTAACCAGTCAGTCACAATCTTCATGGGCTAGAGTCAGTTCAATCATGACAACAAACCAAGCTGTGTTTTTATTTATTTGTTTGGGATTTTTTTTTTTGTTTATTTTTAGTACAGGCTTCCAGCAAAGGTGGGAAAGATTGTGCCAGTTATGCCAGGGTTGTGATGTGGACACCTGCTCAGTAGTAGCTGGACTGAGATCAGAAATATGAATCACACTTGGTAGCGCAAGTGCAATATTTCTTTCTCAGTGACTTTTACACTCTCAGTTTTGCATCGGATTATGATGACTGTTTATTTGTCTTACTACAGGTTATGGGAGGTGAGGAGAGTGTTACTATTAGATTACAGTCAGTTATTTGTAATGTGGCAAAATTAAATAAGGATGGCTCTTACAGAAGAAAATCGCTAACAAAGTTCAGATCCTGCAACCTGCTGAGTACTTGTGGACTTGAACACAGCAACAAAACTCCAACAAGATCAAGAGGACCTCATATCAAAGCCGAGTTCTAAAAAACTACAGACTAGGATCTAAATTATTTGTCAAATATTTGATATCTTTTTCTCTTGGCCTCTCTGGTTGTACAGCAAAGGAGGTTGGGGGTAAAAAGTAAAATAAGTCATCTTATCCTATGAAAAAAAAACCATACTGGCTAACACATGGTCAGAGCCTTACTTAATAACATAGCTACAGCTGGACAGCCTCTGGGAAGAGATGCTCAGAGAAGAAAAAAAAAAAAAGTGATAAAAAAGCAAAAGCTCTTGAACTTCCTCAGAAAACAAAGTGAAGTTCCCGTATTTTTGTGGAGTAGTTGTCTTGCTAGCATTATCAGAAAGTCACATCCATGTCATGTGAGTGTCTCCCTTCTTTCTTCACATCATATGTCAAGCATGTCCATTCTGGAAAATACTTAAATTGCTTTAATTGTATAGAATTGTACAACACTAATATGCATGTGTTTACCTTTAATTTGCTATTGCTTTCTTGTACAATACATAAATAGACTACTATTCTAAAAGAAGAAAGATGAATCATATGGCAAGGCTAAAAGGAAGGACGGAATAAGACTCAGTCTGACTAGGGCTACAGCTGCTCTACAAGTATTTGGCTGAATAGCTGTTAAATATTCTGACAGAGATATTGGACCAGAGTCATAGATGGCAGATAAACTGCTATTTGTTTTGGCAATTCCAGCAGTACAATCTTTGGTACAGTAGCTTTATGGAAGGATCTTGAACACCTTTAAAATTCAGAAAAACACAGCAAAAGCAACACTCCTCCAAATGATTAAAAAAATTTTGAAGGAACATCAGACAGTAATTACATTTTCACTGCATCAGGTATTACTAAGAAAATAAAATTATTGCAGTGTCAGAATATTGGAAAATAAATTGGATCATACTCCAAAAAGAACCAGTTAAAAATTTTGGAAGTATATTTTAAAGGATGGACTAGAGAGAGAAATTAATGTAGAGGAAATCCTTGCAATAAACAGATGTTCCCTGCTTCTTTTTTGAACTCAAGTGACTGAGTCAATGGTACTAAAAATACAATGTACTGGTATCCTAACCATTATGACATACCATAGTACATTTTATAATGGGCTTGCCCTAGCATCTATTGAACAGCTGCTAGGGTTATTTTTTAGTTATACTACTTTAAGACTTGTTTAAATCATCATCTGATGTGCAGAACATCATTGAGAAATGCTACAGACTTCAGTGTTTTGAAATTATCCAGAGTTCCTAATTATCTTAGGCTCTTTTGAGAATATCAGCTGAAGTATTTAGTTTACAAAAATCAGATCAGTCTTTATTTCACTGTTGTCAATGTAACAACCACAACAATAACAATAAAAATCCCTTGGTAATAATGAAAACTTAAATTTCACACAAGGGGAATGCAAATGAAAGCAGTGATTCACCTCCTAAAACTTTTTTGAGGATATTTTCAGGAAGTCAGGAGGAAAGATATAAACTCTTGCATTTTTTTTCTGAAGAGTTGCTATTGCCCTAAGATGCAGAGTAGCAGTCAAAATCACATTGACTTCAAGCCTTAAAAATCTATTGACTCTGAAAATCAGATACAAGAAATGTCTGAAATGCCAATGAAATTATTCTGAAGATCAAAACATTCTCAAAACTATCTCCTGATCTGTGATTGTTATTTTCCACTCTACCTTTCCTTAACTAGAAAACAAAACTCTGAAATACCTCTTTTCCCTCTTTTCTCAATTAATTATAAATTTTTAATTAATATCTAGATTGTTATAAGGAATCACTGATATAATCAAAGATCCCTTTTATAATAGATTTAGTGGCTTTTCTATACCACAAATCCCTGAAAATATCTAGGCTTATTCTTCACCAGCTACAAACAGCAATCTTGCTATAGTCACTATGAAGAAACACATAAAGAAAAATGATTTATAATTCAAGCTAGATGTTGAAAACCTATTTGGTTTAAAATAAAAATATATTTAAAAATCAGAGACAGCAACTCACTGCACCTGAAAATGAGTCAAGATTTTGGTCAAAAGGAAATAAGAAAGGAGGAAAAACGTACATGTGCATATTATAGTCATCCCAGCAAACTCAATAGCACTATCCTGTGATGTGAGAGAATCAGATCAGGGATTTCATTACAGACATCGAAGTTAATAGATCTGTAACATGATTTCTAAATGAGTAGAATTTCCTGATTTCCCAGAGATGCCAAATCTAATTTTGAAGTTCTATATTTTAAAATGCCCTAAAGACCTGTACCCCAATTAAAACCCATGTGTTTTAAACCAAAGACTCAGTTCATGTGGATGAAATAGTGTGATTTTCATGTTTGTTTCATCACATGCTTGCTTGGCTTGCTGCTGAAAACTGTCATTTGTAACAAAGAGCATCTGAACTCTATTAACAATGGTTGTCTTTGTACAAAAAGTTCACTACCAGCCCCGAGGCAGCTGATATAGGCTAAAGTTGCACATTTGAGAATGAAGCTTGATTTCTGGAAAGCTTCACTTATTTAATCATGTTCTAGCCTCCTGGAGATTCCAATATTTCCACCATGTAGTCAAATGAGAGAAATCCTTCACATGCTGCTGTTTGACTGAACAATGTCTGGCACAATGAAGTGTAATACCCAAATCTTTTCCTATATGGCTGTTCCATTTAGCTGAACTGTGAGCTAAAGGTAGTAAATCTTTTAAGAACCACATCGGATTCACTTGCAGTATAATCTTGAAAATTAGTTTCTCTGTGATCTTCACTAAGATAGACAGAAATAGAATATAAAAAATTTAAATGTGTTGAAAGCACATCAAGGTTGCTAAATCAAGCACTTGAAACTTAGGAAATGCCAATCACAGCTCTGCTTCCTTGAGTAACTGAGCTATGATCCAGTATTTAATTATACAGTCAGGTCCTATTTTTTTTCTCCTACATGTGTGGGCCAATGTATTCAGATCTCTTCCTTCTAAATTAAAGAAATAAATTGGTAACATAAGTAGGTTGCTATCCTGTAAGTGGATCAGCCCTTGCACAGGAAAAGTGCTCAAACTGAACCGCGAGCACCACAAATTGCACCAATAACAGCAGCAAACTGCCTGTCAGGGTCCAGCCTTGGCCCTGCAGGGCTGTGAGATCCAGCAGCTCTGGGCCTGGATCCTGACAGACAAGCATAGACTCATCAGATTCATCCTGGAAGGCTGTGTGGCTAAGTGACTGAGACTTGGCACTGCTTTGTGGAGCTCCAGGGCTTCTATTCACAGCCCTGCCTGACATGACCTTGCACAACCTCGCAGTTACCTCACTCATAAAATAGTGGGGAACGGCCACTGCCCCACCCAGGAATAGGATGTGAGGGCTTGCCAAATAATAAGGGTTGTGGGCCTCCCAAAAATAGAAACAGTCCATAACAGAAGAGGTAAGAGCAAAATCCTTCTACTTCATATACCTTCACTCAAGCCTAAGCATTCTCAGATGAATGTCCCTTTGAGGGTATCTCACCTGATTTCCCATCTAATTCCCCAAGAACCGAGCCCTGTAGGTTAGGTATAGATTTAGGAAATTAGCTCTGTAAATTTTAGCCATATATTTTAGCAATCCTCACTGGCTGTCAATCAATGTGCTGGAAATCATCTGTGGCCATTATAACCAATACAAGGGTGGGGTAGGAATTTGAAGGTTGCTTTTGAAGAAGCAACCACTGCAAAATAGTCTTGCATGATAAACTAGAAAAGCAAAAAATTCCTTGTAGTCACTAGAATAATGAGCATAAAGAGGAGTAAAATAAGTAATTCTGCTATGCTTGCAAAAATATGACACTATCAGGTTCATTAGAAGATGCATGTTTTGCCTTTGTTTTCCGTGATTTTTCTGGAAAGTGCTGTCGGAGGTAGACTAATTTCAAATTAAAGAACTCACTAACAATTTCAGAGCCAGTCATTTATCACCATATACTATGAGTAGAACTTTTCAGCTAGATTCAAGCTTTTATTCTAGGAGGCAAGGTGAAGAGATATGAACCCATAAATCTTCCCTTTGAACTATTACACAAATCCAGCTGTCTAAATTCCATGAAGTTCATGTATTTGTAAGATTGATAAAAATTAGGACATATTGAATTTCACCAGTTAAATGAAATTGATGTTGACAAACCAAACCACAATGAATTTTCAACTTTGGAACACTTATTTGAATCTTGGAACACCAGATTCAGTTCAAGCTGCATTAGCTTCCAAGTGATGCAAGGCAGGTTGAAATAGTATGTTTTCAATTCATTACCTTAAAATGGTACCTTAAGTCAAACTGTTGTGATACAGTGCACAGACACACCCTGGGAAATGTGTTAGTGAACTTCAGTGAAAGAGCCAAACATAGACATTTATATATACAGGAATAAGAGATACACAATAAAACTGTCTTCTTATATAGCACCCAGTGATGGGCTGCTCCTGAGACTTTTAAGGAACTGGTTACTCTACTTTCACATTAAAAATACCTCACAAAGCTGGCCAGAATTTTCAGTCATCAGGTGTTGACTGACAAATAATGTAACGCACATTATTTCTCGTACACTCAGGATAGGCCAGCTCTGGTTTTGTAGGTCAGTTAACACAAAGTAATTTCTCCTCATAAGCTGAGAGTAGTTTTTCCTTTCACTGCTCCTCACACCCACTGCTTGGTTACAATCCTAGCCAGTGAGATAATCACCACCCAGAAGAAACATTCCATTTCCTCTTTTTATATCCAGTTATGCTGTCAGTTCCTCCTAGTAAGCAGTTGCACAGCCCCCGGAAGGAGAATGCAGCCTTTCTTGGCGAAATGTGTCACTGTGCCTTTCAAGTGAGGTAGAATTTAAGGAAAAACTTAAGTCAGAGAGATTTCCTCACCACTTAGACCTTGCCAAGAACTTATTGTATCCTAGCAGTGCATGAGCTTCAGCTGATGCTTTACTATCACACATCAGGTAACTCCTGTTTGAACTGAAAACAAATGTCCTTGTCAAGGAGAAAAAAAAGGTGAAAAAATACAAAAGAGTAAGGGGAACAAAACTTGAACACCTGCTACAGTATACCTAAGGTCTATCTGTCGAATATTTTCGTAGCTCATCTTAAAAAAAAACGTGTTAGATACTTGTTTGTACTCCCTTGATTCCACTATGGTTTGCTGAAATTTTCCTTTGCCTTCTTGAAATATATCTAACATTAAAACGCTTGAAATTGTCATGACATAGTAAAACAATAATGTTATTTAGACCTTCTGGTAGCCCCCAAAGGGATTTGATGCAGAGGGGAACATGGCACTCACTCTACTGGTTGCTGGTTTTTGCATCAATACTCATGAAGATTCTGGATTGCATATTGCAGGAACATTTGTATATATACAATAAAGGATTCAAAATATTAACAATGTTATCATTTGGAACAATTTAAAAATATGTAGAAGAAAAATATTACCTTTCTCTAATTGAGTTTATTTTTGTAAATGTTAAGAGAGAGGCTGGAATATTAGCAGGATAAAAAAGTAAAAAATAAAAGATGATGCAATGTTAAGGAAGTTCGGCTTCCTGCCTTTCATGTCCTTCTTCCAAGCTATTCACAACCTTGTCATTTCCTACTGCCGTCTCTTGTCACAAACCACTCTGCTCTCTTTCATTTTCCCATGGTCTCAGCTTTCCCTGACTTCTTTTCAGTGTCTCACATGAGCGTTCTTTATTCATAATTTGGAAGAGCATTCCCCTTTCTTTTACATCTCTCTTCAAGACCTATTTATGCCATAATCCCTGCAAGAAATTGACTATGTGACTGTATCTTGAGAGATGTGAGTGATTCCTTACTGCTTTCTGTAATAAAAATGTAATTACCAGGTTATTTTAATTTATGGAAAAGGGCACATAGATTATCACGTTTCTTTATTTTCCTTGTCCCAATCTTTCTTTGTCACCCATCTTTATGAATTGAAAGTTAGATCCAATAATACATGAAGATGTTTGGTTTTTAATTCCCTTGCTTAGGGGATGGGATTGTATTTCAGTATTGTAGCTGAAAATTAATAGTACACGACAATTAGCTAGGAAAGATAATGCATATTCTAAAATATTTTTAAAATAGAAAATTGCATTCAAGCTGAGACTCTGTTCGCACAAACCTCAGGCAGTGACCTCACACATTATCCTATAATGCATAGCAGTCCCATAAAACACTTAACAGCATAAGTTTCAGTTGTTCTTATACCTCATGCCACAAACACACCTCAGCCCTGACTCCAGGCACTCACCTTTAGCAAAAGCAACAGCCAACTTTTTTTTGGATGCTTTTCAGCTTCCCTTTTGATTTATTTCATTTTGACTTTCACTGTTTGGCAACAGCTCTCTGGTCCTTAATAATATTGAAGGCGCAAACCAATAATATTTATCTACTCCAAAGGGTCCATGTGTGTACAGGGTATGTTTGGGGAAATTAATACTCCCTCAGCACGAGCTGATGGGATAAACATCAATGAAATTTCTGCTGCTGTCTCAGAGAACATGCCATGTGGGGCACCTGTTTCCTGAAACCTTTCACCAAGCTGGGCATGTGCGGCACTTTCCAACCTTCCCCCTAGAAAAAGTCTCTTCCTGCTCTAGGCTTATGCAAATTTGTCCTTTTACTTTTCTTGTTTTACAATTCCACAAAATCAGACATACTGTACATGCAGGTAAGTTTGATAGCTAATTACAGTCCTAATTGCATTCCACAAACTACTGAAAGAAAGTAAAGATCGACACTGTCAATTTAGTGGGTTTAGTCTAACGACATTGTTAATGGAAACATTAAAAGTTATCAGACAGGAAAACTGATCACATGCTACCACTCAGGAAAAAAAATCCATCCATTACACTGGACTATGTTTGATATTGTAAACACTGGTAAGTTAATGTAAAATTTAAAAGCAGTTGTGGTTTAAATTTAAAAGCGTTGTGTTTTACTCCATAAATTAAACTGTACCTGGGGAATCATTAAGGCTGAAGGCAATTCGTACTGGCTTATCAGCAGGTACCCTGGCGGTGGTGATCATGTGGGCACTTGAGTCAATGCTTTTACTTGTTTGTTCCAGCTGCAATAATACAAAAAATATATTTATTACAGAGCATGTGACATCATTCAACAAAGGAGTTTTAATGCTTTCCATGCACTCACAGCTGCCTTTCCCCTCCTAGCTAAGCAATGTTTAGAATCGAAGTCAAGGGAGCGCCATTTCACTTTTCCATTTAAAAAGAATTTAAGTGAAATTCAGTGCAGAGACTGCTTTTATTTTTTCTATTTATAGATTAGAAAGAACGATGGCAAAGGAAGCTGCCTCTCTTCTCACCTGCTTGCTCCCCGCCATTGCCCCTTCAGCAAGCCTTGACTCGTGGCAATGCTGCCTGGTTCTGAAGGTGAAGAAGGAAGAAGGGGTGGGGAGTGGAGAGTAACATGACCCCAAGCCTGCCCTGTGATTGGAACCGGGCACACCACTCCACATGGTGTCAATGAGGAGGCACTCATCCTCCTACTTCCACCCATACTCCCCCAGCCCAACTGTGCCTGCAAGTCACACACTTCATGACCAAAAATTCATGGGGTCTCCAAACCTTGGTGGTGATTCTTCAGTGGAAGCCTGTGCAGGTAGAGGTGTCTGTCTGCATGGATTTGGCTCCTGGGTTGGGATCTTACTTACTCCTCCGTCTTTCTTCTGAGACCATCAATTCCAGAAAGTGATTTTACTGTGATGAAACCCTGTCCATTAAGAAAACTGCCAGTTCATTTCCAATATGGTACAAAAGAATTGCTGAGCAACAAAAGATTAGCTACTTTTGATCTCTAATAGTGTAATTAAAACATCTCTGTGCCTTGAAAAGTTGTACTCTCAGCTCTACTACATATATTTAACCTTTTGAATGAACAGTTTTGGTTAAACTCTATTGAATAGCTGAATGCAAACAATGTCCTTGATTATCTAGCATGAAGCTGCTAAAATTCAAAGATATTAATCTTCTGATTAGCACATTGTGTGGAGAATGTGAAGTCAGTGGGACTTTGTGCACGCAAAAGATCTGCCCATAAAGAAATTATTTTAGGACTGCTATCCAGAACGCATTGTATTCATACCAAATATGTGGACAATTATGCTTTTAAATTACCATAAAAACTTCTTAGGGAATTAGAAACCAAATTCGTCAGGAAAATACAATGAATTTACTAATTCACTGTCAGCAGACAACGGAGAATTTAGCTAGTGAAAACAAGAGCCAATTTCCTAAGCCAATAGTCTTGCAGTTTTTCAGTAAAGTAGCTATTGTACTGCATGAAAATTCTATCAAGTCATTCTAATTCATAATGAATTATTTGGCAGTGTCAAAAAGTCAATAGAACTGTTTCAGGAGTATAATCTTCCTTGGTGGTGCACAAACGAATCAAACACTTCTCTGGCATCACTGCCATGCAATCAGTGGAAGAGGATCAAATTTGCATTGAGTCCACTAATTTCAGCATTTCTTGTTTATTTGCTTTGTCTCTCTTGATATTTAGCTAGCAGAGTGATTTGGTTACTTGTTATTTGAAGTGCACAATCTTTTCTTACAATAACAACCAATAATCTAAAATCCTTACTTTGAATAAATTTTATTTGAAGCTGAAAGTGTCTCTTTCTGCTGGTATACAAAGGATATCAGGGATTGCTCTTAATTCCCCATTACTAGTATTCAAGACTCACAGAAATGGAACTATTATCTATGGAGCAGAGGCAAAAAAAGCCAAATAAATTGCAGCCATGTATGTTTTAGATTCAGGAAAAGACCCTTGGAGTCAAGTGAAATATTTTATTTTGAAGTGCATTGCATCAGAGTAAATAATTTTTACCTTCTGAGCATTCTTGATCTCTTCCCCACCCTCAATTCACAAGACACATCTGAGATATCTCATTGTTTTTAAAATGAACAGAATTACCAATGCCAAAATTCTTTAACATATTTCCCTTCCATACTTCCCAATACAAGGTAAAGAAAAAAAACCCTCAGAATGAAGAGATTTTGAGTGATAAGCAAATCCTTAAAACAAGGCTGTCCTTTGTTCTGTGGTGTTCATATACTTTCCCTGACATTGACCATCTCAAGTGGTCTTCCACATAAGAGTATACTTCACATTTCACATCATAGCCTAAGAAATTAAAAGGATGCATTCTGCTAGAGTTTTTAAAGTTGACATAACAATATCGCTACAAGACTGTTATTTTATCCCAATCACATACTCTGTGGTGTGCAATGTTTTTAAATTAACTCTTTCAACCATCTACTCTGCAATGGCAAAAATCAATACCCTTTCAGTTAGAAATGGTGAATTCTATCAAAACACAAAAGAAAGTTTTCATTTTATTCTTATTCAGGAAAAAGAAATCTTATCTTTATACACAGCATTTACCCTGTTATCATTTTTAAAATATTGCATTTATCCCTTCACTCCTTTTTTTGTGAAATCATCATGCTCTTCATCACAAAAAGCAATCACAGATAACAGAGAGGGACGGAAGAAGCCTGCATGCAAACAAAGTGATATTAGGAAACATGCAGACCAACTGCCCTCAATTCCCCACATGCTTTCTCTATGAATGAAGAACAGTATCTCTGTAGACAGAGATGAGAGTGAGTGGGCAACCTGGAACTTAATGAGATTTAATGAGCAGCTCTCTTCTTCCCAACAATTGCCCATAGAGCTGGCTGGCTGCTGTTCCTCTGTACAAAACCTGCAGCAGAACTCAGATTAAATGCTGTTACAGCTCTATGGATTTTTTTCACACCTGTTGCCTTACCTCACTTAGCGGAGTGTCTGCACTTGTATAATCCAGGGCCTGCCACTGCCTTGGCTTGTCGTTGCCTTTATGGAGTAAAGCTTCAATAAAAGAAAAGGCTGCACCTGCTGCATAGCAACAAACTGACAAGGTCTGAGAAGTTGAGACAGCTGTCAGGGCAACATGCTGCTACCTGCACTTCCCATAGGCTTTGCTGTCCCAAAAGATAACCCTTTTCCACTTTTCTCCACAATTCTGCTTTTCCTTCCTCTCCTTGCCAGGGATGAGGGATTATGATGCTGTCACACTGCAGGGAGGAAAAAATCCTTCTGTCACAGGCATTATTAAGCAGCAAACTGTGGTGAGTCCAAGATTTTTAATTCATTAGTCCTGGCAAACCTGAAATACAAACAGACTTGCTTCATAGGACAGGAATGTTTTCAGCATGACCCAATCAGTGTCTGTGTCTATTCCAGCAAACTGGCAAAGATAGCATGACTCCAGTCAGCAAAAATGTCTGCAGCTCCAATCAGCTTGGGCTGACACTGCCAATTTGGACTGGCTACAAGCACACTCTCAAATTATAGGAGTGACTATCAAAGCTACCAACAACTGATGGGCTTGGCCTCTTAGGCTTACGTTCATGCTGGCTTTGGGTAAGCCAGGCTTGTTTAAGAAAAGCCACTAGCCCTTCTCTTCTGAGGAGATAACAGGCAAATCTCAGAATGCATAGGCTGAAAAAGCAGAAGTATTTATAGATCAGCCGGTGATGGCAGTGATAAATGAAGCTGACTCAATCAGAGATTTGGCTGAACTTGGAGGATTTCCTAGTGTGATTTGAGATAGCTTTTTTTTTTCAAACTACTGGCAAGCAATTTAATAAATAAATATTGAAGTATTACAAGAGATTAATTTCTTAAAGTTTTCTTTTCTGGCAACAGAAAATAAAACTTTAATCCCTGTCATGCACATGTACTACCTACATGATTTCTTTAATTGAGTGCTACCCCTGTCATTAACAAATGGAGAAAAATGGAGAACAATTACAGAATGATTTTACAGTATATTATTGTTTTGTGCTTGAAAAGCGGGTCTCCTTCAAAATGTATGTGAAGGTATATTTCATCTTTAAATTCCAAGTGGAAAGAGCTTATCTAACCCAGATCTGTATAGACATATTCCTAGATTCCTTTGGCTCATCTGAGATATAGAAAGGTTGCAGGACAAATAAAGACATGAAGGTCTGAAGTAAAATTTTCACTTTCCTCACTCACCTTCTGGCCGTAGTCCAGGACTGATCTCACCAGGTCAAAACTCTGAAAGCTAGCAGTTGCCCTTGTGGCCTCAAAAGACCATTTTTACACTTCAAAATTACTAAACTGCAAAAATAACCTACCCACACTACCTTTACCCCAGCAATGACCTGGGAAGGCATCAGACAGATACACCATTAGTTAGGTATCCCCTGAGGCTGTCTTTAACTGCAGTGGGATGTCAGAGCTCTGGCCCAAACATCTAGTGGAAAGCCAGACTGTACCTATGACTACACTGACCACTTTCTCTTATCTTGATGTGCTTCTGAAAAGATTGAGGGCTCCTCTCTAAATGTCTCTTTTGGAAGGGGGAGAGGACAGATTTGCCTCTGATCACAACCGTTACTGCAAATAACATTCTACAGCTCAATATTATCAGCAGTTGGTATTGATCTCCAGCTCCACATCTAATTACTGTGAAAGTATTTGTTGGAAGATACAGAAAATCCTGGCTCCAACAAAAAATATCCTGCATCAGTTTTCATGGAGCCAGGGTTTTCCCCAAATCATAAGATATTGCTTTGTAGGGACAGATAGTATTCAGATGGTATTCATACCTTCGTTACACGACATTACAGTAAAGCCCGAGAAAGGCTCTCTACATAAAATCTTAAGACAGGCAAAATTTCCAGTAGCCAGGGTCTTGGACAGAAATGGTGTCTGAATAGCACAGGGTGTTTTTTTTCCAGATGGCTCTGACACTCCACATTTCCAGACTGACACTTCAATTGCACTCAGTTTAAATAGCATGTGCAGTTGCAAATTAAGTACATCATTTTATGCCTTGTAGCCACTGTATCCATGTTTTTTTAAATGTCACTGTTTCTAGTTAAATCTGTATTATTCACAGACTCATGGAATCACAGAGTTTGTAGGTTTGGAAGGGACCTCTGGAGATCACCCTGTCAAACCCTTCCTGCCAAGGCAGGGTCACCTGGAGTGGGTGACACAGGAACGTGTCCAGGTGGCTTTGGAATGTCTCCAGAGAGGGAGACTTCACAAGACTCCTGGGCTGCTTGTTCCAGTGCCCTGGCCCCCTCCATGGAAAGGAGTTCTTCCACATGTTTGGGTGAAACTTACTGTGTTTCAGCTTATGGCCATTGCTCCTTGTCCTGTCACTGGGCAGCACTGACAAGAGTCTGGCACCATCCTCTTGGCACCCTCCTTGCAAATATTGTATGGATTATTGAGATCTCATCTCAGTCTTCTCCAGGCTAAGCAGGCCCAGCTCCCACAGTCTCTCCTCATAAGAGATGCACCAGAACTCTCATCATCTTTGTGGCCTCTGCTGGACCCTCTCCACTAGCTCTATGTCTTTCTTGTCCTGAGGAGCCCAGACCTGGACACACTTACATGCTTCTGTGAAATGTGCTGCCTCTGAATTGTGGGCTAAGATCCAAAACTGCACAAACCAAAAGGCCCCCAATATGCATTTAAATATCAGCTCTGTGCTTTACACAATGATTAGTCACCAGAAACTACTACTTTATGGGAGGTGGCATATTTTTAAAATGTGAGACTACTATAGAAGATCAAATTTGAAGCATCAAGATGAATGATTTGATGGTAATTATCATCTATCTGTTCTTGGGAAGATTGTGCTAAAACTCTCAACAACATGGACTCAAACAACATATGTTAAAAAGTTTTTAAAATGACTTTCTAAGAGTAAACTAGGGAAGATGTCAATTTTAAACAATGGGGAAATTGAAGACTAGGATGCTTCACTTCACTGACTTGCTCAAATTAATAGGAAGAGATAAATCTCACAATTCTTACTTACTACAGAGGTGATTAAAATAATTGCACCAAAACAAATTACTCTCCAATTTCTTGCAACACAAAAAATACTTCTCCCTGACAGACCACACATACACCTTACAGTCATCTCTGTGAAAATTACAGAATGCTGATAACTCCAGCATTGTTGGTATTTTTGGGGTTTTTTGTGTGTTTTTTTGTGTGGTTTTTTTTTGTTTGTTTGTTTGGTTGGTTTTTTTGCGTACATGTAGAAGCACAGCCTGCCCTGTTCCTTTTACAGATTACTCTTAGTCATCAGGTGCCTGGTATCCAATCAAAACTCTTTCAGTCCTGAATCCCATGAAACTGGTGATGTGCTAGAAGAGGATATCACATTTTATTAGTCAAAAACACCTTAAAGGAATATACTCTAAATCAGGAACACTGCGACTTACTGATATTCAGTAGTGGAAACATGCAAATTTTCAAAAAGTTTTAGGATGAAGTACCAGTTATTCTATATATGTTAAAAAGCACCCAATATCTGCAATCTAATAAAACACCTGTTGCCTTCACTTTTTAGCTGTGCTACTTTCAATTCATCTCAGTTTCCTAGCATAAGTAGTATTTTAGTAGCATATGACCTCATTCATGCTAAAATGGTGTATCGCACATTGCCAGTCACTATTTAAAAATATACTTTAAATATTCTAGCATATGGAAGATGTTCCAAGAAGAAATATAAATAAAAAAAAATTTAAAACAAAAGTATTGCCTGAAATTGCACACAGAGCAAAATCACTCACAATCCAATATCCCATATCCTGACAACTGGAGCAACTAACAGAGCATTTCCTTTGTGTTCTTAGGTATTACCTCCAGTCTTCTTGCCTAGGTAGTATTTTAACACGGGTAAAATAATGTACTTTCCCCAAAGCTCTACTCTCATTAATGGCTGAACCCTATCAGATTAAATTAAATCATTAACACCAGCAGGAAAAATACATCGTGCACTGGGTTACAAAAGAGGACATAGGCAAATTTATAATTAATGGAAAATTGATATGCAATAGCTGAATTCATTTACATAGGATCACACGGGTTTAATGAATTTCTGATTGCCAAGAAATTAAAGACTGGCTTAATCAAGCTAATGTGGATTTACAGGAGCTGACCCAGAAATTTTTACACCTACCTTAAAATCATCTGCCAATAGCTACATTGTGAATTATTTGAAAATCTGATTGGTGAAAAACTCCATCACTTCCACAGCAACCTCCAGGCAGAAATTGTGAAAAGCTAATTCTGCTGAGAGAAAGCAAGCTGAAGCTTTGAGATATGATGCTGCCAAAGAGCCTTGTGTAATTCTGCATGGGAAACAAGATGAAAGCTGAAGTTAGAAATATTACTAGAAAAGCTTCACTATTGTCAGAAATCAACAGGTGCAAATTTACACACTTTACTCACATCAGCATAGAGATGAAAATAACCTTTAGAAGCTAATTATGGGAAGAATGATGGTGGGTCATCTCAGCAGGGAATGCTGAAGGAGGATACAGTTAGACAGTGTGCAGCCATTCACTGGGAGGCCAACAGCTGAATGTTCAAAGCCAGCATTGGCTAGCACTGGATTACTGGAAACATCAGCATTCAAACAAAAATGCATCAATTTTCCTTACCAATTGTGCAGCTAAATTACATTCAGTTTGGTCCTAGATGAGAAAGATAGCTCTCTCACATCCATGTAAAACGGAGTAATGACTCCATTGCAACAGGACTTGCTGTTCCTGAAGGAAATGCTTAGCTTACCTTATTTAAGAGCTCACCTGGAGAGGACAGTACAAGGTGTTACAGCCTCACTTGTTGATGCCGGCTGAGGTCCTCATGCTATCATGGGTACAGGCACAACACTTTCAGGGCAGCACACTCTTTCATGAAGGTTTGCTGCTCTTAGGAAGAAATCAGCATGCAGAAGAGTGTGGCAAAATCCCAAACAGCAGCTGATATTCTGGCAATACTTGAACCCTCACTACTGATTCAGCACTGAAAGTGCCTTTGATAACACTGCCAGCTGCAGACACAGAGAAGTTTAGAAACAACAAAATCTAGAAAATTTATTAGCAAAAAGAACTCATTAGCAAATGCAGCTCATAATAGTCCAGGAAGTCCTCACACCCTCTCTAGATACTTATCTGCACTTGCAGTCCAGAGAGATAACTGTATCCTGGGCTGCATCAAAAGAGGTATGATCAATAGGTCAAGGGAGGAGATTCTCCCCACCTGCTCTGCTCTCGTGAAACTCCACCTGGAATGCTGTGTCCAGCTCTGGGACCCCCAGCATCAGAAGGACATGGAGCTGCCTGAGGGTGTCCAGAGGAAATCATGGAGAGGCTCTGAGGGTTGCAGCCCCTCTGCTCTGGAGACAGGCTGGGGGAACTGGGTGTGTTCAGCCTGGACATGAGAAGGCTCTGGGGAGAGCTTAGAGCCCCTTCCAGCACCTAAAGGAGCTGCAAGAGAACTGGAGAGAGATTTTGGGAAAGAGCTTGGAATGACAGGACAAGGGAAAATGGCTTCCCATTGATAGAGAGGAGGTTCAGATTGGATATTAGGGAGAAAATCATCCCTATGAGGGTGGTGAGGCCCTGGCACAGGTTGCCCAGAGAAGCTGTGGCTGCCTGTCACGGTTTAATAGTGGCCAAATGCCAGGCACCCAAGAAAGTAGCTCGCTCACTCTCTTCCGTTATGGCTGGGCAGAGAAGAAGGAAAAAACAATTAAGGAAGGGCTCATGAGTTAAGATAAGGATTGGGGGAAAAACATTCTAAGGGCGAAACAGGTTCAAATTTAAAGGCATGAGGTAAATTTATTATTAACAGAGTCAGAGGAGGATAATGAGAAATAAAAGAAGCCTTTAAAACGCCTTTTTTCCCTCCCAGCCCCTCTCTCTTTCTCATTGACAGTGCAGGGAGACAGGGTATGGGGGTTTTGGTCAGTTCTAAGATCTTTTTCTGTTCACTTGGGGAGAGGAGTCTTTTCTCTGTTATGCCATGGAGTCCCACAGGCAAATAGTCTTCCCAAAACTGCTGTGGTGTGGGTCACCTGTCCATGGGGTGCAGTCTTTTAAGGATACACTGCTTTGGTTTGGAAGCTAGGGCTTCTCTCTCTGTTTGGGTCTCCCACTGGATCACAGCTTTCTCTGGCATCCACCTGCTCCAGCATGAGCACTTTTCCCACGGGCTATGAGTGGCTCTCTGCATCCCCCACAGACTTCATGTACTACAGGGGGACAGTTTGTTTCACCATGGTCCTCACCATGGCTTGAAGAGGAATCTTGACACTGACACTTGGAGCACCTCCTACCCTTCTTCTTTTCCACTGACCTTGGTGCTGCCATGTTGTTTTCTCTTACATGTGCTCACTTCCTCCTCTTCTCTGACTAGAGGAAAAACTGCTGTTTGTAGGTGCCATTGCCAACAAGTTCCACCGATTCAAAGATTGCTACAGGATCCCGCAGTGCCGAGAGGTCAATCTCATCTAGGTTCAGTGCTGGAGAGTCACTAGCCATGTTTTCATTGCCGGCCAGGTGGGCCCGCCGCCACCGAGCAGGCAGTGGCAGGCGCCATGGCATTGGCGCCGTTTAACACCTGTCCTCATGCGGGGGGCTGGGCAGGAGAAGCTGCCGCCGCTGCCCGTGCCCTTCTGCCTGCAGCCCAGCTGGCTAGGGGTGGCCAGGCAGGCAAGGCTCGCCACAGGCCGCACCAAGATGGCAATGGCCGCAGCGGCGCATTGCCGTGTGCTGCCGGGATGGCCCCATGGCAGCGCCTCGCCACCCTTGGAAAAGAAACTGCCCTTGCGCTGTTTGATTTTCTTCTTAAATATGTCATCACAGAGGCGTTACCAATCTCTCCAACTGGGCCAGCAGCATGCCCATCTTCAGAGCCGTCAGAGATTAGCTGTCAGACATGGTGGAAGCTTCTAGCAGCTTCTCACAGAAGCCATTTCTGTGGCTGTCCTCTGCTATCAAAAACCAGGCCGTGCCAAATCAACCCACTGTTCCATCCCTGGAAGTGTTCAAGGCCAGTTTGATGAGGGCTTGGGGCAACCTGGCCTACTAGAAGGTGTCCCTGCCCATGGCAGGCAGGTTGGAATGAGATGAGCTTTAACTCTCCTTCCAAACCAAACTATTCTACGACTCTATGATAGTCTCTCCCTGACAGTTACAATATTATAACCAGAAAGAACAGTATGGTGGATGTATCAGGCATGTGACTATCATACAATGACAGGATATATGTATGTGAATTTATCTTGTTAATGAACTACATTAAACAAGAAAACATATGGTTACAGTCAAAATCTGTCAGACTTATGACCTGCCTCCTCATTTATAGTCAGTGTGGAACCCTTGTGCTTTTCTGATATGATCTGCAATGATGGATGCTCACACCATTTTCCCCTATGAATACAAATTCATCCAAAATTGCTTATTCCAATGAAAGGCATTCTAGTTTTTATAAATCTAAAGGCACACTATGAAGGAAAAAAAAAACCCAAACAAATACTTTGTCAAGATTTATCTGCCAAGATAAATTAGACAAGACAACTTCAAAGACTATTTTACCTACGGACAGCTGATATCCAGGAAAAAAAAAAAAAGACTGTCAATTTTTTACTAGTACACTAACAAGAAAAACTTGGGTAAGAGCAGTAAAGTGCTGCTTTTTCAGAGGTGGTTAAAATAGCCCTTGAACTTTGCTTTTCATAAATGATCACCCTGAAGCTGATTGCAAGTGAAGGACTAAGCATTACCAGAGTTTAATTAGTAATATCCCACTTTTCCTCTTGTCACAGGAATTTCATAGGGAAGAAGAAGATATTCTTGTACATCTAATGTACAAGACTGTCAGTCAGTCATATTAAGACTCCAGAATATTCCAGTATTAAGTGACCCACTGCAGAGGCCCAGAGAAGCTGACTTTAGTTGTGGGATGGATTGTGCTGGTGCATCCTCCTCCCCAGGTCATACTATGATCTAACGCTCATTAGACATTGGCCTTGAATTATACCTGGGCTTAGCCCCTCCTGAGCTTATCAGAAACACTATTCCCAGGAAATAGTGGTGTCCAGCAAGCACCTATTTTTTTAACAAACAGCCTTGGAAATTTATTTTTCTTGCCTGAATAATAGTCCAAGTGGAATAATATTTTTGTTACTGAACTTGCAAAGAAACTTATTGACCTGAATTGCAGCCAGGATGAAAAATTGCTAATGGCTAAGGTCCACTCTCTTTCAACTCTATAAAGAGTAGCTCAAAGTGAGTCACTTGGAGCTCTCAATTATAAGGGGCTAATGCATACTGAAGCCCACTCTCTATTGATTCTATATTGAAGGTTAGGATTTTTCCTTTTTTTAAATTTTCTTTCTCTCAGGGAATTTTCTCCCATTTGTTGCCTAAGAGAGGACAACTTGGGAGATGGTGACCTGGGAGACAAAAGATATGGTTGGGAAGAGGAGGAGGGGGAAGGGTGCAGTTTGTTGCTGTCTCTTGGCTGGGGGGCTTTTTATTGGAAAGGGCAGAGTACCACGAGATTTTGGCTGGAGGGTGAGGGGCTGGGCTCAGCTCCTCATTCTTTCTCTCTCTTGGGACCAGAGGGGAATGGTCGGGCTGGTGCCACTGCAGGGGAAAATTTTCCGCCACCCTGGAGGTCAGCCCTTTACTGCTTCTCCTGCCATGGGTGAGCCTTTGCTTGTAAAAGTGGCCATTGAACTGGGATCTTTTCAATACCTGACCTCACTGGGAAGGACAATCACCATCTACTGGAGTGCCCCAGGGGAAAACCAAGGACCTCAACTCCTCTGCCCTCTGAGGGAACATCTCTGAGTTGCTGCTGCCCAGCCCCACTGTTTCCAGCAGCCGCCTTGGGCTTTTTGCTACACTTTAACCTGATATCCTATGCCTGCCCTGTGGATGCCCTGTGGCTCCTGGCACAGCTCCAGAGTTTTTGCTGCACTTTGTTTTGCCACCCTGGTTGTGCTCGCCTCTGCTGTTCCAGCCTGCTGCTCCGAGGTTCCTGCTACAGTCTATTTTGCCATCTGGAGTGGCCCTGAGACCCACTGCCCTCCATGAGTTTGCAAAAGGAGCCCCTTCGCTCTCTCTCCCCCACCCGCTGAGGCGCCATTAACTCTGTGGGGAGAGGGCGCCACAGCGCCCCCTGCAGCCGCGGGGAAATCACCGCACTCGCCCTGCCCGGCCGGGAGCCAGCAGCGCCCCTGGTGGCTGTGACTGGAAATGCACCAAAAGGAAAGGGCTTGACAGCCAAGAGAAGGCTGTGGTTGGGATTCTGGTTTTGTTTGTTGTTGCTGCTGGTGTTAGTTTGCCTTATCATAACTATAACTATAACTAACTATAACTATAGCTATAAATACAAATATCAATATAAAATTACACATATATATATTCTAGTAAAGAACTGTTATTCCTTTTCCCATATCTTTGCCCGAAATTTCAAAGTTGGATAACTCAATAATAATTTGGAGGGCAGGGTGTCATATTTTCCATTCCAAGGGAGGTTCGAGCCACCCGTCTTTCAAAGCAAGACACTCTATAATCTGCAGTCCAAAGTGAGACCCCTTGAGCTCTCTATTCCCAGAAGATAAGGGAGCTAATGGGTATGTCTCAAACATAGATAATTGAGCCACCCATTAATTGTTGGTAATAAACAAGGACTGTTGGTATTAACATGCCATGAGAAAGAACAAGATGTGGCTGGAAAAAGGGACCAAGGCGGACAATATATAGGGCAGCACTTCTCCACAAGAAAGAACCACACAGAATGTGGCATAGGGGCAAGAATGGGCATGGACTATGGGGTAGGATTAAGACCACCAAAGACCCCCAAAGCCCTCCTACCCAGTTTCAGAAAGGCCTGACAGAAGAGACTGTGCATGATCATTCACTACATAGAAAGTGAGAAACCTGTCTTCAGGGTGGAGAAACATGTTCATAGAAAGATACTCCCTCAAGCCCAGTTGGTGCCCCAGGACCCTGGACATCTCATGGGCCAGATCGACACAGCTGGATCTCCACTCAAACCAGGATTGGCATCCCCTCTGCTGGATCAACACTGGCATCAGGACTGGTGATCCCTTCCC